>JAJEJO010000299.1:0-14277 GCA_020662805.1 Glaucomys volans
GGTTTCTGTCCCTAGGCTGCCCTGTGGCTCACCGCACCCTCCTGTGGCTGGGTGGGGCTGGGGTCTCCATCAGCACAGCCCCCGGGGTCCCGAGTGATCCGAGCGCGCACAGATGTCTTTTGGGGGCTGGGGGTGGCGCCTGGCGGTTTTTTGTCTACAAGTGCTTTCCTAGAAGCTGTGTCAGCCCAGCAATTAGCTCCCTCAATCAGGGAAGCAGCTCGTGTGAGATGAGACGCAGTCGGGCTGATTGCCGGGGACTGGGGAGCGGGCTGGCTGGCGATCATCTCCCGCTCTCTCCCTTTCTGTGTCGCTTTTCCTTTTTCCATTTTAAATAACTGCTTGATTGTAAAGAGGGCTGATTCACTACTTGAGATTTCTTCTGTAACTTTGTGGGGAGGTTAGGAGCAAATCACTGCCTCCTCCTCTTCCCTCTCCCCTCACCCGGTCCCCAGTCCCTCTGTGCCAGGGGCTCCTGCAGAGAGGCGGGAGGAGGGAAGGGAACTCAGATCCGATGGACCCGCCCCACCCTGCCCCGCAAAACCCGACCTCCTCCTTCACCCAGAACCTCATGCTGGGGACCCTCCTCCAAACTGCAAGTGCCCTCACGCGCCCGCATCTGGTTCAGTACCTTATCTCTCTGACTGTCAGAGAACACTTCCTTGCCATGAATGAAGACATAACAAGAAGTCCCCTCACTGTGTACAACCCTAGTGCACCAGTGGAAATGTGGTCAAAAGAGAATACTATAAATTGAAGTTAATGGACAAAAAATACTTCCTCATGTCTAACTCCAATCCCTCTTATTGCATTTTATTTTGTTAGGTCTTCCAGAGTAATTTATTCCCAATCTCTCTGATGCTTTCTTTACCAGCCTTCCTTCCCTTATTCTTTTCTTCCCTTCCCTTCCTCCCACAGGAATTTATTGAGCACCTAGGACATGGAAACCAAATATTGAACAAAACAGATATAGCCCCTGCCCTCATGGAGCTTACAACCCACTTGAAGATGTATCACTCTTTGGGGGTGGGGAAGGATAAGCAAGTGCAAAGGTCCTGAGGCAGGCGTGTCAGAAGTTCAGGGGAAAGAGTTGATGAGGGGGTCAGAGAACTGGGCAGGGCCCAGACACACAGGCCCAGCAGGCCACAATGGAGACTCATTTTTATTCTGAGTAGGAAACAAAACTACTGAAGGTTTTTGAGCAGAGGAGTGGCACCATCTGACTTGGGTTTTTAGAGTGTCGCTTGGCCGCTCTGTGCTGGTTAGATTGCAGAGGGGTGAGAGTGGAGTCAAGGAAGCAACCCCAATAACCCTCTTCTCCCCTGGTGGACTGACCCCTCCCTACAGCTGACGGCATGGCCAATTCAGCTGAAGTGTCACCGGCAGCTCAATGGCTGCTCAGTGAGGCAAAACCCGAAGTCACCAAGGTGTAATTCGTCTTTTACAAAGAGAGGAGTTAAAGAGGCCGATTGTAAAATTCAAACCAGTGTTTTTTTTTTTTTTTAAATTTAAGCAACTACTGATTTTTTTTTTTCCTGTTTCAGATTTGTTGGTCAGATTATCTTCTTGACATGTTGGGGACCATCTTTGTTTCCCAAATGACACCTAATGATGCCACAGTGCAATTAAGACTAATTTTCTGGCAAAAATAATGGGAAGTTGTTCAATTTCACAAAAGAACAAACCTTGGTGTTTTTATTGTTATTATCTTTATTATTGAGGCTGTTATTATTGCAGGAAGCCTGGGCTGGGCTGGAAGAGGCAGGCGGCAAGAGGAGAACTGTTTGGGAAGAAAAGAGAGAGGTCTCTGAGGAGGTCAGAGTGTCTGGAGCCAAACTTCCAGAGCTGGCATCTCACCTGAATCACCTGCTCTTTGTGTGACCTTGACAAGTGACCTCTTCCAGCCTCGGTCTCCTCATCTGTAGACTGTGTGTACTGATGCTATCTCCGCCATGGGCTGTAGAGGAGTGAATTGTTGCGTGGGAGGTATCGTGCCATCTGGGATTGGGTTTGAACGTGACAAACGGTGGCTTGCACCAGTAGGTGTCTGCTTCTCCTTCACCTATAAGCCTTGTGTGGGCAGTGAAGGGCAGGTGCCTAACTGACCTGCCATCGAGTCCTCAGGGACCCAGGCTCCCTTTGCCTCCTGGTCTACAAGGATAGCCGAAGCTCCATCCATCACATCTATTTTCTGCAGCAGGGTGGAGGAGGGGAAACAAAGAAAGGGCCAGAGGACATGGGCAGCTGCCTTTCAGGAAGGCTCCCTGGTGCCACCACATAATACTCTGCTTACATCCCACCAGCTGGAATCTCGTTAGGCATGTGGCCAGACCTAGCTGCAAGGGATGCTGGGAAATGGAGTCTTTACTCTGGTACATCTTTTATCTGCTGAAAAGGAATCCAACCCAGTGGGAGAAAGGAGACTGACATCTGTCAGGAGGTCGGGGAGGCCCCTCCCACGGTGGCCAGGAGGAAGGGGCAGGGAAGAGTTAGAGCCCTATCCTCCTAGACTTCCTCCCAAACATCACAGACTTTTTCTGTCTCCTCCACAGTCAGTCAACCACCAAGGCCGGGTGGCTCTGCATGCTAAGCTTCCCTGGCCCCACCCTGTCTCCCCAGTCTCCATGGAAACAGTCTGGCTGGGGTGTGATTATCCCTCACAAGGACCACTGCCCTTTGCGCTCCTGGCTGCCTCTCTTCCCAACCTCGGCCCCTCTTCTCAACGAATCCCAGTGTGTGACAGATCCAGTGGGACCCAGCTGCCTATGGGTGACTGCCCTGCACCCCCAAACTCAGCCTTTCAGATCCTGCAGGAGCGTCTCCAATGCCTGTTCCTTCCGTTCATAGACTTTCCTACAGCCAAGCGGGCTGTTTTCCTGTTAGCAGAATAAACCACACCCTCTGAACTCCTTTGACTTTGTACTTGCTTTTTCCTGGACTCTTCTCTCTTTCCTGCTTGGAAAACTCCTACTCATGCTTTAAAACCCTTATCAAATATCCCTTCTGGTGAAGGAAGCACCATGTCATTCGTTTGACTGTGCCCCCTTGAATCCATTGCTTTGCCTCCCCTTTCCACTCTGTCATGGGGTGGGGTGGGGGTCTCCTGCAGGCTGTGCCTCCGAGGCTCCTGGGGAGCTGCCTTCTGGGTGAGTTTGACCAGTAAGAGGTACCGGCCAGCAGGGAGAAGCTGGGCGTTTCTGGATTGTCCACTGCTTCTCACTGTCCATCCATTCCCAGGGCTCCTAGTGGCTTCCTGCCGTTGCTCATTTTGGGGGTACCATTTTGGCCTCTCAATTCTTCCATCACCTGTGCAACCCCTCACCTGCAGTCAATCCCCAGCATGCGAACGCCAGGGTTGGCTCTGTTTTCTTAACCAGACTCTGACTGACACCCCTGCACAGCCTGGCCCCCAGCACACACTCAGTGGACGACTATGGTGGTCAGTGCTGGGTGGCTCCCTGTGCTGCTCCCCAGGGTGCTCATTCATCATGGCAAGGCTTCTGCACTGGCTGGTCGAGCCATCGACCCCAGGAGACACAACTGGGAGGCATCCCGTCCTGGGAGCTGGAGCTGGGGAGGGAGGGAGGGAGGGAGAGGAACAGAAGGCAGAGCGGGAGGCTTCCCGGGTCTCCGCGCCTCTTTTATTTTAAACACGGGGCCTTGCTTCTGGGTTCAGGCGGGGATTTATGAGTGTGTTTAGGCGGCCACGCGCAGGGACCTTTGGCGAGAAATGTTCTCTGTCACGCTCTGACAGCCTGCAGAGAGAAGCGGCTGGAATCACCAGAGGGAGAGTTTCTGTGGCTGATGGAGGCTCCCAGCCTGACCTCCACCACCCCCTTAAATGCCCCCTGGGAAGACTTGGGAGAGGAGGAGCCGCGCCACTTCCCTGGGTGGGACCGTGCTTTGTTGGACAGGGAGCACCCCCTGTGGTCAGTTCAGATGCCACCTCCTCAGGGAGGCCTCCCTGACTGCTCCATCCAATGTGGCCTGCAACCTGTCCCCCTGCCTGGTCTTATTTCTTTCTTGCATTTATCACTCTCTGAACAATCATATTCTTTATTTCCATGCCTGCTCACATTCTGTCTAAACACGGGGTCATCAGTGCCATGGGGGCAGGGATCTCCGCTGTGGTGTCCCCCACTAGGACCTGGCACTCAGAAAGTAGTTTTTCAGCGAGTGAGTGGAAGTGTTGCTTTAGGAGCCCGAGAACAGAGTCCTCATGGCTCAGCAGCGATGCTGGGTGCGCTCAGCTGGGGTCCCTCTGGGAAGGCCTGCTGGGGAGCCGGAGGGAGAGAGAACAGGTACAATGCTGGGCTCTGTGCCACGGGGTTGATGCGAGGATTAGATGACATCATGTCTGCAAAGCTCTCAGCACCGGGCCTGGCACATAATCAAGGGCCCCAAACACTGGCAGCTGTCAGGCTCAGATGCGTTCCCTGCCTCCCTGCGGAGGCCGTCCGTGATCCAGAGGTGGTGTCCAGGCCCTCTGGGATGGAGATGGCTGAGTGCCAGGGCTGGCCACAAGGCTGCCTGAGATGGCCCTACTGTGGAGGCTGCTGGGCCAGAGGCCAGAGGACGGCTTGCTCTCTGGGGTCGGGAACAACTGGCCGTACTGTCTTCACACTGCCAAGAACAACATAGACAGGTACCGAACAGTTGCTCAGAGTGCAGACTGCGGATCCAGATGGCTGGATTTGGACCCTGGCTCTATTCGTGTTTAGATGGGCAGTTTTCCCTCCCTCCCTGTATCTCGGTCTCCCCATCTATATAGTTAGAGCAGTAATAATACCTGCCCATCAGACCTGCCCGGCCCTGGTAGGCTCCAACAGCCAGGCTCTGTGTGTGTTGGCTATCAGCAGCAGCAACATGGTTGTTATTGGTTAGTGTTGTGGGCTGAATCGTGTCCCCCCAATTCACATGTCTAGGTCCTAACCCCGTAGCTCAGAATGTGGCTGGTTTGGAGATACAGTTTCTAAATAGGGGATGGAGTTAAAATGAGGCTGTCAGGGTGGCCTCCACCCAATCCGACAGGGGTCCTTAGACTAGGATGCACAGAGAGGGACCAGGGCACTGTGGGAAGAGAAACGCCACCTGCGAGCCGAGAGAGGCCTCAGGAGAAGCCAAGCCTGCTGACACCTTGATCTTGCCCTCCAGCCTCCAGAGCTGTGTGACAGTGGATTCCTGTTAAGTGGCCCGTCTGGGCATTTTGTTTTGGCGGTCCTGGCAGACGAATACGCTGGTCAAGAAACTCAGGTCCAGAGAACTCCTCCCGAGAGCCCCATCGTGGGAGCAGCCATGGTGCAGGCCAGGGCTTCCTCTGCCTCGGTCTCTCTGAACCAACCCCAGCTGCGGGATTTCGGCAGTCCCTCCTGCCTAGTAGTTGTCATGAGGTGACATCAGGCCAATCACTTCACCATGCTCTGATCTGTTTACCAGGTCAGAGCAGTGCTCATGAGGCTGAGGTCACCCTTCCTGAGATCTGCTTTTGATGACAAAAAAGCAAACAAGCAAGGAGTCCCCTGTCTGGGCACTTCAGTAAAACAACCTGTTAACCATTAGTCATGGGCCAGTGACACCCTCAGCGCTGTGCAAGGACATTACACCACCAGGCAGCCTGAAGGGACTGACTGGCAGTGAGGCCCCGCCACAACCCCCGCCAGCCCGGAGACAGGGAAGGAGCTCACAGCGCTCTTGCCCCTTGGGGGCCTTGCAGCCACCAGCCTCTCCCACTGAGCGGTTTTGGAGGACCCTGGGAGCCAGCCTAATTTTACAGATGGGGACACTGAGGCCCAGGAGCGCCAAGTTGGTTATGACACACTGAGAATATTGACCCATTTCAGGGACAGTGATAACGTGGAGGGTGTTCCGAAGTGGACGGTAGATGGGAAAGGGGCTGTCAACTATCCAGGAGGGTCAGGAGGCTTCCCCAAGCGTCAGAACCCGGACTCTGCGCAAGGGAGTCGCTTCCACAAACAGGCCCGAACGTGGGCTCCCGGGGCAGCTTCACCCTTCCTCCCTGGCTCCTCTGCCTCAGGCCTTGGAGTCCGACTGCTCTACTCCGCAGCCAGCCAATCACAGGGAAGCAGGCGGGAAGGCGCCCATCTGATTGGACAAAGCGCATCTAAGGCGGGGCCAGGTGTCGATTGATTGGCAGGGCAACTTGCCCGGGCCAGATACTAGGCTGCGGAGAAGACAGGCGCTTGCTGGAGGGCAGGGTGGGCAGAGGCTCCAGAGCAGCTGGTCAGCCCGGGGCCTTTGGCAGTGGCGGTGGCTCTGCTCAGCTGGTGAAGCGATGTTCTCCTCTGATTGAACTAATTATGCTGATTGAATTGCCTCCCTCTCCCTTCAGCGCCTCCTTCTGCCTCCCCCTCTCTGCCATCTCGTCCCCACCCCCTCCCTTCAGAGAGAAAGGAAAGGTTTCCTTAATGTGACTGGTAATTGTTATGCACACAGTGTCAGATGTTAATGTTGGCCCTGATTGACAGCTAATCAGCCCATCAGCTGTACAAAAAGAGTGAATAACTTGGTAATTTGATTTCCCCTGATTCGCCTGCGTGGGATGGCAGGAAAGTCTAAATTAGCAATCAGGGAGCCCGTGGCAGATCCTGGAGGGTGGCGGTGAGGATCCAGGGGCTGCGGAGCAGCTGGTATCCATGGCGGGGAGCCCCTACTGGCCTCGGCTTGGGTGGCCAGGAGGAGCTTCCTGAGCAACAGATTGAATGTGGAGCTTTGGGCTGTGGGGTGAAGTCCCCGTCCAGGGTGCTCCTTCCTCCGGCTAGACTCCAGGAGAGGGGGACATCCGGGAGTGTCCTCACATGCTAATGCTTGTGACACCCCATGATGGAGGTGGAGGTGGTTGGCTCCTTTGGGCTGGGGCAGCACCCCGCCCCCACCCGACTGTGTCCTTTAGAAGCTGGTTGCCAGGGTTTCCAACGTGTGACCCAAATTTTTCCAATTCAGGGAGATGGGAGTCCCTCACTCGGCTTGGCAGATTCCATTCAGGTGAAGTGGAGCGCAGGAGCGGCACCTGTGGACGACTTGGTCCCCAGGGAAGCCTGCGGTAGCCCTGTTGGGCAGGCAGCAGCTCCTCGCAGTTAGTGTCCCTGGGTCCCGCTGGGGCCCAGGGACATGTGGCAAGTGTTTCATGTGTCCATGACACAGAGGCAGAAAGACTGATCCCCGGGGCCCAAGGCCCATGTGAGAAAGTGATCCGGGACTGAACCCAGCGCAGCAGGAGCTTCTTGGCCGATGGGGAGGGGTAGGAGGCAGGTGGCCTGGCCTGTGTGGCCCCACCTCACTGGCAGACCTGCCCACCCCTCATGACGTCTGAGCCCCAGACACTGGCCAGCCAGAGAAACGCTTGCATGTGTCCACAGCCACACGGATGCGGTGGTGCTTGTCCTTTCATGCATGGGGAGACTGAGGCCAAGGGGCCGGGGGCTTGCCTGAGGTCCCCCAAAGAGCTACAGATGCAGCTGGGCCCACGTTCAGCTCTCCTGCCCAGCCCAGCAGTGCCCAGCCCAGACTTCTCCAGTCGGTCCTCCCTCTTCTGCTCCTGACCCCCTCTCCGTGCTCCTGACCCCAAATGTGGAGCCTGCAGGGGGTTGGTGGGGGGCTGGTGCTGGGCAGCAGTGGGACCTGGCAGCGACTCGAGGTGGCAAGAGCACATTGTTGAGTGGCAGTAACCTGAGGGCTTCCAGGATTGCCGCAGGGGGAGGGAGCTCAGTTCGTCTGAGTCGGGGCAGGACCTTCCCTAGGACCTTCCAGTCTGGCCCCAGAGGCCCGGTCTCTTTCTGCTGTCTCCGCCCCCTAACCCTGATAGACAAGCCACCTGGGTGTGGAGGGTGGGATGGGACACTTGGAGGAGACCCGGAGCAGGGGCCACAGCTTGTCCTTGAGGAGGTCTGGGGCACTGGGTCTGGAAGGGGGCAACAACTGAGGCAGGAGTTGTGAGAGAGCTGCAGACCTGGCCTTGACCTGACCTGAGCCAGCCTGGGCGTGAGGCTGGAGGGCCGTAGGGGCCTGAGGTTGGCAGGTGAGGTTCAGGAAGCACGTCCCTGGGATCAGCAGCAGGGCCTGTTTTGTTCAGGTGGCGGGTCAGGAATAATCAATCACCCCCATTGCACAGATGGTGAAACTGAGACTCAGAAAAAAATGTTGCTCAAGATGGCGTCCTGGGAAGAGAGAATAACAGGTGCACTTGGTGCCTGAGCTCACCCTGTCCCCCTGTGAGGCACAGCAGGGGCTGGGGCCAGTGGGGGAGGAGAGAGCATCAGGCCTGGGGTGTGGGTCTTGGGCCTCAGGCAGCCTTGGGGGACATAAGACAAGGAGGGGTGGGGTCATCAAGGTGGAGACACAGAATGGGCCCAGACTCCTCCGAGTATGGTCTGGACTGGAGCCCAGAGCTCTGAGGTGGGGCACGAGGTGGGAGGCAGCTGGCCTCACCGAGCTGCTGAACTCAGAAGCTGCTGTTCATGGCCAGGGGCCGCTACCGAGGCCACGCAGTCCTGTCCCCACCCTCAGTCCTCTGGGGGTCTGCAGGCAGCAAATCTTGCTGGCCACACCTCTGAGTGACATGTTCATGTTCTGGCACCCTGGCCTTTGAGCTGTCCCTGAGGCTACCTGCGACCCCTGAAGGGCAGGCTGACCGTCTTGCTGTGAGAGTCATTGAGAGTCTGGCCCCAGCCGCCCTCACTTCCTTCCCCATCACCAGTTGTCCCCGTATTCTACCAAAGGAGCGGGGCCTGGGTCTCTGCCTCCTGTCTCCCTGGGGAAGCAGACACCCTGGCTTTCCACACCTGGGGACTCCATCCCTAGACTCCTGCCCACTTTCCTCTTAGAGACCTGGTGGTCCCACACGGGACAACTCTGTAGCAGCACTGGGTGTTTCTAGGGCCATCCCACCCAGGTATGCTCTCATCACTTGCTCTCCTGATCCACCTTGACCTCAGGCTCATCTTCCACCCAGTTGGTGTCTAAGAAGACCTGACTGACCCACGGACACACTGCACCTCACAGTTCTGTGATCTTATTGGACCCCAGAGCCCATCTGGAGTGGTCCAACATACCCATTTAGAGATGAGCAACTGTCACTTGAGAGGGTGAGTGACTTGCCGGTGATAACAGGTTGGGCTGTCTTCCAGAACCCAGAGTCCATGTTCTGGGGACAGGACGATTCATGTCCCATTGCCGGCTGGCCCCCTCCACTCTTCCAAGATTGACTGGAGTCCCCAGCACAGGGTCAAGCCCACCCTAAAGGCGTGGGGTGGGTGGCTGGCATGGGTTGGGGGCAGGGTGCTTAGGACAGATCGACTCAGAAGCTGGGTGCAGAGGGACAGGTGGGTGGACCACGAGCCAGGCACCAGCGGGACAGAGGGAGTGAGACCGTCCTACACCAGCAGTGGGCTGGCGGCCGTCAGTTTGGTGGAGAGTCCTTGCCCACGGGGGGCTGCCATGGGGTGATGGGGAAGGGGAGATGACCATGACGGCTTGGCCCTGGTCCCTCTCTAGTCCACCCTCACCTGGGAGGGGAAGCTGGAGAGCAGAGGCACCTCCTGAGTGTCCGAGGACAGCCCAAGGCCCGCCTTTCCCAGGACCAGCCAGGGCGGCCACCCAGGCAGAGGCTGCGGGCATGGAAGGCAGGAGGCCTCCAGTCACAGGTGGGAGGGCTGCGGGTGGTGCAGGGCAGGGTGTTGCTCCCCGCCTGAGGGACAGGTCTCGGTCCAGCCAGGCTCCACGCAGACCACACACGAGCACTGTCAGCTCACAGATGGACATAGTCACGTGTGCACGCTCCCACACACGCGCAGGAAGCACCGCCCCAGAGGGACCGATCCACTCCGCACAGCCCCAGGGCCCCTTTCGCTCCCTGTCCGCTAAGGAGCCTGCTCTCCCCCTGCACTCGGCCTCTCCCGCCATCCCCACAGGCCCAGGAGCAGGTGCCCAGCCAGGGCGCTCCACGCGGGGCTTCCACCCACCCGAGCCTTCTTCTAACTGAGCCTCTCATCCCAGGAGGATCCTGACTTTGCAGGGCTGGGCTGAGCTTCTCCATTCCTGGTGGGTCCCAGGGCACAGAAGCAAGGCTCCCTCCCGCAGGCGTGCCCCTCATACCCCAGCGACCTCCCTGCTACCAATGCTGCAGGCCTGGGCGCTGCCACCTCTCCCACAGACCTCCCTGGGCTCACTCCATCCCGGAACTCCCTCCTCCCCGGCCTTGCTCCTGTCTGGAGCCCCATCTCCTGCAGCCTTCGGGAGGTTGCAAATCAAGGTCAAGGCCTTCTGGGTCTGCTTTCCTCCTGGCTGGACAGTTCCTTCAGATCTGGGGCCATCTCCTTTGTGCATTCAAAAGCTGGTAAAGTTCCAAATAATACCAAGATTCATAAAGGCTCGGCATCAAATGGAAATGCTTCTGCACAGGAGAGGAACCGGCACCAAGAGAGCCCACGGAGGAGAAGGTCTGCCAGCTGCTCGGCCAGCGGCTGACTCATACCAGAATATACAGATCTCAAAAACTTACCACCCCACGGCTAAAGAGCCCAGTCGATCAATGGGCAAAGGGACCAAGCAGATTCTTCCCAAAGGAAGAAATACCAGTGGACAAAAGGTAGATGGAAAAACATGCAACGTCTCGAGCACTCAGGGAAATGTAAACCGAAACTCCATTGAGATTTCTCGCTGTGGTTAGACGGCAGCCATCAAGGATGCAAACGCTAACATGCGGAGAGACTGCGGGGGAAAGGACCCTGTCTGTGGGACTGGGAACCAGTACAACCACCACCTTGGTAGGGAGGCTCCTCAAAAGACTGGGCAGGGAACCACCATGTGACCCGGCTGGACCACTCCTGGTATTTATGCTGAAGAATGAGTCACCCGACCATAGCGGTAGTGCACCCACATCCACAGCAGCCAAACTGTGGAACCAGCCCGGGCGTCCGTCCACGGATGGATGGATAAGTAAAATGCCGTGTATATACACAATGGAGTTTTATTCAGCCACAGAGAAAAATGAAATTATGTCATTTGCAGGAAAACCAACAAAACTTGAGAATACTGTGTTAAGAGAAATAAGCCAAACTCAGAAGGTCAAGGGCTGTTT
This sequence comes from Glaucomys volans, assembly GCA_020662805.1. Taxonomy (NCBI): domain Eukaryota; kingdom Metazoa; phylum Chordata; class Mammalia; order Rodentia; family Sciuridae; genus Glaucomys; species Glaucomys volans. Next base: position 11,093 of record JAJEJO010000299.1, read on the forward strand.
GTTTTCTCTCCCATGTGGAAGCTAGAGAAGAAACAGGAAAAGAAAGGAAAATGGAAGGAAAGCAAAGGAACCCAGGGAGGGAGGAGGGGAGGGCAAAGGGAAGTTTTTGGACAGGAAATTGACCAAATTATATTGTCCTATCATGTGCATGAACAAATATGTAACAACAAATTCCACTATCATGTATAATTATAGTGCACTAATTTAGAAAAAGCAAAAAAATTAAAAGTTAAATCAAATCACTGTGTTTACAAAAAGAAAGTTGGTAAGTTGCTTCAAATTGTTATGAGAACCACTCCTGGGAAATCTGCACCTGAGCAGGTTCAGTGAGGCAGTCACCTCCATTCATCTATATGCCATACTCCTATTGATAAAGCCTCTTAATGAACTAAATTTCCTTAGCAGCTGCCTCACTCTGCTGGCCCATGATTTACTTTGTGGACCTATAAGACATCGGTGCTTTGTCCTTATATTAGTTCTTCTAACAGTCCCTAAAATGGCAGTTCTGTTATATAATAGCCCTACAGGCTGTAACTTGTGCTGAGTAAGTGGAGTCCGTACTGCCACCTCTGCCCTCGGTGGCGCTGCAGTTCCCTTGGTGGCCGGCGCATTGAGCTTCTGCTCTGTAGTTCAGGCACCACAGACGCTGTCTGTCTTCCTTCCCCTTCTGGGGCTGCTGTAGCGGGAGAGGCCTAAGCTGGGGGCCTGCCCACCCTAGGAGTCCCTCGGCACCCAGCCTTGAAGACCTACCACGCGCCACCCAGCAGGTCCGACAGGGAAAGGGGGTGGAGGTGGGGACTGGGTCCCCTAGTTCACTCATCCATGCCACCAGCAGGTGCTCGGCGAGCAGCCTCGCCAGGCTGCTCTGGCGCTGGGGGAACAGGAAGGCAAGACAGGGCCCTTGCCTGGGTGGGTGAGCATTCCACTGGGCAGGGGACGGGCAGAAGGCAGAGCAGAGGGAAGGGCCGGGGAGGAGAGCCAGGAGCCGGCACTCAGGTCACTACAGCAGAGTTCCAAGGACCCGGCTCTGCAGCCAGCTAGCTGTGCACAAACCCTGTGTGGCCCCAGGCAAGTTACCAGCTTGGCACCTCAGGGTTCTCACCCCCTGGGTGATCACAGAGCCCTATGCAGTCCTGGCACATAGTCAGCGCTTCCTTTAGGGTGGGAGGTCTGGGAGGTCTTGGATGATGATATTCCTAAGGGTTCAGCAGTGTACAGATCAGGAGGGAGGGGGAACAGCAAGTGCAAAGGCCCTGGGGCAGTGAGATGCTTGACTTGTTGGGGGAGCTGAAAGAAGGTCAGTGTGGCCTGAGAGGGAAGGGGAAGGAGAGGAGGTCAGAGATTGGGGGCGATCATGTGGTCCAGCTTGGAGGTCACTTCATGGTTTCAATGATGAGCTAAGGCCAACGGGCCAATGGGCAGTGGCGCAGGGTTAGGAATAGAGACCTGGCCTGATTTGCCTTCTCAGGATGCCGAAGTGCAGGGGTGGCTTGGGAGGAACCAGGAGAGGCGGCAGCTGCGGACTTGAGTTCCAACCCAGGTCCGGCTCTGAGCCAAGCCCATAAACACAGGCTGAAACTCTGGCCAATAAGAGAAGCAGGAGAAGTGCCTTCCCACTGTTCCAGAAGCTTCTCAATCCTCCAGGGCCTTGAAGGGAGAAGTGAAAAGCTGGAGGGGAGCTGGAGAAGGATGTCATTCTGCATCTTAATGGCATGCTAAGCAGGCCCGTGGGCAGGGCCAGCTGCAGAGCATTAGCTGCCACCAAACTCCGGTGACTCAGGCCACAGAGCCTTAAAATATTTATTTTTCTCTGAATTCGTAATTCAGCATCTGCGAGGGAGCCGGAGCCACGCTGGGAAGCGGAAGTGGGGACCTGTTGGCCAGGAGAGTCGGGAAACAGGTCGGGGCAGCGGGGTCCTGAGGCCCTGTGCACTCGCTGGGCCGCTGGGCCGTCCAGGGCAGCTTGGGGACAGTGTGACTTCCTCCACCATGGCTTCATTTTCGGCTTTGTAGCCCCAGCCTGTAATCTGCTGCTTGAATCTCACATTCCTCTGGGTCCATTTGAGGAGAAAATGGAGCTTCAAGTCATGCACATTGGGTCTTGAGGGGCTTGACTGGAGAGTGTGTGTCCCCCAGTGTCACCCAGCCCCGACTCTCCCTAGGGGGGCAGGGCACACAACCCTCTGCCCTCACCTAAAACCCGAGGCTGTCGAAGCCCTGCATGAGGTCATTGGCGCCCTGCAGCTGGCCCAGTGCCAGGTTCTGAGTGTTCTGCTCAGCGGCCGCCCTGTCGGACCAAGGGGGAGCTGGCCATGGACCTGGGGACACCAGGATACAGGAGGGGTGCAGGCTGGGGAGGACAGCCAGGGAAGGGGGACCTGCAGCATCACCCCTCCTCACAGGTGGCTGCTGGGTGAAATGGTGGGGAACTTGAGTGTCCAGTGACTCAGAGGCAGCTCTTATCTCCGAGGCTGGGAGGCTGCTGGTCTCCACAAAGTGCTCCCGATGTGGGGGGAGAGTGAGGAGCTCATCAGGGCCGAGGGACATGTTCTGCCAGACACGACCCTGGGTGAGCCAGCCTCTCCGGCTGGCGGTGGGGACACTTGGGTTCAGACCGCCTCCGTGGCCAGGACTAGGTCACCCTGGTCCTGGACACCGTGGCAGGAGATGTCAGGGGAGGGACAGACATTCCCAGGAAGAGACATGGTCACCGAGAAAGCTAAACTCATTTCTGGAAATTGGGCAGGCGATGGAGTTTTCTGAGCGCCATCCTGCCTGGGGGGACATCGAGGGGGCTGCCCTTCAGGTATTCCCACCACTGCTGCTCCCAGCCCAGGAGCCTGGGCACAGGGCACAGCCATCCGGCCACCTTTAGTCACTGGGCTCGCTCAGCCTGGGGCCTGGGCTTCTGCTGTCGGAAGGATTCAAGGCAGATCTTGGGAAGAACTTCTTGAAGAGCATCCAGAGAGGGAAGGAGAGGAGGCCTCTCTTGGCCAGGGCGGGGTGTCCCTGGATGGCAGGAGGGATGCCACCCTGCAGCACTGGAGGTCTGGGAGCTGAGAGACTGCAGCAAGGGGCTGGGGGCGGGGGAGCCGCCTCCTGGCAGATCCATCCTGCTCCCCCGCGGGTGCGGGTTCTGTGGTGTGGAGTCAGGGACAGGGTCCCCGGAGCCCAGGAGCCCGGGA
>JAJEJO010000299.1:26320-64488 GCA_020662805.1 Glaucomys volans
CTATTTCCTGCCCTTTAGCCCTGACCCGGCCTCAGTAACATTCCCAAGTTGCATAGAGATGGACTTACAATATGATTCTCTTGCACTCAGAAAAAAAGTATTTTATCAGAAAATTCAAGTTAGTCTCAGACTCAGAAAATTTCATCTTCTGAATTTCTCTTAGAAGAAGGAGGAAGACGGAGGGAATCTTTATTCATTGGTCACCTTATCCAGCATCAGGCACTATGCTTGCTATATGACAATATTAAGTTTGCTTAATGTTCTAAATAATCCTGTAAGGTGGGCATTAGTTCCCATTTTATAGATGAAGAAACTGAGGTTCAGGAAGGTTGAATGATTGGTTGAAATGTATACAGCTAGGAGGCCGAACAAGAATTCAATTCCACTACAACATTCTAGAGAAGGAGGTAGGAGGGAATTGACATTGGACGGATCCTGACTGTCTTATCCACCCTCTTCTCCACATTTATCCTCCTGCCTTCTTCCTGAAGGACCGGGTGTATCTGTGTCTCTGACAAACTCAGATCTCTTCCTTTTGTCCTTTGTTAACTGATGAACATATAAGATCAAGACTACAGCTGCACTGCCCGCATCTCAACTTCAAAACCCTGGTCCTAGGAAGAGTCCTGTTTAAATGGATGGCCTGCGATTTCTGGGAATCCTGCTCCTATAAATAAAGCACTTTCCATAGTAAATAGTCTAGGGAAAGAAAAAGGGATAGAGCAGGCGGTAGGAGGGGAGAACTGGAAAGCAGCTGCCTGAGACACCATTTGTACTGGAAAAGGAATAGTCATGGGGAGAGAGAAGCGATGTGTGAAATTCCTTTTTTTTCCCTCCCTACTTCGAGCCCATCTGAGCCCTAGAGAGAAGCGGCAGAGAGCGTTCTGTTCTGACCATTAAAGGGTCTGGTGAGGCCGGCTCAGCAAACTGGCTCTGGCGTCTCTTAGGAGGATGCGGATGTCAGAGAAGGACAAGTGCCCTGCATGGCCTTGGGGTGGCTTAGAGGCAGCCGGGGACACTGGCTTTCATTTCAGAAAGGTGCTGAGATCCCATGAGTGGCTCCCTAGCCCAGGAGTGCCTGACCTTGGAAAACCCTCCAGGGCAGCTGGGGACTTAGAGGAGGGAAGTCGTGCCATAAACTTTCACATCTTTATTGAATGTTTTTCACGACTCTATGAGACTGGTGGTATTCTCTTTATTCCACAGAACAATTATTAATAAAACAGTAATGACAAAAGTGGCCATTGTCACGAGTGTGCACTGCTGCCTGAGGAGTTTCAGTGAGCACTGTGGCCTGTGTTCCCATCAGAGTGGAAGGCTCCCCTGCTGGACCATGGGGTTGTCACTGGGCGGTGCTGCCTGGTCAGGGAGGCTTTCTGTTCCCAACCCCACTCATGTCTAGACGGAGTCCATGGTTTGTTCTTGTCCATGGGATGGATGGGGAGACGGTCCATGTCCCTTCTGGATACAGGTGGACAAAGGAAGGTCTGTCTTTTCCAACTTCTTCCTGTCTAGGGGTTACATGCAGAGGGCTCTTTGCCCCCAGGTTGGGCCCCCAAATCACCACATGAAAGAAAGCTGCCAACTCAACAGAAACCATCTGATTCAGCTATCACGTGAATGAGTAATGCACTGCTATTATATGAGCGACTGCGATGCTGGGGCTTATTTGTTATAGCAGCTATCACTACTCAAACGAACATACATGCACAATCTCATTTAGTTTTCACACTAACCCATCTTGAAGAGGAAGATTTCTCAACTCAGAGGTTTGGTGATTTGTCTGAGACTGTAAAACTAGCAGGTGTTCAGCCAGGATTTGAAACCAGATCCCTTTGACTCCTGATTTACAGCATCGAGTTGTCCAAAAGCTGTGCCCTTAAAGTGAGGAGTGAGCACAAAAGGGATGATGGAACTTCTGGAGTGGAATGGTGGGAAGGACACCTGTCCCTGCCCCAGAATTGGAATCAGTCTCGGTGTGGGTCACAGAATGGCTTGAGGAGTAAAGAATCCGGAAGAGAAGGTGGCAGGGTCCACTGGCCCTAGCAATAGGGAAAGAAAGGCTGGACAAGACAGGCTTTTGTGAGACCTGAGCCTGGAGGCTCTGAGCAGGCTACAGGTCTTCAGGAGGGCGAGGCGAGGGCCCAAAGCCAAGAGCATGAGCAGGATCCTTCTCCAGGGCCCTTCCTCTGAGACCTGGAACCCAAGAACCACCACCACCATTGCCATTGTAACGGGAGACCTGGTGGTAGATGGAGTGGGGACTTAGGCAGCCACCACACTAGTGCTGCCCATGCATGAATTCAACCATTAGAGCCCTAAAATGGGTACTCTTGTCATGCCCATTTTGCAGAGGTGGGAACTGATACAGCGGGAACAATGATTCACCACAATCGCCCACCCGTTAGGAGGAGAGCTGGGAATGGAACCCAGGCCTCCCTTCTCTGCAATCTGTGCTCTCGCTTCCTGGGATGGATGGAGCTGATTACTGGAGCACGACTGGAGTCAGCTCTGTCTGGAGTGGGGGGCCAGGCTCAGCCTGGAGCAGGGCGCCTCAGGAGACAGGGAGGAGTGCTGCAGCCCGCGGGGCCTGGGCTTAGCTTCAGCTGGCCCTGGAGTGTCTAGATCGGCCTCTGGATCTGCAGGGCTCTGGGTGAATTTTCTTGGGCAGTTTTCTCTGAAATCATGACTGACTCCACTTGGCGTCTCCACAGAGAAGGGGGATCTGTAATTGGGATTTATAAGGAAAAAAGTGCATGTGGAGAATGAATTGGTGTTGAAGAAATACATCTTTGACATGTTCTGAGAACGGAGTTTCAGAACGGGCCCAGGTCTTCAGGTGGATACATGCTCAGGGGGGCTCGCTGCTCAGCAATGGCAGCACCTCAGAGAGATCGGTGGGCCTGGCTGCATGGAAACCCTCCTGCCCATGGCTCTGACAGTGAGGGCTAGGATGCTGGGCTGCTCCCTGTGTCAGTCTTAGTTCTGATGCTGGAACAGAATAGCAGACTTGGTGGCTCACAGACCACAGAAACTTATTTCTTATGGCTCTGGATGCTGGGAAATCCAAGACCAAGGCCCAGCAGATTTGGTGATCAGTGAAGGCTTGCTTCCTGGTGAGCTGTTTTTTTGTTGCATCCTCACCTGGTGGCAGGTGAAGGGTGATCTCTGGGGTCTCTTTTATAAGGGGTGTTGATCCTAGTTACCTCCTGAAGACTGCACCCCAAAATACTATCACACTGGTGATTCAGTCCCAAAATAAGAACAATGGGGGACCCAAGCATTCAGTCTGCAGCCATTGGAGTCAATTTTTGCTGTGTGGCAAACCATCCTAGCCCTCTGTGGCCACTGAGCCACTGTGGGATCCAGGCTCAGTTAGGCAGATCTCAGTTGAGCCACTTATGTGTTGACTGGGCCTGTGTGGACTCTCGTGGCCTTGCATACAGGTTCAGTGGTTGCTGAACTGTCAGTCAGATGATGACTCAACCATGTGCCTCATCCTGCAATGGTTTGTTCACACAGCAGTTGAAGGAATTGAAGAACAGTGTGTGGGAATGCTGGGGAGCCATCCCTTTCCAAGCCTCTGACTATGACATGTTTCCTAGATTGTCCTGTTGGTGACAGCAAGTCACACAGCCAAATCTAAGAGTTGGTGTGCAAGGGGCCAACCCAAGGGCATATAGCGTGGTTGCCACATTCCTCCACTTCACTGTGCACACCTGTGCAGTGTGTGAGGAATAGACAGCTCTCAGAGGGACTGTTTCTAGAGAACTTTGGAACTAGGAGGTCTAGGTTGGAGTCCTGCTTCATACCTAAATGCTTGGCGATGGGTAACCTTGATCTTTCTGCCCACATCTTGGGTTATTGTGATGGTGGAATGAGATGGTGCTGGTGGCTGTCCTTTGCATGCTACAAAACCTTGTGCAAGTGCCAGTTGTACTTTCTTCCCCACCAGGAACCTAGGGGCCCTTACTCATCCCTCACCTAGAATTATCCACTTTGTTGGAAAACCTGGGCCTCCAGGAAGACAGAGCCCAGATCCCCGCCCACCACTAGAGCAGCCTTCTCAACACCAGTGTGCCCGGGGAATGCAAAATCATTTTAATATTGGCTGGAAACAAGCATAATTAGGAAGGTAAATCTGCTGAAAAAAACATATTATGCAAATGTGATTAGCAATGACTTTTGAGTTCTTTGTTGTGGGAGAGTTTCTGTTCCTTGGCACAAATGTGGAGAGTTGGCTGCTGAGTGTCTGGGTGCCGCTTAGTAGGTACTCAAGAATTGGGGTACACAGAAGTGAAAAAAGGGGCCTTTATCCCTGGGCCCTGGGAAGAGACTCCTCCGTCAGTCCCCAAGAGCGTCTGTTGGTCCACGGGGTCTTGAGCAATTCTCTGGGCTGGGCTGCCGGGGCTGGAAGCTGGTCCAGGGGCCAGACCATGGTGATGGACAGGCTGCCCAGCAGGGAAAGGGGCTCTTTTCTTCTGGGCAGGCTCTTCACCCAAATACGAAAGCTGGAGATATGGTCTAGGGGCAGCTGGTTTCTGCAGTGGGGCTTCCCCTGTTGGGGGGCTGGTGATACCATCATCATTTGGGAAGGGGCTTTGTCTCTGCTTGTGTGGGGCCCAGGGAAAGTTAGTCGGAGGCAGGAGGAGGGCGGAGCCAGGAGGTGGGTGAAGCCAGGAGGTGGGTGGAGCCAGCAGGTGGGTGGAGGTGGAAGGGGCCAGATCCAGGAGGAGGGAGGATCCAGGAGGAGGGCGGAGGCACGGAGAGGGCAGAGGCAGGACCTGGGCGGAGCCAGGAGGTGGGTGAAGGCGGAAAGGGCCCGGGGCCGGGCCGCGGGCCAGATCCAGGAGGAGGGCGGATCCAGAAGGAGGGCGGAGCCTGGGGGACTTTCTTCCTGCTGGGGTCCTTGTGACTTCACTGATAGCAGGGATACGCCTTCCCAGTCTCAGGACACAGGATGGACTCTACCGGATTCAGGAGCTTTCCTCTGAGCACATTCTAGCTTTTGCAGCTCCTTTTATAGCGGTGACACTGTTAAAAAAATGATAAATGAGAGTCACCCACTTAGTGAGTGCTTAAGTGGCAGGTGCTGGCAGTGCTTCGTGTAATTTAGCCCCTAACTCTCCTAACAGTTTCGTAGGGTGGGCACTATCATCGTCATGTCTGTTGTGCAGAGTAAGAAACCAACACCCAGTGCTGTTTCTCAAGGTCACCTATGTCAGTAGCAGTCAGGATTCGAACTCAGGCCAGCCTGACTCTGCAGTCTGTACTGGGAACCAGCAGCCATGCCAGCCCCATCCTGGCCCCCCGGGCACAGCATGAATGTGCCCACTGGGACTGTCTTTGCTACAGTCACTTTCCGGTCCTGCCTGGGCACACCCCCTGCCACTCTCAGGTCACCCCAGTGAGACTCCAGGGTGCCCGGGCTGGAAGCTGGCACTCGCTGTTCCACTCTCAGTGAGTGACCCTATCTCTACTCCTGGGGCTCCTATGAACACAGCCTACCTGTCCAGGTGTGGGGACATCTGGGTCTGGAGTGGGTGAGGGTCCTGGGAAAATTGAGTTGGCTTTTTGGGGCCCTGAGGTGGAGGGGTACTCACAAATCCCCCTCCAGCCTGGCTCCTGTCTAGATTTCTGAGAACCCAAGATCTCTTTGTGTGTCCCCATTCTTCCCTGTCCCTTTGGAGGCCCAGGGCCCCTGTTGTGTTTCCCTCCCCACTTCGGAAAGGACTGCAAAACCCTTGGAAGCTCCCCTGGGCACCCTCCCTGCTACCCCCTAGGACCTGTAAGGCTGAATTTCATGTGGCCTCTGCCATGTCAGTGGGCTCCTGGCAGGGTGCCTCCTCCCGCCTCCCCAACTCTTGCTTCCCTATTACAGTCCTGATTGCATTTCTGTTATCGGTTTACACGCCTGTCTCCCAATCTGCCAAACTACTGGAGGGCAGGAACACCCGCTTATTTATTGCTAAATCCCGGGCCCAGGTCCCAGCACATAGTAGGCGCTCAATTAGTGTTGGTTGAATTGAATTCCTTCCCAACTCATGGAATTGATTTGATTTGGAAACAACAGTGCATCCGGAGAATTGATTTCTGTCTCTCCCGGGGCACTGATGATACAATTCTCCCCTCTCATTGGCTGCTCTTTGGGAAGAAAACAGAACTCCTGTTTCTGGATGGAATTGACCGCGTGGGAGGGGTGGGAAGCCAGAAGTGGAGTGGGCTTTGATTTTCTGCAAAAGGTGTGCGGCAGGCAGCAGAGGCCCCCCGTCGTGGTGGGGGAGATGAAAGAGTGGGGGTCGCGCCGTATGACTTTCCATAATCGAGCCAGAGGCTAAAAGTAGCCATGCTTCCTCCTGGCTGACAAATAGGGAGAATAAATTACCCGGGCACTAAAAGTTGCATTAGGCAAATAAACATTTCGACAAGAATTATATGTGACATTCAAGAGAAAGCAAATAAACCCTAAGTTATGGGGACCTGTCAAAGCTCTAGGAGAATTAAGTAACTAAAAATCGTTAGTAGCAACTTCGACAGGCTGTTAAACCTTCCCAACCTCCCGCTCCCCACTCCAGGGGCTCCAGAGAAACCACGTGTGCCTCGCTGTGTGTCTCCGGAGAAATTCTCAGGCTCCTGGGACTCAGATCTGGAAGAAACTCGAAAGCCTGCAGGCCTGTGCTTTCAGATGCTGTTCTCTGGAACCCAGGAGTACTGCAGAAGCCCCTCTGGGTGTTCAGGGAAAGCCTGCCCCCCAGGCCTGGGGCCTCACCCTGTCCAAACACTGAGCTCCTCTTTGATCTGGCTGATTTCAATTAGGGATTAATTAGAGAGAAATTTTCTTCTGACAGAAAGAGTCTGCTACTAACTAATTTGAAAACCACCACTCTAGAGAAAACTCACATCTAACAGAGAAAGCTTCTAGAATACTTTGGTAAATAATTGTCCAGTCTCTTGAACACCTCCAGTGACGGGGAGCTCATTCTCTGATTTTTATTCAGACCCAGTTGTCTCTAATCTCTTCTGCATGAGATTCTTAGCCCAGGACTCTGGATGCAGAGGCTCCAGTTTGAACCAGGCTCCGTCACTTACTTACTGTTTGATCCTGGCCAGTCACTGACACTCTCTGTGTTCCAATTTTTCCATCTGTGAAAAGGAGAAAAGGTGCCTGAGTTTCCTGTTGTTGCCTCTGCTAGTCAGCTTTTTGTTGCTGTATCTGAGACTCCCAACAAGAACAAGTTAGAGGAGGAAACGTTTATTTTGGCCCATGGTTTCAGAGGGTCAGTCCAAGGCCAGCCAAGTCCATTGGTCTGGGCCCAAGGTGAGGCAGAACATCCTGGTGGAAGGGCATGGTGGTGGGAAGCTGCTCATTCAGGGTGGCAGGAAAGCAGAGAGACAGAGAGAGAGAGAGAGAAGATGAACCCTTCCAGGCACACCCCAGTGACCCACTTGCCTACTGTTACTGCCCAGTTCATTCAAATTATTAATCCAGTAAGTGGATTAATCCACTGATTAGGGCACAGTTCTCATAATCTAATCATTTCACCTCTGAACATTTTCTACATTAACAGGAACTTTGGGGGAACACCTCATATCCAAACCATAACATTGCTGTTACAGAAAACCTAGTGACTTAAAAAACACAAAAATTTATTATATTTCTTTCCGGAGGTCAAAAGTTTCAAGTGAGTCTTGAGGAACTTAAAATAGGAGCCCTCAGGTCTGCTTTCCCTCCAAGCCTTGTCTTTCTAAAGGCCACCTGCATTCTTTGGCCACTCCTCTTCCCACCCCATCTTGGAAGCCCATTTCTCTTGTCTTTCCTCCTCCTCCTCCTCCTCCTCCTCCTCCTCCTCCTCCTCCTCCTCCTCCTCTTCCTTCCTCTTTCTCCCTCTTCCTTCTCCTCATCTTTTTCTTCCTCTTTCTTGCAGTACTAGGGATTGACCCCAGGGCCTTGAGCATGCTAGGCAAGTGCTCTACCATTGAGCTACACCCCAGCACCACCACCACCCTTTTTTAAATTTCGAGCTGGAGTTTCACTAAGTTGCCCAGGCTGGCCTAGAACTCCTCCTGCCTCAGCCCCCTGAAGAGCTGGGATCACAGACCTATGCCACTGTGCCCAGCTCTAGTTCTTTCTTCTGTCATCCCATCTCCCTTGACTCCGACCGTCTTTCTGCCTCCTCCTAGGGACACTTATAATGACATTGGGACCATCCAGATAATCAGGATCCTCCCTCTGACTCAGTTAAGGAGATGATCCTTAACTTGATCACTACCTTGGTGCCTCTTGCCATGTAAGCTACCACCTTTCAGGCTCCACGGCTGGGATGCGGACCCCTCCAGGGCCCACTATTCTGCCTACCACATAAAGAGAGGACCTGCCTCAGGATGGCGGTGAAGGTCAAATGAGGAAGTGTGTTGGGGCGGCACGATGCTGGCACTCAGCCAGGGCAGTCACCTGTCCCTCTGGGGGTGCTTGCTCCTCTCTGCCCTCCTGCAGCTCATGGCCAGGTTCAAGGCCACGTAGGATGTGAGGGGATTTGATGGTTGGTGGGATGCCTGGGCCCAGCAAAGACAGGAGGGATCCAGGATGAGCCCCAGGTTTCCGACTCTGGCTGTGGGGATGTGATGACCTCATTCATGAAGATGGGGAACAACTGAGGAGGAGGAGCAGATTCAAGGGGGTGGGGGGTGGTGAGTGCAACCTGGGGACGGCTGAGATGGCCATGCCAGGTCTGGAGTCTGGGGAGGAGAACTGGACCACTGAGGGTGCTTCAGGAGTGAATTCTCCCCTTACAGGTGGTAACCAAGGGCCAGGTGGGTGGGTCAGATCACTCAGCATGAGGAGGAGAGGGATGGAGGAAGGATCTCCAGATTGAAGAATCGTCCAGGATGGAGGAGCTGCCGCAGGGATGGGAGAGCTGGAGGGCGCAGCTACCAACTTTCACTCCCACCCAGCCAGGCCTGCCTGAGGTTCCTCATCCACAGTTGCACACCTGGGACCACACTCGGGATGACAGTTGTCATCTGCTCCTTCGAGGCCCTCTGCAGCTTGCTCACCTTGATCTACCTGTGCACCAGCCTGCTCTGGAGTCTCAGAAGCCCCGAGACCTGCTTGAGGCTCATGGCTAGTAGGGCCCAGACAGAGATTTGAACCCACATCCCTAGGCCTTCCGTACACTCAGCAATTGTAGGCCGAGGGTTTCTTCACCTAAGTGTGGGACGATGATGACATTTAACTTTGCGGTCCAAGGACACATGCTGCTTGGCGTGGGCTGTGGCGCTCAGCCTCCCTGGGAATCAGGAAACAGGTGGGAATCCCCATGGGGTCTGGGTGTCTTCAGAGGCTGAAGGCCCATAAGTGGGGATTGCCACTTCAGATTTAAGACATTTTCCCTTCTGGGAGGCAGGAGGGTCAGTTAGATATCTCAGCGAGGATCTCCTGTCGGGAGCTGGATGGTGAAAACCTGGAGGCAAGGCGCCTGGATAGGCCTGGCTCCAGACCCCAGTGTTACACCCAGCCAGCAGTCACTGGTGCCTAGGATGTGCCAGGCTCTGCTCCAAGTACTTTACATGTGGTGCTCACTGAATCCTCAGTGAGCCCTGGGGCGGGGGGATGTGCTCTTGCTATTCCCATTTTATAGATGAGGAGACTGAGGCTGCGGTCACACAGAGGTCATGCTATTAACTAGCTGCTGTCTCACCCATCTCTGCCAAGAGGGAAGGGTGGAGAGGGGTGGCAGGGACCACTCCTTCTGGCTGCCTTTACCTGTGGCTCAGAGGTCCCCTGGGAGATGATTTTGCCTTCTCCTCCCAGCCAGGAGCCACAGGTTTGCCATTTGCAGGAGGCCCAAATGGGCCTCTCCTCTCCTTGCCTCCTCCTTTCTCCCCTACCCCTGCTGAGCAGGCCCATCCCTGGCCCATCGCAGGAACCTCTCCTTCCCCACCAGCATCTTTGCCAGCTCCCCATAAATCCAGGGTCCTCTGCAGCAGGGGGAATCTAAATTTAGGCCCTGTGCTCTGTTAACTCTGTGAATAATGCTAATTAGCATAACAATTCTTCCTGCAATTAAGTTGGGGAGGGGGGTGAGGAGGTGGTACGTGGTCCAAGAGGAAATTACACAGGGAAGCTTCTCCTACTGCTGGTTTGGGGAGGCCTCGCTGGAGTGTCTCCTTGGTGTAGCTCTCTTCTCGGATGGCTGGATCCAGAAAAAGCCTGCTTGGGGCGGAAAGAGGGAGTGTCTCTCTCTAACCTTATTGTGATGTGTCATTGGTGCATGTATTAAAGTGCAGCTTGGAGCCCGGCATGGGAATGAATTAGGTTTTGTAAGCAAGCTGTCACCTGCTCTGAAAGGTGTGAAAAATTATGAACTTCATTGTCCTGGAAACCACAAAACAGCTCTTCTTCCCTGAAATAAACAGCTAAGTTTGGGATAGGAAGTTGAAATGAAGTTGGTTGGAATTTAGGGTTAGGGGTTTAGGAAGATTTACGAATCTCCTTGCTCTTCCCAGCAGTGCCATCCACACAGCCTCCTGTGTGTCCAGATAACCACCAGTTTGGGTCTTAAGACTCCACCTCCTGCATGGGGCATTCACTGGGGACGTCGGGAAGTCTGGCATCTTAACTGGATGGGACAAGGCTGAGAACCAAGATGCCTTGGGCTGGAAGATGGTGAAATGCAAAGGAGCCCTCGAGAGAGACTGTGCCAGTTCCCCTCGGTCCCTCCTGAGACCCCCCAGGGCTTTATAGACAGCCCTGTGAGCTCCCAGCTCCTCTTCCTGGTTTTCTTGAATGCTTTCATGGCGGGTGGTTTTCAGACTCTTGCTGCATTCTGGTGCCCCTCTTTTGGGCATTCTTGCTGAGCAGTGCAGAGCCTAGAGAGTCTCTCTCTTCTTTGGCTTTGGTCATAGCACCTGTATTCATGTTGTCTAACAAAGGCCATTTTTAAATTTATTTTTGTGTTTTGGTGAGCAGCTGCATCTCTCTCTTGGCTTGTGTGGAGTTTGTGGACAGCTGAAACCACAGTGAAAGACTGAGTCCATCCTCTCCTATCTGTATTAAGCTTATCTTGGGCCATGAGTAAGAGAGGAGTCAGACTTGGTCACAGTCCCAGGGAAACCCCAGTCTACCTGGGGAGAGAGGGCATGGGAATCAGCTTCAGCAGGGAAGTGCTAGGATGGAGGTAGAAAGTGAAGGTAAAGTTATTAAAGTTACCAAATTGGTTCAATTGGTTAATTTCTGAACAGCACATGGGGACCTGTGGCCTGACAGGGGGTCAGAGCCATGTCTTCATGAGTGGCCTGCTATGTGGTCTGACCCACTGGCCTGCCAAGTGGCCTGGCACATGACCTATTATATTTGATTGCCACTTGGTCTGACTGTGTCCTGCCCCATGGACTGATATGTGGATAAATGGACACAGTAGATGAAGTGCAGCTGATCCGAGAAGGCTTGAGCTGTCTGGTCACGCCTGCTCCCTGGAATAGAAGCTATGACCGAGTCCGACGGGCCATGGATGAGTGGCAAGACCACAGCCCTCTGCAAGGATGGGGCCTTCTGGGCAGATGGGGTGGGCCCTGGATGCGTGTGCGCATGCGTGCACTCACACAGGGCTGCGTGAGGGCTGGCACCCTCCAAGTGCACACTCCTGCTCCTCCATCATCGTGCGGCGCGGGCTGCTGGCTGGCAGTGATGATGGATGTGCCTCCGTGTGTCGCTCAGCCCTGCCTCCCCCTGCATGCTACACGCAGGACTCGCTGAGTAAACGGCTCTGCCTGGCTGCCTGGCAGGAGTAGGGGGTGGAGGGGCTGCGGGAGGGAGGGGCTGTGCAGCCATTTGTCTGGGGCACCGGGAGGGGAGTTGGCCACTTACGGTTGTGATGGATGGCGACTCGGCTCTGCCATCTGTTGGGGCTGGCAGTCTGCTTAGCACAGCTCTGCACACCTGGCTGGGGTGTCCCTGTGGAGCTGGCCCGCCCATTATCCCAACACTCCAGGGTGGGATGCTGGCAGGGAGGAGCCAGGTGCTGCTCCCCAGACCCAGGAGGAAGAAGGATGGAGCACACTCCTCCAGGGAGCGGCCTCCTCTGCTGTTGTTCTTACTCGTTGGCCTGGGCCTCTGAGAAGAGAAGCGGCGGTCAGGCCTGGGCATCTCCGGGCCAGGAAGGGCCCATCACAACCTAGCTGCCCTCCTCCCTTGACCAGGAGCATGTGCAGAGCCCTTAGCATGGTCTCTGTCATGCTTGTGCTCAACAAAAGGGAAGCACACTGGACTTTGCTTTGTCCTCAGAGGCTATTCCTGGGAGTGTGGGCATGAAAATGCCCAAGTGGGGGATGGGAGGAGTGACTCACCTTCATCTGTGCCGGTCCACCTTCTAGAAGCCCAGACTATTCATTACAAGGGTCGCCGGGAGCCACCCACTCACAATCATCAACTTTGCAGATGGGATGCTAAGGTCTGCAGACAGGAGGGCCATGCGCTCTTTCTCACTCTGCCCCTCCCCTCCCCAGTGGGCCCTGTCCAGGCCTTGGAACGGGACTTCTCAGCCAGGCCCTGCCCTGTCCCTGGGCCTAATGGTTGCCTCTGTATCCAGGCTCTGCGGTTCCATCCCATAACTTCACCTCTTGGGCTTACCTATTCTCTCCTGCATACTGTGCTGCAGGGATTCTAGATTCTTCCTCAGAGTCATCTCACTGTTCAGGTCACAGAGGCCAAAGCTGCTGTTCTGGGGTCTCCTGGTCTAGGACCTGTGACCTTGTGGAGCAAGGGCCGAGACTAGCTGGGGTCCTCTCCTGGGAGGCCCCTGGGGCCTGTGGAATCTGTTGCTCTGGTCTGTTCAGAGGTAGGCAGAACCCAGGTCACCTTCTCGTTGTTGAATTTAGACTGGGTCAAAGAGAAAGAGGAAGTGTGGCGTTGAATCTGCAGCTGCAGATCTGTAGCTGGTCCAGACCTGGGAGCCCATGCATCTTTAAGTGGGTTTAAGGGTGCTTCAGAGGGGAGGGACAGCCTGGCAGCAAGGACATCGACCAAAGCCACAACCAACTCTGTCTGGCTGAAACAGAAATTGCAAGGTGCCTTCAGGATTTGTCCCTGTCTCAAGGTACTGCATCCTTGGGGAGAGGGGAGACAAGAACACACTTTACCATCCTGAGGGAGAGAGTCAGACCCCACAACTCTGGAGGAATTAAGAATAGAAGAGATGACACAGCTGCCATTTGGCTGGGCTTCCCAGAGGGATGGCATTTGAACTTGCAGGTCCTGATGGAATCTCCAGATGGAGGAATGAGACGGAAGCAGCCTGGCAGGCAGGGTGGACCTCTCGTGTTGGAGTCAGGAGGGCCCCGTGTGGTGATGGGACCATTTGGTGTGGGGCAGCGGGTAGGAGCCACGCAGCCTGCAGCATCCTGGGGCTGGTGACAGCTGGGCCCCTACCATCTCTAGGTCCAAAGGGATGAAGAGGAATCTCAGGTACCACTGAGAGTCTTGGACAGCACTGCCTCTCAGAGGGGCTGGGACCTTTAGTTAAGGGACTAGTCAGCCACTCGGCCAGGGGACGTTATCCCTCAGGGGCAGGTAAGGAATGCAGACCCCCCTCCCGCTCCCACTGAGCTCCTCCAGGGCAGAGGGCAGGGAAGAGGGGTGGAGGGGCGGCAGGGCCAGGGGACAGCTCTCCAGGCCTCCCCCAACAGGGACCCAGAGTCTTGAGGACCCTGGATGATGACAAAGGAAGGTCCACCCTGCTAGCTGAGGCCACAGTGTGCCAGGCAGACCAGGGCTGCGTTTGCAGGCTCAGGATGGCCTTGCAGGAGGCATTGCGGCTTCTGCTTTGCAGCCAAAGAAAATGAGGCTCAGAGAGGCGAAGCCCTTTGCCCAAGGTCACATAACCAGGAGGCGGCAGAGTGGGGACCCTACAGCCAGGTCTCTGTCTGACTCCAAAGTCGGGGTGTGCTTTTCCAGCACCATCAACACCCCACAGGACACCCCGCTCCTGGCAGGTAAACGGAGCTGCCTGGCAAGGGGTTGGTTCAGCCTGTGACATCGGCTGCTGGAGGTGAGCGAGGCAATGCCAAGCCTGCTTCTAGACATGACAGCTGGTCTTTGTTTGCAGGCAGCTGTGGGCTGCAGCTCCCGTGAGCTGGGAAGACTGGCTTCCTGTAAAAAGCAGGAGCATAATTTCGCTCCTCTTAATTGATTTGCAAATGTACTGAAGAATTGTGGTAATTCCTTTAAATTTTACTCTCATTCAAATTTTGGAGGTAAACATAATGAGAACGGAGAGTCAGCACCGTATAATGGCGGAAAAGAAAGGTCTGGCATTTTATTTTATTTTTACCCTGGGCATAAGGAAAGCAAACTCACTATGAATACCTCATTATTTGAATTTCAAATATTTCTCTCAGGTTGAGCACAAAAGGAAACCCTAAAAAATATATTAACACACACTTGCAAATATACACCCAAACCATTTCTCCGTTTGAATATGTGACTCACAATGTCCTAGTTTAGGTTATAATAGCACAATTGCAAGAATCAATCAGGCCTGGATAGATGTGTTTACTCAGAAGTGCTTAGAAAGGAGACCAGTCAAAAGAACATTAATATCTTAAAACATTGAAATTATCTTTACCAAAGAACATTAGCGACGAGCGTTAATATTTGGGGTTTTTCTTTTGCTTGCCAAGTGTCTGTATTCAGCTGAGCGCCGAGGTCAGGGTGGGAAGGAGAGTGAGGAAGCCGATTAGACAAAGGCTTAGCATCCTGGAAAGAGCCTCAGGACTGAAGTCGGGGCTTCCTTTTCACAGTGGAGCGGAGGCTTTTAAGGAGTACAGAGTCCACATTAAAACCGTGGCTCTGCAGCAGGCAGATCTAGGTGAAAACCCTGCTCTACCGCCGTATTAACTGCTGAGCCCCTTATCTAACTGCTCGGGGCCTCAGTTTCTATGTCTATAAAATGGGATTAATTATAGCGTTGGACCCCTGAGCACAGAGGTAAAGGACAACCTTTTTACACACTCAACACAGCTTTTTCTAGAGTGTTCCATCTGACAGGCATTGCTCAGGGGAAGGACAAAAGGGTAGATCAAATCAGCCAGGTGCCTCTCCTTACAGGTTTTAGCATGGCGGTGGGCAGGGCTGGAGCGGGGACAACTGTGACATCATGATGCTGGGAAAACTGGGCCTGGATGCTGGTTCAGTCCACACAGCTGTGTGGCAACCACTAAGCCAGTCCCTGAACAGTGTCCTCCTGACTCCTCTTCTGGGGAGGGTGAGGACACCCTGCAGCTGGGGAAGGATTTGCTCTTGAGTGCTTAAGCAATCAGGAATGGACAGGTTTCCTTGGGCCTTTCTGGCTATCACCAGCCTTGTATAGGAGTTTGGATGCTGGGGGCTGCAGGAGGCTTTAAAGCAGGAAAGCCCTGGTTGGGGAACTGAGTGTGGGACAGAGGGTTGTGTTTGTTTGTTTAAGAGTGTGCTTTTATCCGTCTGATCTCAAGTCAATGTCCCCGGACATCACATGTCAATTCACTTCTGGGGGTTGGAGACAAAAAGAGGACTCATGATGACTGATCATCCAGAAAATAAAGCAAAATACCAAAATGTTAATGCAAAGGTGGAAAAAATTTGCACAAGAGCCAAGCCGTCACTACCCTTCATGACTTAGGTGAGGACTGGGCCATCCTCCTTGTGGAGAAGCGAGGGGCTTTTGGGAGGGAGAGAACGCATCTCAGGGTATTTGGAGAGACTTTTTAAAACGAGCTATGCTTAGCCAAAGTCCTCAGCCACACTGTCGAACTCTGAGCCTGCTCTTCCCACCAGCGGCTGGCACCTTTGTGATCCAGTTTATAAATCCTCAGCCAAAAGCACCCAAATAAAAACCAAAACAAAGCCATGCCAAGCTCATGATGGTTTCTGCACAAGCTAGGCTTTGCCCAGAGAGGGTGTGGCACAGCTCAGGAACCATCTGTCTAGAGGCCTCTGGGGTCCATGAGGGAGGAGCTGGACTCGCCATGCTCCTGCTGGCTGGTCCACATTTGCTGGAAGGTGGAAAGTGACTTTGGATGGAGCTGCCAATCCACCTGAGTGGATGTGCCCTGGGGAGCAATGGTCTGATGTTCATGGTGCTGGGCACCAAGGCAGAGGTCTCCTGCAGCCCATGGGCGATGCCTGGGCACTGGGTGGTGCCACGGCACAGTGGTCCTTGGGGGTGTTCGCATCACACTTTATGATAAAATTGCAGGGAGTTGTGTAGATGCCCCAGGCTTCCATGCCCATGAGGGAAGGCTGGAGAGCATCTCGGGGCAGCTTGTTTCTGATGGTGACCACCTGGCCAGCAGGGAGTTCGGGGCTCTATTCTAGAGAGGAGCTGAGGCTGCAGTGGCCCTCTCCTGCTTGACGTTCAGGGCACAGCTTCTCCTTGATGTCACTCATGATTTCCTCCTCGCTTGGCCATGGTGCTACAGCTGTAGCCACATTCTGACAGGACCTTCATGAAGCAGTCCATCAGGTCCCATCAGCCAGGTCCAGACATGGGGTGTGGACAGGGTATTTCCCTGTTAGGGTTGGTGACCCCATTACCAGAGTCCATCACAATGCTGATAGTACTGCCAGAGGCGTACAGGGACAGCATAGCCCTGATGGCTGGGGTGCTGAAGGTCTCAAATGCAATCTGGGTCATCTTCTCCCAGTTGGCCTTGGGGTTCAGGAGGGCCTTGTCCAGGAACACAGGGTGCTCCTTGGGGGCCATGAGCAACTTGGGAAGGTATGATGCTAGATCTTCATGTTGTCTAGTCAATGACAGTGCCATGCTTTTTGGGGTCCTTCAGGGTCACGATGTCTCTCTTGCTCTGGGTTCCATTGCCCATGTGGGGGAATCCTTCTGTTCCATGCCTATCATCATGCTGAGGTGCCTCAGGTGTCCCATGATGGAGAAGAAGATGGTCCGGGGCACATTACTGCCCACAAAAGTGACCTTTGAGATGCCAGAGTTGTCAACAATGAGCACAACAATGTTGTCACCCATGGTGAGCTAGGTGTGGACCATTCGGTGCAGAACAGCAGGGACAAGGGACCTGTACTCACAGGGTGGACCTGGTCTTGGTGGTCTGGGTAGACTGTTCTGACTGTATATGGAGGGTGGGCCAGAGGGGTGAGCCTGGAGGCAGAGGGCCCAGACGTGGGTGACCAGGACCAAACCTGACCCAACTTCAGTTAGGTTTCTTGGATCCCTCTTCTCAACTAGTCTTCCTCCTTGGCCTGCTGAGCCCAATTGTAGCAAGAATTCCCCAACCCTTCTTCCTAACCCAGTCCCTCTTAGTAATTATCCATCCCCTGACCCCCTCACCCTGCCAATTAGCCACGAGTCCATGGCTGCCCCTGCTGGATTTGGAGATGAGCTCGATCCCGTAAGGAAGTCTCTCTCCCCTACTGCAGTAGCCAAATGAAGCACCTTGCCATTTAAAATAACTGACCAGTGCAACTTCACCTTGCCATGGGGTCAATGTCACACCAAGAAGCAGCCAAAGAGGACTGAAAGGATGGGGAGGAGATGCCACGCCCTGCAGGTAGAATTAAAGGCTCAGCTGCAGAGCCGAGGAGAGGATGGTGTGGAGGAGACACTGAGGGCTACCTGATGGAGCCGCAGAGATGTGGAGTGGGAGTGGGAGGGTGGCCTTTGGGGAGAGAACACCACATTTGTCTTTGGTTGTTGAACTTGGCCCAGCTGGCCTTGGGTGCCATCTCTTCCGGGGCTTCCTCTCAAATGCCATCCTGTTGAGTTTCCCCAAGCCATCCCAAGGCAACCACCGAGTTCCTGCTGGTCCTGCTGACTCTGCATGTGTCCCTGCCCCCGCTCTGGATGTCAGGTGCCTGATTTACACAGCAGATCCAGGCTGAGATGCTGGCACTCCTCCACTTGGCAGGTATATTTGCATTTTAACAAGGACATTTAGGAGGTAATTCTTTTACCCCAAAAACAATGAAATGAGATTTCAGAGGCCCCAGACTAATGGCAGAGGTGAGGTTTTGAGAGGAGTGCTTTGGAATCAGGCAAAGACTGGGTTCAAATCCAAACTCAGGGTTCTTTGCTCCTAGCTGGGCTGCGTGGGTGAGCTCTCACCACTCAGAGCCTCAGACCTGGGGATAGTCCTGCCTCCTCAGGAGCAGAGTTGAGGCCTCTCCATCCTCATTCCCCACTCTCCTGCTTCCCGCCGGGTCCCAGCACACACTCTGGTCTTGGCCCTTGATCTCTGTGTGTGCAGATGTGTGGTCTGAAACTCCAGCTCAGGATTACAGCAAGGAAGCTACTAGCTTCCAAAGGTGGGTGGAGAGGCCACCGTGTGGCATGGCAAGCCTGGAGTAGGGAGTGGCGAAAGCGGGGCTTGACGAAGGCAGCCCTGTAATTAATCCCCCAGCATTTTCGCCACCATTGTGTCGTCCCTATTGAGATCAGCCAATTAGCGGTTCCTCTGTCCTCTGTGTGGCAGCCACTTATTAGTGAAGACAAAGGCTGCATTGATTCCAGTTTGTCCTGCATTCGGCTGCCTCTGAAGTTAAAGATTGCATTTGGGTAGCAGCGCTGGGGAGAAATGCAGGGCAATGTAGAGAGAGCACCTAAAATTAGCCGAAATAATTTTAGCTCTATTGTGAATGGCTAAACTAAATATAAACAGAAGAGAGAAGAAAAATCTTCGTAATGTTAATTACCATAAGCATTAAGTACCCCAAAATGAGGCATACGATTTGTTTGGTGACACTCTGATAATTAAATCATTTTCTCTCCTCGAGGCTCCTTGCAGGTTTGTGCAGAGCCGGGTTCTTCCTGAGTGGTTTTCTCAGGCCCTGAAGGATACTCCAAATTCTGCATCCAGGGCTTCTGAGTCCACAGAGTCCCTCCAATCCAGGTGAGCCGCGCGGTGCTCCTGTTCAGTCGAGTGATGGCCTGGGGTTTGTATGAGCCTGAGATATTCAAGGGGAAGCTGGGTCGGGGTCTAGACTGAAGTGGACAAGAGGCGGCCCATCCATTTGTCTGTCTGTTCATCCACAAGCATGTAGCTTCTCATGGAGGCACGCACTGCCCATCCTGGGAACACCTCCCTTGTGCACGGCATCGAGGGTATGGAGATAAGTCAGATTCAGCCCTGGCTTTCAAAGAACCAAGTGGAGGGTGTGATTTGCATATATAATATGTACACATACATATATCAGATAGATAAGTATATGATATATATAGTTCTGCTGATACCATACAATAATATGTATATAGTTCTGCTAGATATATAGTATTTACATATAGTGTATATATATATATGTATAGCAGAACTATAAATATAAGTATAAAGTATATATAGAGCAGAATTATAATACTAGGTATGTAGTATATATAGCATACTATATATGTACTATAGCAGAACTCTCTCTCTATATATATAGAGTATAGTAATACATTTTGGCATTGTATTATAAGTAGTTCTTCACAGATATATGGCATATATATACATATATATATGCATATGCATACTTTAAGCATTTTCTCTATGACATCTCTTTTTGCAAAATGGCTATTACTGTTCCATTGATATTCAAAAGGCTCAGAAATGGCATGTGACTTGTCCAAGGTCATTGGACACTGTGTCATGATCCTGGAGTCCTATCTGGCTCAAGAGCAAGTCCCTCTCACAGCCTTGTCTTTCGGCCTAGTCCCCCATAAAATGCATCCACCCTGCGTCCTTGGGAGATGGTTTGGTTTGGAGGAAAGAGCCGTTATGATGGTTCTCCCCAGTATCTCATACACCTGCAAAGCATGGGGCCTGGAGCTGAGAGGATGGTCAGGAGGGCATGCCTGGGACTGAGTCGAGTGGGCTCAGCTCTTACCTCTCAGGTGGTCCCATGCCTCTTCCAGGGCCTCCTTGCTATTTTACTCCCTTGCATGCAGAATTTTTTAAAAAAGAGTTCCCTTAGTTGCTGACTCCAATTCACCACCTTCCATTCTTCTTCTAACCCTCTCCAGTCAGGCTCTGGCCCCCACCACCCCACAGTGATCACTGCTGGCCAGTTCATTAGTGACCTCCGTGCTTATCTCTCACCCTGTGTTGCTCTTCCCAGGAGCCTCCGCTGCAGCACACTCTCCAGGGCTACCCTGGGTCCAGGCCCACCTGCCTGTCCAGCTGCTGCTCGGGCCCCTCCTCTGGATCTTTTCCCCTCCAGTGCACCAGCTTAGTCATTCTCCTCTGGTGGTAGGTTTCATCTTCTTTCCTTTTTTAAACCACACTACACAGTAAGAAATTCATTTTATATTCTATCTTGTTAACTAGCCCTATATACAACTGAAACAAAAGTGTCATAGAACAATATATTAATCTTTACTGGATACAATATACCCTGGTATTTTAATCTATTCTGTTCTATTTTATTTCTTTTAAAAAATGCTGCTCTTACCCCTGGGCCCTTCCTCTAGGCTTGCCCCAGAGCTAGGCTGGCACTCAAGTACAGCTCCAGGTTGGTCCCTGTGACCCCAGGAACCCACACCCCTGTGACCCACCCAAAGACACACTGGACCCCGTGGCCCCAGACTCCAGTAGCCCCAGCTCTAGGCTGATGCTAGGAGACCCAGTGCTGGGCCAGCCCCCAGGGACCCAGCATTCAGATGAGCCTCAGCATCTGGTTGTCCCCATGGCTAATGCCACAGACAAGGCCTCAAGTTTAGGCGCTGTAGATCCAGGCACTAGGCCAGCACCCAGAGACCAGGCTCCACACCTGCCCCAGTAGCAGGCCAGTCACTAGCTGTAGGCCAGTTCACATGGCCATAGGTTTTGGTGGATTCAGGGTCTGGGCCTGTTCCAGTGTCCTGGCATCAGACTGGTTCCCACAGACCCAAGTTCTAGGCCAGACACTGCAAACTCAGGACCCAGTCCCACCCCTGAGAGTTCAAGCTCTAGGCCCACCCAGCCCCAGGCCAGCCCTCACAGAGCCCAACTCTAGACCAGCTCCAGGAACTAGGCCCACACCCATGGACCCAGCCTCCAGGCCAGCCCCCATGGATTCAGGTTCCAGGGGCATTCCTGGAAACGCAGACACCAGACTATCTCAGTGCTAGGCTGGCAGCCTTCCCTGGAACCAGGTTGGCCTTGTGGACATAGGTTCAAGGCCTGCCCCTGCAGAACCTAGTTTGAGGTTCACCCCTGCAGACCTAGTGTCCAGGCCAGCACCTCTGGATGCAGGCTCCAGGTCCCTCACCTGCTGGCCCAGATACAGGCCAGGTGGCACTCCAGCAGCACGTCATCAGACAGCCCACTCAGAATCTCTGATTGGGCTGATTGGTGAAAGGCTTTCCCTGCTGAAGCCCGTCCATAAATATCGGAAGAGGTGCCTACTTTTCCAAATGCATGGATACAAATACATGGCCACAAGGATCACCAGTAACTGAGATATATGACACCACCAAAGGAACAAATAAAACACTGTAATGGACCCTAAAGAAATGGAAAATTATGAACTGCCTGGCGGAGAATTCAAGTAATCATCTTAAAGAAGCTCAGTGAGCTGCAAGTAGGTAACTGAATGAAATAGAGGAAGGAAATGAGAACTTCAACAAAGAGATAGGAATCATAAAACAGACCCAAACAACTATCTGGAAAAGAGAAAAAAAATTCCATTTACAAAAACTATAAAAATAATAATTAGGAATAAATTAAACCAAGGAAGAGAAAGACCTGCACACACAAAACTCCAAAACATCAATTAAAGAAGACACACACTCTGTGTTCGTGGATTGGAAGTATCAATATTTTTAAAATATCCATACCACCCAAAGCAGTCGATAGATTCAATGCAATGCCTTTCAAAATCCCAAAGACACTTTTTATGGAAATAAAAAATGAATCTCCCAAAGGACTCCAAATAGCCAAGCAATTTTGAGGGAAAAAAAAGGAAGAAAGAAAACAAAGCTGGGGGGCATCACACCATTTGATTTCAAAATATGCTACAAAGTTACGGTAATCAGAATGGTATGGCCCAGGCATAAAATAAGTAGACCAATGGAACAGAATAGAGAGGTCAGAAGTTAATCTGCTCATTTATACTCAATTGATATTTGACTAAGGTGCCACGAACACAGTGTGAAAAGGGCAGTCTCTTTAATAAGTGGTGTTGGACAAACTGGGTATCCATATGCAAAAAATGAAATTAGACCCCTACCTCACACCATATGCAAAAATCAATTAAAAATGGATTCAAGATGTAAAGCCGAAACTATGAAATACTAGAAGACAACAGGAGAAAATGTTTCATGACCTTGTTTTGGGTAATAATATTTTTAATTTGATTCCAAAAGTGCAGGCAACAAAGCAGACATAAATAGGGTTGATCACACTAAAACTTTTCTGTGCAGCAAAGAAAACAATCAGCAGGGTGAACAAATAATCTAAGGAATGGGAGAAAATGTATGAAGTTATATATCTGATAAGGGGTTAATATCCAAAGTATACAAGGAGCTCATACAAATGAATAGCAAATGACCCAAATGAAAACAAACAACCCATTTTAAAAGTGGGCAAAAGATCTGAATAGATATTTCTCAAAAGAAGACACATAAATTTCAATAGGCATGTGGAAAATATCAGTATTGCTAATCATCAGAGAAATGCAAATCATAATGAGATATCCCCTCACACCTCTTAGAATGACTATTATCAAAAAGACAAAGATAAGTGTTGGTAAAGATTTGGAGGAAAGGGAATTCATGCACACTGTTGTTAGGAAAGTAACTGGCAGAGCCATTATAGGGAACAATATGGATGATCCTCAGAAAATTAAAAATAGACCTGTAATATTACTCAGTCCCTCTTTTAGGTATATATCCAAAGGAAATGAAATCAGTATGTTGAAGAGACAGCTACATTCCCATGTTAATTGTAAAATTATTTACAATAGCCAAAACATGGAGTCAAATTAAGTGTCCACTGATGGATGAATGATAAAGAAAATGTGATATACGTACATACACGCACATGTACACACACACACACACACACACACACACACACACAAAGTGGAAAAGCTCATTTGTGACAGCTGGGATGAACCTAGAGGATATTATGCTAAATGAAATAAGCCAGTCATAGAAAAACAAATACCCCCTGGTCTAACCCATATGGGGCTGGGGGATGGGAAGGTTCAGGTAGGAGGCTCAGTTCTGGAGGTCTGCGGTGCAGCCACGGTGACTATAGTGAATAATAATGCATGGCATACCTGAAAATTGCTAGGACAGCAGATGTTCTACACACACACACACACACACACACACGCACACACACACAAAAGAAGTATGTGGGGTGAGAACAGCTAGCTTAATCTGATAATTTCACAATGTACACAAATATCAAAACCTCACATCATACACCATAAATGTATGCAATTTTTGTCAATAATTTTTTTTTAGAAAGGGAAGAAGAAGGCATTCTGACATCCTCAAAACAAATATGCTGATCTTGACCTGTTAAATCGATTTTGAGACCTGCCCCCGCACCCCAGTGGATTTCGACCCATCATGGGAAGCTCTCTGCTCCAGCGTGTGGAGCCCGTTCTCCCCCAGGGCCTTGGCGCTTGCTGTTCCCCTCACGTAGAGCCTTCCTTCTCCAGGGAGACTCCTGGCTGCTTCCTCCTTTTCTTTCAAGTTCCAGTTCAAACATCCCTTCCTCTAACACTCCTTCCCCGACTTGCCCTTCCTTCCTCCCGCTTCACAAGCTCCTTGGGCATCTCAGGAATTCCCTTGTTTACCTTGTTTCCTTGGACTTGATAACTATCTATCCCTCTACCCCTAGAGAACAGGACTTGTCTAGTCTGTTCACAGATGTGACCTCAGACCTGGCAAACAGTGGGTGTTCAATAAGTGTTTGTTCAACGAGGAATAAACTGCACCAACTGACCATACCAATGTCGTGTGTGTTCTGTGCACAGACTCGTGCGCAGAATACCCATATGCCTTTGCCGACGATCGCTCTGCCTGTCGGGTATATGCCTTTTCCCCTTTGAGCCTCATTCAGCTAAGATTCACTGTAAGATTCGTAGTGACTGGCACAAATGCTTAAAATGAAGAACGACAGAAAATTACCTGACTCCGAATTCAAAGATAAAAATGCAGTGGGTAACTAATAAAGGCAGCATGGGTTTTGACTATAAGGACTAAACCATGAGCCCATTTATTATCTTGTAAAACAGGAACACCAGAGGTGGGGGTGGCCCAGGACCCTGGTTCCTTCTTCCTCTGGCTGGTAACACTTGTAGAGATCATAACCAGACGTCATGATGCCCAAAGGAAGAAGAAGGACCACATCTTAGGAGAGAGGAAATGGCCCCCAGATGCTCCAAGCTGACTTTCCTTCACTAATTCTTTTGGGCCAGAATTGGGCCCCTTGCCCATACCCAAACCAATCATATGGCTTGGCTTCATCCTGTGGGCTGCAATATACATGGAGAAGTGTCCCTGGGATGAGGTGATATGCACACTGTGCAGGACCCAGGAATGTACAGGCCACACAGACCAACACAGCTGCTACAGGTAGTCTGTAGATGTAGCTCTGAGTTTCCCAGCCGCCAAGGCAAAAAAGGAAAGACAAACTATTAAAAATCTTACAGTGCCCATAAATTTTAAGTTAACCCGCTGTTTGGGATTATTCCAGTTCTTTCAGATACTAAAAACGTCTCCCCCGCATCTGTGTAGGTGAGACTGTGGACCGATTCCAGGCCACGCCCCCACATTCAGTGTAGTAGCAGTTTTCGTGTAGCTGTTTCTTACAGCGCCCCAATGCCAAATAAAAGGAAAACCCCAAAGCCTCGCCTCCAAGCACAACTAAAAACGCGATTCAGAATTTAGGAGATGGAAAGGGAAGGAGGGGAGTCTGGAGCAACCAGTGCAAGTTCCACACCTGGCTTTCTGCGGACCACACTGAATTTTATCCAAGGGGAGGATCTGGACTCGCTGAAAGAATGAAGGATGGCCCATCCTTCAGGCAGCCCACCATGAACATCATTTCTCTCTGGAATTTTTTGAGAAAGGAGGGGCTGTGGAAAGTTTGATGTGTTCTCCGGGAAGAACCTGCGCGGCAGATGTTCCTATGTTTTGACAGTTGATGGAATAGATGGGATATTTTTACAAGGAAAATGGGGAGCCTGACCAGAACTTGTACCTGGATGGATATCACAGACGGGGGTGTCGTTACACTTGGCCTCCCCTGGGCTTGTGAAGTGCATTTTGCAGACCGACACTCAGGGCTTTATACCTGCCTAGGGTGACCCTGTTCCTGATTCCATTTTTACTTTAAATGCAACTTGTTCTGTAGATCTTTTATATGCTCACTCTGTTCCCATCTGCTCTGGTTTGGATGTGTCCCCCGAAGGCCCAAATATTAAAGACTCTGTCCCAGGTGGTGCCACGTGGAAGTGGTGGAACCTTTGAGAGACGGGGCCTTGTGGGAGGTCCTGGGGTGCGGGGACGTGCCTTTGTGGGACCTGGCCCCTTCTTCTCTCTCTCTTCCACTTCCTGGCCAGGAGGGCAGTGATTTTGCTCTTCCTCTCACTCCTGCCAGGATGTGCTGCCTCACCATAGACCCAAAACAATGGGGCTAATTGATTATGGATTAGAGCCTCCAAAACTGTGAGCCAAAATAACCCTTTTCTAAGTTAATGGTCTCAGATATTTTGTTTTAGTGATAAGGACTTGACCAACACACCATCCCAACTGGGTTCATTTGTTCACCATCCACCCAGCAGGACCCCTGAAGCTTAAATCTGTTGCAAAAATATGTTTGCTTTTCCACCCGAAAATTAACCATACACTGTATCATCCCTGTCTTAATTCAAGGGCAATAATCAAGAGATTGGATAAGGATATATAGAATATAGGAAGTTGGTGTGTGTTGTGCGTGTGTGTGTGTGTGCAAGTGCGTGCTCATGGGCACATCAGTGTGAAAATGAAGGTGTGTGTGTTTGCAAACATTTTTCTGCATGGGAGGTTGAGTATTTCAGCATCTATGTGTCCTGACTGTGGGTCTGTGTGCGTGTGTTGACATAACATCTCCACTTGAGCATCTGTGCATGTCCTGCCTCTTCAGAGGATCTGTAACCTTTTGAGGTCAAATCATGGGTTTCTTTCTTTTGGTGAGTGAGCTGGACTCTAAAGACGACCCTTCATGAGCCCCTGGCTCTTGGCATTTGTGTTCTTGTGCAGCCCCCTCCCACTGGGAGCTGGGATGGCCTATGACTCAACTTAAAAGAGTGTGCAGGAAGTGATGCCATGCCAGGTTCAAGTCTAAACTTTAGGGAGGTCTTCTCTTATGTCTTTTGAGTTCCTGAGCTGCTGTGTAAGAAGTCAGGCTACCATGATGGAGCTATCACATGGGAAGACCATGTGGAAGAGAAGACCTGAGATTCCATGGAAAGGGAGAGAGATCCCTAGCTTTTCTGTAACCTACCATAAAGCAGGTGACATACGAAGGAGCACTCTGGGATGTTCCAGCCTGGCTCAGTTCCCAGGTGACTGCCTACCCAGCTTCCATTGCATGCAGCAAAAGAGTCACCCAGCTGAGCCCAGTCAGTCCTTCAAATCATCCTTCAAAGAGATGGCTACTGTCTTGAACCTCCAACTTTAAGGGTGATTTGTCAGCCACGATAGTTAATTGAAGTACTTGGGTAACAGGTTTCCCTTGCCATCTCTGCCTCCACATGGGAAAGGGCTTCAGGTCTGGTGGGAGGGAGGGAGATAGGAACTGATGAGGTAGTGGAGAAGGTTAGGGCCATGGCTTCTCTCTCTCACCCATTCCATTTCCTTCCTGTCCTTCCTGTTTCTCCCACATCCTACCTGCATTGGGAGGAACTTGGGCTCTGGCTTGCCTCTGTTTAAGTGAATGGTCATGGTGTTTGTTGCCTTGCCTGGAAGCCTCCTCAAAGTGGGTTGTGGCCTTTGGAATTCCACCAGCATGCCACCAGGCAGACAGGTGTCTGTTTAAGTGGGTAATTTCATCAAGGAGGATAGACACGGAACTGTGCCTGGAATCCTAATGGGTAAGCCACTCAGAGCACATTCAAACCTGGGAGGCACAGCAGCTGGGGCCCAGCTAGTGCCTAAGCTGTGGTCTTATGCTGGGGTTCAGACCCCTCTGAGGACTGCTTGCAATTAGGACAAACAAACAAACAAACAAACAAAATAGAGGATCATGGATCTGCTTAAAGTTCTTCAGGGAAAAAAGCTCATCTTAAAAGAAAAAGAAGACAGCAAAATCAGTTCAAGACAATGGGTGGTTGGGACTCCATCTGAGCTGGGGTGGGGGTGTGGGATTTCTCACAGAGGCACAGCCATGGACCCCACTTGAGAAGGGGCAGGAGGAGGTTGCAGCAGGAGAGAAACTCTCAACTTCTCTGCTTTCTTAGGCCACAAGCATAAACAGAGAGGGACTCATATGACAACACAGGGTTGGTTCCTGGAGCCAAGACCCCAGGAAGGTTGAGAATCGGGAACACCTTATTTCTCATTTCTGCTTCTCGCTCATCTCCCTGAACATCACCTTCCTCTCCTTTTTACATCCAGAGTAGAGTGTGGCACGGCACAGACTCAGGATTGATGCCCAGTGCCAGCCAAAGGAAGGAACTGGTTGTGGCAACCCACAATCCCCATTCTGAACTCCTAGGAGAGAGTTCTGATTGGTTCCCCTTGGTGTGGGTTCTCCCTGATCCAATCAGCTGTGGTGAGGTCAGCGTCAGGTATTTTAAACATGGCTTCTGGTCCCACCTCTGCTCATGGGCAAGGATGAGGAAATCGTTCAATTTCAGATTTCCGAATTTATTCACTTCCAATCTCTGTGAGACAGCATTCAGGGCATTGACTGCATAGGCATACACACACACACACACACACATATATATATGTGTGTGTGTATATATATATATATATTTTATATATATATATGTGTTTATATAATATATATATATTTTTTTCCTGTGGTGGCACCATGATACAAGCAAGGTGCCTGGGGGGAAATCTAAGTTGGCACTCACTCTCAGATCTGCCAAAGTGTGGAGTGGGCCCCTGCATGACCCTGAGAGAGAGCATCTCCTTAGGTTTTGCACCCAGTCATCTAGTCCTGGCCCTGCTGAGGGGAGTTAGCACCCGTGCTGTCTGCAGCACTAGTTCCCAGAGGCATCTCCTTTGCTCCAGGATGGCACCTCGATTGGTTAGGGGTTGGTGGTAAAGGAGGCAGCACTTCATGGAATGCCAGAGGACATGCAGTGGCGTGAGTGTACTGGAAATACTCCTGGGGGTTCCTGGAAGTTTGGGGAGGATCTAAACATGGGAAAAGGGTTGGGGGAGTTGGAGTTCCCTCAGGGTGGGTTGTGGGCAGAGCCAGAGAAATGCCAACTAGTCACCATTACCATGAGCTTGCTCTTAAGTCTCAGAATGGGTGATTTTGCAAACAAGTCACATCAGTTGGTGACATAATTTCCCATGTGCAGAACCACATCATACCAACAGTTCTGGAATGGACAGGCGTTATCAGCTCCCATGCATACACAAGCAAACTCAGGCAACTGCAAGAAACCCCATCGAATCTTTCTCTTTAATTTCCAACTCTTATCTATCTCATATACCAAGGGAAGTGTGATTAGGGCAACCTGAATTTCCAAACTGGTGACCAACCCCCCAACCTGGTATGCTGACAATCAGGGCTCAGTCCCTTGCAGAGTATTTTGGTGTGAGCATCAATCTTCTCTGTCTGATTCCCCACCGTCCACACTGCAGGGCCCCCTCGGATTGTAGCAAACAATCCGGAGCTCCCGCTCAGCTACAAGTTTCTAGTCCTGTTCCCTGCTATCTCCCAGGTCTCCTCTCACCTTGAGGGAGAGCAGAAGGACAAAGCCCAGGCAGGTGGCAACATGAAGGAAGGACCCAGGGCTGTGGTAGCCTCTCCTGATCTAATAGTCTTTCACTGAGCCCTGGGTCCCCTGCCAGGAGCCACAGTGTCTTTGAAGCTAGAACTTGTGCTACTTCTCATTTAAAAAAGATAAATCTTAAACCAGTGAAACCTACACATTAAACACTTCATCCTGCCTGCTGTAGCGACGACTGCGACAGCCTTCAGCTTACCTGCGAGTAACCTGCGCTGGGCGAGCTCCGTTATCTTCAGGGTTGATGGAATGCTGCCTCTAAAACACATCTGCAAGGAATATGCTGCGAGTTTGAAGGAAATGCAAAGCAATACTCCACTAAATAACCCTCGGGTCAAAGAGGAAATCACAATGGAAATAAGAAGATATTTTGAACTGAACAGAAATGAAAATAGGAACACATCAAAACGTGTGGGATGCAGCTAGAATATTCAGAGTAGACATTTTTAACCTTGGGCAAGAATTCAGGGACCCTGTGAACTTGGCTGGGGAAAAATACACACACACACACACACACACACACACACACGAACACTGTTTTAAATAACCTGGAGCAGAAATTCAGCATTTCCTTCAGTGAGGAATATAGGTGCAGACCACAATCGTGTTAGTGGAATGCACGACTCTGTCACCCATATCACATATACTGAATGGACACTGCCTATCAGCTTAAGGATGGAGGCAATTTATTTTCCCTTCCTTGGTCTCACAATGTGCACTCAGGCTTGCATAGATCCAGAGACACAAATGGCGATGTTTATGCTTTTATGAGCTGTGTGAGCATAAACACCGAGGAATGATGCTTAGAATTTTGCCAAAGAGGTGACATGGGCAAGATTTTCAGGCTGTGGTTCATGGAAACATCTGAAAGTGTATCTTGTAAAGAAGCCAATTTATTCGATTCATATGGCAGTCTAAAAAGGTCTCCGGGCCACTATCAGTCTCTCTTAAAAAAACACACACACACACTTTTATTTTGAAATAATTATTCACAGAAACTGAAAGGAGAGTAGAGAGAGGGTCTGGTGAACCTTCACCCAGTGTGATAGGTCATAGTTACATAAATGCAACCCGTGGGGACCCCAGTTATGTCTTACACAGCTGCAGTATGTCGAAACCAGGATATTGACATTGGAGGAAAGAGTGTGTATGATTTTATGAAATCTTGCAAGTTGCACATGGAGATTCATGTGACCTCCAGAACCAAGGATCAAGACCACCAGCCTATCCCCACAAAAGTCTCCTTTGGGCTCCTCCTTGGTGGTCCCCAACTTCCATCTTTATTATTTTATCATTTCAAGAACATTATATATTTGTCCATTAAAAATAATTAATGAATAAAACGCTGTTATGTAAATGGAATCACACATCTGAGACTTTTGAGACTGGCTTAATTTTTTTTTCACTCAGATAACGTCCTTGGGATCCACCCGGGTTGTAGTGTGTGTCAATAATTTATTTCTTGTTATTGCCGCATAGTGTTTTATGACATAGGAGTACCAGTTTGTTTAACTGTTCACTGACTGGGGGACGTTTTGGTTGTTTACAGTTTGGGGCTGTGAACAATTGTGTACCTGTTTTTTTGTGGACATGTTTTATTTCTCCGGGACAAATGCCCAGGAGCATAAATGAGTTGTAATGGTAAGTGTCTGCTTAGCTTTTAAGGGAAGGTCCAAACTCTTTTCCAGAGTGTGGGATCACCTTACATTCCTATCAGCAAAGCATGAGAAACCTGGTTTCTCTGCATCTACACTTGTGTTTGATATTGCTCTATTTTTTATTTGAGCTGTTCTATTAGGTGTGTAGTGATCACTCACTGTAGTTTTAATTTGCATTCACAATGGCTAGTTGAAGTTGAAGGGCTTATTTACTGCCTTATATTCTCTGTGGTGAGATTTCTCCTCATGTTTTTTGTCTATTTTCTAATTGGTTGTTTTTTATACTGTTGAATTTTTTCAAATTGTGGGAAAATGCACATAAAATTTATTATCCTAATCATTTTTTAGTTCAGAAGTGTTAAGTATATTCCCATTGTCATGCAAATGATCTCCAGAACTTTTTAATCTTGCAAAACTGAACCTCCGCCCATTAAGAAAAGTCCCCAATTCCCCCCAACCAGCCCCTTATAACCACCATCTGACTTTCTGTTTCTAGGAATCTGACTACACTTAGACAGCTCATATAAGTGGAATCACATGGTATTCATCTTTTGTAGCTGGTTTGTTTCACTTAGCACAATGTCCCCAAGGCTCACGATGTACCAAGTGTCAAAATTTCCTTCCATCCTGAGGCTGAATGATAGTTCCTTGTATATACAGTCCATATTTTGTTTATCCATTCATCCACCAATGGATGTCTGAATTGCTTCTGCCTTTTGGTTATTGTGGTAATGCTGCTATAAGACAAATATCTCCTTGAGACCCTGCTTTCAACTATTTCATTTATCCCTAGAAATGGAATTGCTAGATTATGTGGTAATTTTATTTTTAATTTTTTTAAGGACTGCCACATTGTTTTCTGCAGCATCTGTACAATTTTACACTCCCTCCAACAGTGCACAAGGGTCCCAATTTCTCCAGATCCTCAATACTTGTTAATATCTATTTTTTAGAAAATATGGGTATAATACATTGCTGAGTTTTGAGAATCTTTATATATTCTAGATACTAGTTCTTTATCAGATATATGCTTTGGAAAAATCTCTCCCAGTCTGTCTTTATCCTCTGAACATGTTTCTTTTCAGAGCCAATTTTATACTTTAGATGAAGGCTAATGTGTAGATTTTTAAAAACTTGATCAATCATGCTCTTAGTATTATGTGTAAGAACTCTTTATCAAGCCCTAGGTTCATAGGATTGGCTCTTTGATTTTTTTTCTAAAAGTTTTCATGGTTTTATGTTTTACATTTAATCTATGATACATTTGAGTTGGTTTTTATATAAAGTATTAGGTTTAGGTCAAGTTTCTCCTTTTTGGTCTGTGACTGTCTAAATGCTTCAACATCAGTTTTTGGAAAAATATTGTATTCATTTCCTTTAGGCTGCTGATAAGCTGAATTACACTGATTGATTTTCAAATATTGATCCAGCCTTACATTTTTTGAATACACTCCACTTGATTATGGTTTACGATTCCTTTTATATATTGTTTTACATGATTTGAGACTCTCTTTCTGGGTGCATACGCTTATTTAAAATTACTAAGTCTTTTCAGTGAAATGATCCTCTTATTATGTAATGTATATTTCTGTCTTTGGTAACCTTGTTTGAATGTATTTCATCTCATTCCTGCTTTCTTTTGCTTGATGTTTACAAGATACCTCTCCTTATTCTGTTGTTTCAACTTGCCTATATTGCTATTTTTTGAAATGAGTTCTTTGTAAACATCACATAGTTAGCCCATTTAAAAAAATTCATTCTGTCAGTCTCCATATTTTTCTTAGTACATTTAAATCATTTACATTGAAAGTAATTATTAATATGTTAAGACTTAAGTCTCATTTTTTTTGTTTTCTAGTTTTTATCTCTTGTTTTTGTTTCTCTATTTTCTTTTTCCTGCCTACGTGAACATTTTCTTGAGTTCATTTGAATTGTCTATTGTATTATGAATATATTTACAAATATTGGAAAAGGTGGTTTCTGTAGGTATTACTAATACTTATCACAATCTACTAATATCAAATTTTGTCCATTCGAGTGGTAAGAAACCTTATCTCTCTTTGTATTCCTTTACCTATCCTTATTTATAATATGATTGTCTTCAAGATTTCTTCTACATACGCTAAAGCCATATCACTGTTATATTTTTGCTTGAAACATCAAACACAACTTAGAGAACTCAAGAGAAGAAAAGTCCATTTTATTCCCCATGTTTTCACTCTTTCCATTGTGTTTTCTTCTTTCCTGACGTTCCAAGTTTCTATGTTGTATCATTTCCTTGCTATATACCACCATTTTTCTACTGTCAAATTTAAATTCATTTAGTAATTCTTTTAAGGTTGCTCAGTTGGCCACAAACTCTCTTGGTTTTCTTTCATCTGAGAATATCTCGATTTCCTCTTCACTTCTGAAGGATATTTTTGCTGGATATAGGTTTCTGGTTTGACAGCTCTTTTCTTTGGGCACTTGAAAAATGTTATGCCACTTCCTTCTGGCATCTGCAGTTTCAGATGAGAAATCGCTGCCATTTGAATTGTTTTACACCTATAAGTAAGGTGTTGTTTTTCTTCTGCTGCTTTTAAGGTTTTTTCCTTGGTCCTTAGTTTACAGAAGTTTGGTTGAAACTTGTCTTCAGATTCATGCTGTTTGGGATTCACTGAGCTTAAATTTATGTGTCTTTTGTTAAATTTATGAAATTTTAGTGATTACTTCTTTGAATATTTTTTCAGCTCACCCTCTTTTTTCTTCTTATTCTCTGATGACATGAATGTTAGATCTTTAATATTCAAGTTCCACAGTTCTGTGAGCTTCTGCTCATTTATATTTTCAGTCTGTTTTCTCTCTGTTGTTCAGATCTGGTTATTTCTATTGTTCTGCTAGTTAACTCTTTTCTCTTTCTTCTTCTACCCACAAACCAGTCCATTGAGGTGTTTGATTTTGGTTACTGTATTTTTCAGTTCTAACATCTTCATTTGATTTTACTCTATGTCTGTGTGTGTGTGTGAGAGAGAGAGAGAACCCAGGACCACAAGCATGTCTTCTTTACATCTTCTACTTTGCTGAACTAGAAATTACATGTGTGTATATTTAAAGTGTGCTTCAAATGTGTTTGTAATTTCAAGTCAAGTTTTTTTTATAACGGTCACTTCAAAATTCTTGTCCGATAATTCTACCACCTGTAGCATCTCAGTCTTGGCATCTATGGATCACCTCTTCTCATTCAATTGAGATTTTCCTGGTTCCTGATATAATGAGTGATTTTATCAGCCTCTGTGGGCCCCTCAGTAAGGGAGGAACTTCTTACTGCAGGGTGGGCAGTGGGGGTGGAATTCAGGCTCTCACTAGACCTCACCAATGCCACTGTGACTACAGGAGATTCGATGCCTCAGTTATGCTTCCCACAGGGCCTCCACTAGCAGGATGGAGGTGAAGTGGCTTCACTAACTGCTGGGTGGCTGTGAAAGTCTTGATTCTCTAGGCCTGTTCTGATACCACTGGGTGGGAAGGAGAGGGGCTCCTTGTGCTGCCGGGTAGGGGACAAGGCTCCTCCTGTCTCTCTGAGCACCCGCTGAGAAGCCTAAATGCCATTGGTGGGGATGAAAGTCTCTACTTGCCTTTTCTGACACCACCTTAGTGAATGATGGGGACACCTTGTTGCCCTCTGGGGAGAAGAGAATTCTAAGCTCTCCACTCAGTCTTTGCTAGTAGGGGTGAGAATGGGACTCTGCCCCCCTCCCTCCCAGAGGTGGAGTTTGGCAGTAGAGCAGCTTTCTTCTAGAAGTTTTGTCTTGCTAAGCTGTTCCTTTCTCGGTCCTTTGTCTGGAGAGAGCAGGCTTTTCCTCAGAGCATTTCTTCCTTTTTGTTTGTAGTCTATAGCCATTGACATTTCCAGGTTGCTGGCTTCTCCAGCACCCAGTGGGAAAGACCGGGCAAAAAGAAAATCCAGAGAGCGCAGTGCTGAGTCATGGCTTGGGCCCTGGAGTCCCCAGCCAGTCTGTCTTCTTTTCTCCATCTTTCAGAGCCTTATATTTGTTTTATATGTAACAGGCTAGGGTTTGTGGACCTAGTGAAAGACAAAGAGCAACTGAAGCAAAATCCAGTTTTGTTTGGAAATAGAATGGCAAAGTGAACGCCTGTTCCATGCTAACTATGGGTGTATTTAAGGAGGTGGAGGCTGGTGGAGATTTCAAAGGCAAAAATGAAAGGGATTACAGACATTTTGGAAACAATGATCTTTGGCCACAATGATTAGTGACAAGGGTGATGTCAGTCCGAGACTGAATAGACAGCTGCTGGGCAGATGACCCTAAAGAAGTGGTTTTTGTATGATGTAGTGGTGGCCTGTGAGTAAGACTGTGGTTCTGGCAGTCTTTCCTGATGGTTACTCTCAGGGGATCATGTGCAAGAACCCTTCCCTCCCGTAACCTCCTGCTTTATTTATTACTGTTTGTTAGAGTGGACACAATCAAATCCATTCTGATTCTGACAGCTTTCTCAGGTTTTTAGCTACGCTTAGCAGGAAGAATAAGGAGATGTCCATTAACTCTTAGAAGCAGCTCTCCAGTCCACTCTCATTTACTCAGACAATGATCGAGAAAAGAAAGAACAACAATTAAAGAAAAAAATGAAGTTTTTGTAGATGTTGGGGGCGCTCTGATTATTTTACTTTTAGGCAATGTCAGCAAATTGAAGAGCCAGGTGGCCTGAAGTTTTTGACATCCCAGTAATGAATACCAGGCCTTGGTCTGATTATTAATAGTGTACCTCAAAAGCTTGGCCTTATGGGGACTTTGGATTGTGTTCAACCTTGAAGGAAGGAAAACTTGCTAAATAAGCTGGTTTTGTGAGTCGCTTTATCATTAAGGCGAACAATGGATTAATCCAGCCCCCTGACAGTTCACACTTAACTTTGGTGTCACGACAACGTTGGCTAGACGCTCTCTGTGAAGAGCTGGTGTGTATGAATGGGGTGATCAAACAGACTGACGATGTGGGGTGGGGGGCAGTGCTCTGAAACTGAGAGCAACTTCATTATGCTAAGAGGGAAAACTGAGGGGCAGCCCCCGGGGGTCTAGCAGATGCCTAGGAGGCTTAGCTTGGAGATGCCCCCACCCAGGCCTAATGAGATCTGCTCACGTATATTCTCTGCCTTTTCTCTTAACTTTACCACCTTTTCTCCTTTAAAAGCCTTGCCTGCCCTCAGAGATTTCAAGGATGGAACTTTTGAAACAATAAGTTTCTTCTATCTTCAATCAAAAGTGGCTTTGAATAAAACCTATTTTCTTACCAATTTAACCCTGACTATTCCTGTGGAATCAAGCATCTTAGCTTAATCTCTTCCCCCGGGCCAGTATCGGTGCCTCCCTGGAAGAGTTTTGTGCAGCCAGCCGGGAGCAAATATCCTGCCCTTGAGCGAGAGAGTGGAAGCTGGCAGTGATCTCTGAGGAGGAGGCCACTAAGACCCTCACGGCCAGCTGGGCCTGCAGTTGGACATAGGAAAGGCCCCCTGGTTGCCCAGAGACGTTTAAATCCTGCGGGATTGTCCCTTCCCTTCTATAGCCTCACTACTTAAAATTGCTTTATGGGTAAGGAA
The DNA here is from genome assembly GCA_020662805.1 of Glaucomys volans. NCBI lineage: Eukaryota > Metazoa > Chordata > Mammalia > Rodentia > Sciuridae > Glaucomys > Glaucomys volans. The sequence continues at coordinate 62,499 of JAJEJO010000299.1, forward strand.
GATGGGTATGGGTGCAGTGGATGGGCCACATTAGCCACATCAGGGCGCACACTGAGCACCTGAGCGCCACTATTTAAAGCTTTGGCCCTTGAACGGGCCATTTTCGCAACACCCGGTGGTCTGAGACAAGAGGCTCTCTTTGCTGTTTGGGCTTGAGTGAGGAGGTCAGGGCTTGATGCAGCCACTTGCTTTTGGGGTATGGTTAGGAAGAAAGGAGCTTGAGAAGCTCACCAGAAGGTGCACAATAAGGCCTTGGTCACCCCCACGGCCCCATTAAGCAACCCCATTCACCCTTGGTGTTGGGGCTTTTCCGGGACACTTAAGGGTCCTCTGGTCAGTTGTGGGAAGAAATTCCTAAAAGCAGCACATTTTACTGACCCCAGACATTCCCCGAGCATCATCCTTCCTCCAGTTATCAGCTGGGCCTCTGTTAAAAAAAGAAATGGACAAAATTTATTCACAATCGCTTCATTTTGAGCTCCTGGCTTTTTTCTCTGGTGGGTTTGCTTCTTTTTGGATTCTGTGAGCTGAAGTTATATGTTTTGTTTTGTCTGATTAAAGGCTTTTATTTTTTTCTCTCTGAATTTTTATGTCTGTTTCTCAAAAGAAACTCACTATTCAAGCTTTGTTGGCCTTAGTCTTTAAGATGCAAGTTTTCTACCTGACCTCAACTTTGAAATAACAAATTTAAGACTCATGTCATGCTTTCCGTATTAGAACAAAAAGTCTGCTTTTAAAGCTAGCAAATGAGAAAATCTAAGCTTTACGATTTTCTCGTATGCACATATATGTTCTTATGTTTATATGTTGTCTGTTTGCACGGTACTAAATTGACTTAAAGATAAGTAGACCACAACTTAAGACCTGTTAAGTTAGCCCAAATGTGTTTTGGTTTATTTAACTTTAGTAAATCTGTGATTATTTAAATTTGTTGTTAATTAGTTTGTCTTTAAAATTTAGTAACTCAGATTTCTGGCCTGCTAACCAATTTGGATAGTTGTTTCTAGATTTCTAAAATATAATGTTCACTGTTTCCTATAGATAGCAACATTTTAGGATTTTTTGGCAAAGAAATAAAGTGTCAATTATGCTTGATTTCCATGAGTAATCTACAGACAGCTAATCAACTGAGTAAATTAAATAAATATATAGGACAGGTATTTATAGAAGCTCAATTTTTAAAAATCCTTTGGCTACAAAAGTCCACTAATAAGAGTTTTTCCAAATAGAATCAATGGTTACCAAAAACTGTTTGCTTATTTGGCCTATGCCAGCAGTCTAAGATAAAAATTGCAAGAGTATATCTACGTCTTTAGTAATAGATGAGCTATTGCTATTTTTTCTACCTATTCTTTGGTTAGATTGGATACTAAAAATGTAGTTCTAAAAGTCATTTTGTTTTTGAAAGGAAACCTTAATACAGAGCTAGAAATCTAAGGCTTTTCAAGCCTCAAAGATGTTGTGTTTTCTTTTGATAACTTTGTAATGCTTCTATCTATACAAGACATTCATTGTTTGTCTAGAATATTAATCATTCAATAGATTTAGAAATCCACAAGTGAGATTATGCACAAAGATATCTAGACTGAGCTGAGATTGAGTTCTGAAAGATTTGTAATTCAATATTAATTAAAACATACTGTAAGAATTCTTCAGCTTCAGGAAGTTAACTGTATTTACTACTTTTTCCTTGTCCCAGGTCTGAGATAAGCCAATGGAAACAAAAAAAAAATTTAAAATGCTAATTTAAAATACTAACAACCTATGTAAGGTTTCTTTTTCTGATTTCTGGAGTGACATCATTTTCGAATGAGCAAAAATTATGGTGTTTTTGTTGTGGTTGCTGTTAATTGGTAATAAATCCTAACAGCACTTCAAAAGTTAACAATTGGTTGTTGTTTACACCTTCATTCAGCAACTCAAATGTTATATATGTTCCAGAATTTTTTTCTTTTTTTTTTTGTACTGGAATTTTACCTGGGGTGCTTAA
>JAJEJO010000299.1:64888-95195 GCA_020662805.1 Glaucomys volans
AGCCACATCCCCAGTCCTTTTTGTATTTTATTTAGAGATGGGGTCTCACTAAGCTGGTTAGGGTCTCGCTAAATTGCTGAGGCTGACTTTGAACTTGAGATCTTCCTGTCTCAGCCTCCTGGTTGCTGGGATTACAGGCGTGCGCCACCACACCTGGACAGAATTTTCATTGTTATAGTCTTTGTATTGAATATGAGAAATTGGATGTTTGATCAGTTTTTACACATTAGTTTCTAAAACTAGTTTGCCTATTTTAAATTTATTTTCATTACTTCTTTGTTAAAAAAATGTTCGTGTAGATATACAGGCCCTAAATTTGTGTTTGTTAAAATTGTTGTTAATTAGCTTTCAGTAAAAACAGATTGAAAGCCTATTTACAATGCTCCGTGAACTAAAATCAGTCCCTTTGCTAATCTACAGTTAAAAGTGAGTTTAGATGACGTTGCTCATAGAACAACTCAGGTTCCATTTTCGTTTTGTACTTTCTGCAGAAACTGCTTGAGTTTTATTATTCTCATCAGCAAGGTGCTTACTGCCTTCTGAAAATGTTAAAAAAGGATTTTGTACTGATGTCAAAAGTCTAGTATTGCTGAAGTTTTAGAGGAACTAAAAGTAACTTTCAAAATGCATTAGTTGGACCATGACTGAACTGCTCTTAGTAATGTATATAAAGAACTGGCTTAATGAACAAAGATTTATGTTTTATTGAGATAATTGCTTATGTTTTCTATTGATTTTGTTGTGTTATTAATTACTTAAAAGAAAATTAAGTCCTATTAAGATTTATTCAAATCCTCATTCGTTCTAAAATCTCTTTTTGATTTGTAACTCCAGTTGAATGAACTATTTTTACAGGAATGTCATGTTTTATTGATATAAATGCTCTAAAGCTTTAAGAAATCTGCCTGGATATAATGCTGTTAATCATGATCATCGTCCTAACATTGCAGAAGTAAGTAAATTGTTTTGCTAATTTCTTTAATAATAACACCTTATGTACAGTTTGGAGTCATTTTTACATAATGTGAGCTGTGGAGTTAATAAGGGACATTCCTGCTTTGTTTGTCCTCTAGATCAAGACAAATTTAAAGGTAAAGATTTTCATGTGGGGTATGTGTACGACTGGCTGTTCTAAAAAGTCGTTTCCTCAGTTGAACTGTTTACATTGTGACTTAGTTTACAAAACACATATCAGTGTATTTGTAGGTTCTTAATAGATGAAATGACATTAGTTCTTATAAGTTGTGTTTGAGATTTTTGCAGTTCTGTAAACTTCACCTAACTCCTAAAGACATTATGGAATGTGGATTGAACTTTCGACCCGGATGGTGATCAGTCTTGATTTACTCTGCCTAACAGGCACTCTTTAATGCAGAGCTTAATAACCTACTTTTTTAGAGACAGTTGCTTTCCTTTGATTAGATAAAGATGATAGAACTCGAGAGATTGGTTTTTTAATTTTTTATTATTTTTTGTTCCAATTAGTTATACATGACAGTAGAATGCATTTTGATAAATCACACGTGAATTGAGTGTAATTTCTCATTGTACATATTGTAGGATCACATGGGTCATGCAGTCATACATGTACATGAGCTAATGTCTGCTTCACTCTATTCTCCTTCCTACCCCCATGGCCCTTTCCTTCCTGTCACTTGGAAGGGAACCATCATTTAACCCAGCTATTCCACTCCTCGGTTTATACCTCAAGGACTTAAAATCAGCATACTACAGTGACTCAGCCACATCAATGTTTATAGCAGCTCAACTCACAGTAGCTAAACTATGGAACCAACTAGGCACCCTTCAACAGATAAATGGATAAAGAAACTGTGGTACGTATTCACAGTGGACTATTCTTCAGCTTTAGAGATTGTGTTTATTAATTCAAATCTATTATACAGGCTGAATTGCTTTGCTCTTAATAGTGTCTTGTATTTTTCTGGCCTAAGAGCTAATTTTTCCAAAACCTTGTGTTGCTTAAATTGGCTACAACGTGGCTCTTCTGACCCTGACTCAAACTGTCACTTTCCCTCCAACACAGGATGACTCAAATAAAAGAATGTGTCAAACTCGGCAACCTGAAGCCACAATCTAAAGAGGAAGTTGTTCAGAGATGGGGGATCATGTGGAGTCATTTGCCAATCCCCCCCCCCCCAAAAAAAAATAAACAGCCAGGAGGTTGTGGAAAGAGAGTTCTCATGCAAACTGATGCCAAAGTCCTTCTCCCAAAGAGAGCTATGAGACATTTCAGAATTGGCCTCCTCGGGAAATAAGCATCTAAGCTCTTAGGTCGGAGCTGTCCACACCCAGCCAGAAATGGACTGTGAACCGTGCGCGTGGAGCCCCAGTTCCCTCAAGGCTAAGGGGATGAACCGAACAGACTGAAGTATAGGGGGGCTTCCAAACAGACTGAAGTATAGGGGGGCTCTGAAATACGGATCAGCTTTTTCTCATGCTCAGAATGGAGGCTGAGGACACAGATGCCAGGGAAGCTTCGGAAAGCGATGGCCCCGCCCCAGGCTGGGCTCACCCAGGCTAACTCCATCCAGCCCCTACATTTCCTGCATGAGGGGGCGAGGCTTCTCCTTTAAAAACTTGCTCACCCTGAGCTTCCTTGAAAGCTGGCTTGGAATAAAACCTATTTTCCTACCAGTTTGACTCCAATGTTTCTGGGGCAGCGAGCATTGTCGCCTAGCTTCTCTCTCAGCCAGGGCTGGAGCCAGCCACCCTGTTACAGAACAAGTTTTCCAAGGCGCTTTCCATGGGATGAGGATTCAAATCACCCCGTATGACAAAATGTACCTATTTTAGCTTCCCGTTGAGAGCGCTGGGAAGATCAAGAGGCAGACGCTTGGAGGCCCGCATCCTGCAACCTCCTGAAGAGCCCGAGGCCAGACACTGCCGCTCCTGCCGCTCCTGCCGCTGTGCTGCCGAAATTCTGGTTCCATCTGTTCACTTTCTCCAGTTGGTACCAGGGTTTCCCCTGGAACTCATGCTATCTCGCTGAAATTTCCTTAACCAGTTATTTTACCATCAAGAAATTTGCATTTAATGTCTTGCAAGCATCATCTGTGCGAACACAGTGAACACAAGCCAGTAAAATGCCCTCGACATCAACATCTGCTCCGTCACGTGACTGCGAGGTGAAGCACCCATTAACTCCGGTCTCGCGGCTTATTGTTCACGCGTGCGTCTTGAGCGCATGCGTTGTTTTATGGTTCAGGCTACAAGGACACCTTTGCTAGCTTGGTAGCTTCTTTTGGCTCCCGAACATGCAGCCATCGTCTTAGGATCAGTCCCTCATTTTTTCTTCCTCTGCCCCCATTCACATGGGCTTTTCCTACCAAGGTGATATTTTGAAAAACTGTGCATTTTATGTATATGTGACATAAAATTTACCATCTTAGCCATTTTTAAGTGTAAATGCCATTTTCAGTGGCTTTAAGTACATTCCCTTTGTGCAACCATCACCACCACCTATCTCCGGAACTTTGTCATCTTTGTTAACTGAAACTCCATACCCATTCCCTTTCCTGACTCCTCCAATCCCTGGAAACCGCCATTCTACTTTATAGAAAGGTTTGGAATACCACATGTAAGTGAAATTGTGGTAATTTTTTATTATAAGTACCTTTATGACTGGCTTACATCACTTGGTGTAATGCTATATGAGTCAGTTTTCATCACTATAACAAAATACCTGAGGCAGGCTATCTTGATAAAGAAAAAAGGTTTATTTAGATCACAGTTCTAGAGGATCAAAGTCCAAGATTGGGTAGTGCCATTGGTTCAGCTTTTCATGAAGGTTTAAAAGAGCAGATGGTGACACAGAAGGAGGAAGTAATCACATCTCCAAACAGGAAGCAGTTTAGGGGTAGGACTTGTTCTTAAACATCTCTGAGGACAGCTCTCTGAGTGATCTAAGGACCTCCCACTAGGTTCACTTCTTAAAGGGCCCCCATCTCTCAGTACTGCTATACTAGGGACAAGCTCCTTATACATGAACCTTTGGGGAAATCTCCCAAACCATATCGAAGCTGTAGCATGTGCCCTCAAGGTTCATGGATGTGGTAGCATTTGTCAAAATTTCCTTCCTTTCTTTTGAGTTCCTTTTTAAGACTGAGTAGTATTCCACTGCATGTTGTTTATTCATTCATTCATCAGTGGACACTTGGGTTGCTCTCATCTTTTGTTTATTGTGAATAATGTTGCTTTGGGAACATGAGTACACAAATATGTCTTTGAGATCCCATTTTTGATTTGTTTGGGTACATTTTCAGGAGTAGGATTCCTGGATCACATGCTAATTCTATTTTTAATTTGTTAAGGAACCACCATTCTGTTTTCCAAACCTGTTACACAAAAAAATGGACATTTTACAAATTTGATGTCATACTTGAGCGGGGCCCATGTTAATCTCTTCTGTAGTCTTCCGATGTTAGCATTTGTGCCACGGAGGTGTTGGTGGTACTCTGTGATGCAGGGTTCTCTATTCTCGTTGGTCAGTCTATGTGTTATGCTTTGGAACTGGAATGTCCCCTCAGAGGCTCCTGTGCTGAGGGTTTATTCCCCTGTGCATCCATGTTTGGAGGTGGGTTTTCAGGAAGTGATTGGACCATCAAGATTCTGATCTCATGGATGGACTAATATATTGATGGGTTCATAATTGAATAGATATTGGGAGATGGATAAACTGTAGGAGGTGAGCCCTAGTTGGAGGAAGTAGGTTACTGGGGGCATTCTCTGAAAGGGCATTTTATTTCTTTTTTCTTTTTCCTCCTCCTCCTCCTTCTTCTTTTAGTTAGTGAAATGACAGTATACTCCAGGGAGAATATACAATGAGCTGTCCCATGAGAGAAAACAACCCAGAAGGGTATTTCTTCTTCCCAGCTGTCCATGCCATCTCCCCTGCTGCTTCCAAGTTCCCATGAGGTGAATGCATTTGTTTTGCCATGCGCCTCTGCCATGATGTACTGCTCCACCATGGGAAGCATAACTCCTCCTTTCAGTTATTTTTCTCAGGTATTTTGTCACAGTGACACAAGATACTAACACAATATGTCTGTTTATATGCCAGTACCATACTGTTTTCTATTTTTAAATCAGATAGTGTGGTGCCTTTAACTTTGTTTTTCTTGGTAAAGATTGTGTTGGCTATGCAGAGTCATTTGTGATTCCTTAGGATTCTTTTATATTTCTGTAAAGAATGTTGTTTGTTTTGCTTGTTTTGTTTTGTACTAAGGGTTGAACCCAGAACTTTGTTCATGCTGGGCAAGCACCCTACCACTGAACTACATCTCCTGTCTGCCACTGAGATTTTGGTAGGGACTACATTGAATCTGTAGATCACTTTCAGTTGTATGGAAATTTAACAATATTAATTCTTCAGTCCATGAACATGGGATATCTTTCCATTTAATGGCATTTTCTTTGATTTCTGTCATCAATGACTTATAATTTTCAGTGTACTCATCTTTCATCTCTTTGGTTATATTTCTTCCTAAGCATTTTGTTCTTTTTCATGCTATTATAATGGGATTTAATTTTCTTTCCTTTTCAAACAATTCATTACCAGTGTATAGAAAACCCACTGACTTTCATGTGTTTTGTAACTTGAAACTTCATTGAATTTATTAGTTCTAACAGTTTTGTTGTTGTTGTTGAGTCTTTAGGGTTTTCTACAAATAACATCATGTCATTTGAATAGAGATAACTTTACCTCTTCTTTTCTAATTTGACATTTTCTATTTCCTTTTTTCCTCTAAGTGTTCTGGTTAGGACTTAAAGCACTATGTTGAAGGGTGGTGGGTAGACATCTTTGCCTTGTATTGGATATTAGAGTAAAAACTTTCAGTTTTCTCCCACTGAGTATGATGTTAGCCATGGGCTTGTAATATGTGGCTTATATCATGTTGGGATACATTTTATTCCTTCTATTTTATTTATTTATTCAGCTTATTTTCTTGAGAGTTTTTTTTAAATCATGAATAGATGTTGAATCTTGACAAATATTTTTTATGCATCTATTGAGATGACTACTTGATTTTTGTCTTTTCTTCTGTTAATGTGGTGTTTCACATTCACAGATTTTTGTGTGTTCAAACATCCTTGCAGCCCTGGGATGAATCCCACTTGGTCATGATCTATCATCCTTTTGATGAGCTGTTGAAAGTGAATTGCTACTGTTTTAGTGAGTGTTTTCACACCTCTGAGAAGATAATGCATCTATAAAACAAGAACAAGATGCTATAAACAGCTTGTAGAAATATAAATAATAGGCAAAAATTTTAATGTGTGGAAGACAAAGTCAAGGCAATAGGACACAAAGTAGAACGAAAAGATAAAGGCTTGAAAAATATGAGAATAATGTGAAAACACATAGCGAATAGACCCTAGAAATCCCACATCTAACTAAGATTTCATAAAGAAGAAAATATAATAAAATGAGAAGACAAAATAGGAAGCAGAGGGAAGGAAACACAAGCAAGAATGTAAGAAAAAAAATTTCTAAAATAAAGGACACCAGGTTCCTGACTGAAAAAGCCCATGGGGACATGACACTAGGAGAGAAACAAAAAGGCTCACATCAGAGCACATCATAGAGATGCTTTGGAATCCAGGGTTAGGGATCCCCTAAAAGCTTTGAAATAGTAAACTAATACAAGAGTGTTCATTTGTAAAAATAATAAAATCTAAATGATGTCAAACTTCTCAGTGGCAACATGGATACCAGAAAGCAACTGAATGTAGAATCAAAAATCTTATAGAATATAATTTCAACTGGGAATTTTATACCCTGCTAGGCTGTCAGTCAGGTATGAAGATAGAATTAAGGTGCCTTCACCTATCCATAGATAATTTGCCTGCCTGATACCATTTCATAGAAACTATTGAGAAAATGTCCCAATAAAGCCAAGTAATCCAAAAAGGGAAAAGTCTTGGAATCCAGGAAATAAGGAATAGCAGTGAAGAAAAGGCCCAGATTGACAGCTCAGAGGGCCACCATCCAGAGTGAAAGAGGAGATTGGATATGAGCAAGTGGAAAGAATTAAGGCTATGCATAGGGGAGATTTTGCAAATATGAACAATCATTTTTGAAAAACCATCAGACAGAATTTCATACATGAAAGGAAATGTAACCACATGCTCCTTAACTCTATAATGAAATCATAATCTGCTGTGCATCACAATGCTATCAGTTCTTTTTTTTAATTTTTAGTTATAGACGGGGCAATACCTTTATTTATTTATGTGGTGCTGAGAATCGAACCCAGTGCCTCACACATGCAAGACAAGTGCTCTACCACTGAGTCACAACCTCAGGCCCTGTAAGTTCTTATATTGGTGAGAAATCTTTTCTTTCTGGAATCAATACCTTAGAGTTTGGGGCATGGGGTTGAGCCAGCCAGGTCTCACCCCTAGGGACAGAGTCAGCTTCCCAGAAAAAGTGACTGGGGTGGGGATGGGGGCATGGTGATTGCACAAATGGGAGTTCAGGTAGTTCCAAGAGGAAAGTAAATGGGTGTTAGGTGGCTACCAAACAGCCCACACCTATTTTACAACATGAATTATTTAAACAAAATCAGCGAAGTAAGTAAGTGGGGTGATAGGGATGTGAGGAATGGAAGAACCAAACCTACATCCACCATGATTCAAAATCAATTCAGAATGCTAAGTGTGTGGGTCTGGAAGTAGCCATTGAAACATACTAAGCATGGAGGTAGCTGGTGAGGGAAAGCTGTGAGAGTTATAGAGTTATCAGTCCTGACCTCTGGGGGGCCAGGCAGGGAGTGGGGTGGGATAGGGCTGGGCATTATGGTGTTTCAGAAGTTTCTCATACAATTTAATTTTGAAATGATGTTCATGCATTACTTTGATTAAAAATTAACCAGCAAACTCCAAGCTCTCATGAAAAAACATGAAATTGAATGAAATGAAAGAGCAGGGGCTGCTGGCTGCCCAGTGACAAAGACAGGCAAGAATACAAGACTTCTCAGGGGTGCCCACCCCACCCCTGAGCCTCTGCTGGAGTTAAATCCCCCAACCATGAACGTGTGCGGTGGTCTGTGGCTTCCGGAACCTTCCAGCCCTCTGCCACACAGCCCTGGGGAATAGGAAAAATGTGCCCTAGTTTGAGAAGCAGAGATGAAGACACATCAGGACAAAGAGCTTGCGATGGTTTCAAAAGGGAAAACTCCAACTTTTTCCAGAAACTCCAGGGCCATGGCCCCTGTGAACAGAACACAATGCAATCACACAGAGAGGAGTTACAAAAGGCCAGGCTTTGGGGTGCGCAAAGGCGCCTGCCCTGGCTCCTTTTTCCATTTGGGGGTGATTGCACCGCTTGCCCTGCCTGTGTCACAGCTGGTTTCACTGAGGATGTTCCTCTTTTCCTCCCCTGAGGAAAGGCTGCCTCCAGCAGCTCTCCCAGGCCTCCTCTCCAGTTTCCCCCGCTTGCCGGGTCCAATCCCTCATTCTTCCAGGCCCCCCAGGCCCAGTAGGACATCTCTGTGTAAAGAGCCATTTCTGGGGCACAGGGACACAATTATAAGATGGGCCCCTGGCAGAGACAGATGTGCAAGCACAGATCACAGAAAGGGATGTGGTTCTGCACTACCATCTCCTCCCAGGTGCTGGGTCTGGAGATAACCTCCAAATGACAAAGGCAGAGCCCATACTGATGAGTCGGAGCAGCAGGACTGGAGGTCGTTTTAACAACTGATGACTTCCTGCTTGAAGAAGGGAGAGTTGTATGGAACCCGAGGGCAAATGACAATCTGAATTTCAGACAGATCTTTAATAGGACTCTGGTTTCACAACTGTGAGGCAAAACGTTCTTTTCAGAAATGGAATTTGTCCGGCAATGAGGACTGAGCTGTTCTTCGCCACGGTATTCACAGTGTGTCCTCGCTTTGGGCTTCATGGGAAGCAGAGTGGGGTCTTGCTGGATCCCGGACAATACTGGGATGGATCTAAACCCATGTCAGGAAAATAGAGGCAAAGCAGTCTGCAGGAGAGGCGGCTGGGCCAGCGGCACAGCATCCGGCTGAAGCTCAGAGAGAGAGCTGGCCCTCCGCACTCTGATCCCCGTCCTCCCTACAAACCGTGGGTCAAATTTCGTTCAATGCTACAGTCTGGTCTTAGTTGTGTTCTGAGGGAAATTAGGCTGGAAGCTGAAGAAAGCAGAACTAATGCAGAGAAATGTGACATAGGAACACGTTGACCAGAAGCCAGGCTTGACATCCAAGTGACAACCAGGGCTACTTGGTGGGACACAGATATATTGCTCGGGTTGGTTTTCAGAGGTCTCTGGGGAGAGAAACCTGAGGAGGGGCTGGTCTTTCTTCCAGTCAGTCTGTTTGGGGTCTTGACCTCTCACTACCTAGATTTAAAGGAACAGGTTGATTTGGAAGTGCTGCAGAACCTGGGGGTAGGACCGGCTTTCCAGGACAGGAAGTAAAGCCTTGGTACTAATTACTCCTTTGAAACCCTTGAAGGAGAAATACAGCTATGAAGGAGATTGATGATCACAACCAAAACAAATGCCAGATACTCAGCAGGTAACGTCTAACCCAACATGGCAGCTGGATACATTGACCAAGACAGCTCAGACTGGATGATTCCCATGAGCTCCTGCCTCATTCCCACGATTTGAACTGAAATTCTGGACCCGTTTGAACTTCAGTTTTCTCCTTCACATCACACCTACCAACTTCCACCCCAAATTATTACATCAACAATTCTCAGAAATTTCTGGAAAGAAAAATCTTGAAATCCCCTTTTTAATGGGGCAGGGACCAGACCAGCAGCAGATAGCACAGAAAATCACTGAGTAGTCACCCTTCCTTATTTCAGAACAAATTTCACTCCAGTTGGCATGTCAGATTCTTTGCATGCACCTTGCATTCAGTGTCTGGGCTGGAATTCTGCATTTTCAGTTCACGGCACACCACTGCCAAGTACATCAGATAGAATATTTGGTAAAAGTTTAAATGCCCCAGAAACAACCAAACTATACAAAAAATATTGATTCTGATTCTCATCAGGAAACAAGAGAACCCCCATCTAAGGGTGACACCACTTAGAATTATTTTTTGGAGCCCCAGTTTGTTTCTACCCCTGTTGTCTGTGTCTCCTGTTGTCCCCCTTCATTTGCTAAAAAACAGGATGCTGGCCCTGATGGGGGCTAAGTTTTCAGGGAAGTGGCCACAGCCACCTGTACATCTCACAGTAGAAAGTCCCTTCCTGGTGGCTTCTGAGCAGCTGCCTTGAGCTGTGCAGGAAGCAGTGCCCTCTGGGGTCTGGGGAAGCCCCTGGCGTACTGTCCTTCCTCTCTGCCTGTCTTGCTGAGAGCAGAGTGACCCCCTGGGCTGCCAGCTCTCAAGCTGCTGTTCTTTGTAACTTGGCCTCTTTTTTCTCTCTGCTCCTCCTCCAGTCTACAAAACCCCTTCTCTCTGATGTAGGGCAGATGAGGCTGGACTCCCAAGGAATTTTCAGGAAGCAGGTTTTTTTTTTAGCAGCAATCCAGAGAGACTAATACCTAAAAATCTCTGGACCCTGAGTCTGGAAATTCTTTTAGAATTTTACTCAGTGGGGTGGTTATGTGGCAGAGGAAGTGGGTGGGAACATAACATTTACTCATTTTTAAATTAATTTTTTATTTGTCCTAATTAGTTCTGCATGACAGTAGAATGCATGTAGGCATTTTGATAAATCATGCATAAGTGAAGTTAATTTTCTCATTCTTCTGATCGTATATGTTGCAGGATCACATGGGTCATGCAGTCATATATGTACATGAGGTGATAATGTCTGTTTCACTCTACTAACCTTCCTACCTCCATTCCGCTTCCCCTCCCTTCACTCCCCTCTACCTAATCTAAAGTAACTCTATTCTTCCCTAGTGTGACCCCCCCATTACTGAATTAGCATCTGCATATCAGAGAAAACATTTGGCTTTTGGGGATTGGCTTATTTCACTTAGCATGATATTCTCCAGCTCCATCCATTAAAGAACTCAAAAAACTTAACACCAACCCCCCCACCCCGAATAACCCAATCAGTAAAATGGGCAAAGGAACTGAACAGACACTTCACAGAAGAAATACAATCAATCAACAAATATATGAAAAAATGGTCAACATCTCTAGCAATTAGAGAAATGCAAATTAAAACTACTCCAAGATTTCATCTCATTCCAATCAGAATGACAGTCATCAAGAATACTAACAACAATAAATGTTGGCGAGGATGTGGGGAAAAACGTACACTCATACACTGCTGGTGGGACTGCAAATTGGTGCAACCACTCTGGAAAGCAGTATGGAGATTCCCCAGAAAACTTGGAATGGAACCACCATCTGACCCAGCTAGCCCATTCCTTGGTTTATGCCCAAAAGACTTAAAATCAGCATACTACAGTGACATGGCCACATCAATGTTTATAGCAGCTCAGCTCATAATGGTTAGTTTTTGTCCCATATTCTGAGGTTAGACTGAGATTTCACACGTTTTGTCTGCAAACCTGGCATTTACAAGAAAGAGGAAGCTTCAAACCACACTGAGCTCTCCACAGACTTGGAGCTGTCTGCAGGATTCCTGTGAAATCCTGTTGACACTCTTCATAAAAATCTTTCCGACAGGAAGAAAAGCTTAATTATGGCAAGGGTCTTTTGGGTGAAGGGTACCTGGTCTGCTTCATTTCCCTATGGCCAAAAAAATGTACACGTCCTTTTCCAGGCACTCGGTGGGAGAGGACAAGCTTCATTGAGCACGTCTTTTCAGGGAACTGAGGTCAGATCCTACTCGATTGCTTACTTTCTAGAGACCTCATGTGAATGATTCCAACTTGGCTCTGAGATGTGGGGTGATACACCCTAGCTCGTGGCATTGCTGCCTGGCACTTGGCACCGTGCCTGGCACAGGATGCACCTGGAAACATCATTGCCCTCTTCAAAGTCAGGGAAAGGGAAGCATCCATTTGAGTCTCAAATATAAAACCTGTACTTTCATAGCAAATTCAACTAATAATAGCAATTGTTAGACCAAAGTCTTGATAGTTCTTATTTTTGGCTTGTCCTAGAGCAGAAACAGAACAAACAACAAGACTGACTTGTTACAGAACATATTAACTCTTAGTTAATCAATATACAACAAAGGTATTCTCTGAAGCAGGCCTGAAGGGCAGAGTAGACATTTGTCTGGTGGACAAGGGGGGTCAGCAGGACAGCAAGTAGGCGCTGAACTCCTGTTACTCCCCTCCCTCACCTGCTCCTGCTGCCCCTCCCCTGTCTACAGCAGACATCATTAATCAATCATAGCATCTCATCTTGTTGAGCCTAGATTCTGCCTTATCACAGTTTGATTTCCTTTTCCCCCACCCCCATACTAAAGTGTTTTAAAGGAAATCCCAGATATTGTGTTATTACATACCTGCAGAGCACATTTCTTAAAAATATAGATGTTTCCTTGTAACAACAATGACATTATCACACCTAACTAAACCAACAATAAATCCTTTGTATTTCCATGATCAGTCCACTGATCATGGACTATGTAGTCCATGATCAAATTTCCCTGTTTCAAGATATTTAAGGTTATGTTCAACATGACTATTGAGGGGCCCCTGTAGCACTGTCAGAGTTTTAAGCAGAAGGGATACTTTCAGATGCATGAGTCAGGAAAGGTTCAGATCCATGAGTCAGATGCTGGAAGATGGGGAAAGGAATGGAAGGGGGTGCAGCTCCTACCCCAGATGACCTTGTGTCTCCCTGGGCTGCTTCCTAGGTGGGGGGTGGTGACTGTGGGGCTAGGGGGTGGGATCCATTGCTACCTTCCATTTCTGTGAATCCTTTCTTCTGACAGGAAGCAAAGGGAGCCTCCTGCAAACAGGACTCTGAGACTCTTTTCCATGGATGACCCCAGCAGGCAGAGCCCCCTGCACTGCCGTGAGTGGATGGATGATAGAAGTAGAGGTATCACGGTGCCCTCAGCCCCCAGGAAGATACTAATCCAACCCTGATGGATTGACGATGGGAGTTAGATTGCCCCTGCCTACCTGTCCCAGGTCATCTGACCCCTCTGCACCCCTAGGGAGCAGGCAGCCTGTGTGCTTTGGAATCAACTGCCAGTGGGTCAGCAGGGGCTGGCATGGATTTTCCATTTTCTGTGCATGTCCATGAGGGGACCGAAGGCTCAATTTCAGGATGCCTGGGCCTGCACAAAGGCAGTGATGATGGCTATTGTCTGCAAAATGGCCCATTGTGGAGATGGGGTTGGAGGGGTGGCAAATTAAGGAAAGAGTGTTCGATCAATGACTGTTGATTTCTTTCTCGGGGAGCTGAGTCTGTGCTCTTGCAGACAAAGGTGTGATTTAACTCAGGGCACACTGAAGACCAGAGAGAGGAAGTCCAAGGGGAAAGCAGCAGAGAATTTCAGTGGAGACCCCTGGATCCTGAGGGCTCCTGCTCCCCAGTTCCTGGGTCTGACAGAAAAGTCAAGGGCTCAGGAGGTGGAGCAGAAACAGGGGTGGGGCAGCCTAACCCGGGGTTGTAGGGGTTCCTAGGAAGCTGTAGGGTGGAAAGGAGACTTGAGAGAGTGTTTCGACCTCACAGTCTTTAAGACAGTCCTTTAACTCTGTTAGGGAAAGCAGAACCTTGTGTCTCTCTGGTTTTTCTCCCTTTTTTCTTTCCTTCCCGCTCTCAATTCTTTCCTTCCTTTTATTTCCTCACTCATTTGCTAGGCACCTGTTTATCCAATGATCCATCAGGCAGTGTGTCCAAGGTGCAGGATAAGATTGCAAAAGGGCCGACGTGGTCCCTGCCCTCATGGGACTTGCGGACCCTGGGAGGGACAGATGCTAAACCACACACATTTGGAGATGATTATGAACTGCACCATGTTTCACGAGGAGAACAAGCCCGCCAAGGCAGGAAGACAGGCTGTCACTTACTTCCTCCCCTTGCTGCCCCCAAGTCCAGGCTGGCAGTTGAGGGCTGCCCGCTCCCTGATCTGATCCCTCCCCTCACAGTTGAGAGTGCCCACTCCTCATTCAGGGACTCATGCCAAGACCACCAGTGGATGCCTGAGGCGGCAGACAGCAGTGAACCTGATCTGTACCGTGCTTTTTTCTATATGTACACACCTGAAATTCTGTTTATGAATCAGGCACAGCAAGAGATTGACAGTCATAAGAAAAAAGAGAACAATATAAAAATATTCTATTTCTATATGTTCAATGTTCTATATGCACAGGAAGTGCATGTGGTGTGGATCAAGGGATGACTCATGGTCTCGGGGGATGGAGCAGGACAGTGAGGGATTTCATCGAGCTACTTGGAATGGTGCATAATTTAAAAGTTATGAATTGCTTATTTCTAGAAATTTCCAGTTAATATTTTCAGATTATGGTCGACTGTGGGTAATTGAAACTGTGCACAGTGAAACTGCAGGTAAGGGGGATTTCTGCACCATCCCCCTGCCTCCAGCTCCCATCACGATATGGACTATGCTCTGTCCTGGCTGCCAATGCTCCTCTCTGGCTCAGGAAGGGGGGATCTGAGGGCTCTGGCCAAGGCTTCTCAGGGCTGGTCAGGCTTTTCCTTGACATGATCCCCAAATCTATTCCTGTACCTGAGAAGCTTTTTGAAAAATTTCTACACATGCATATTTTAATCTTTATTGACATGTAATTTACATACTGTGAAACACACAGATCTTCCCTCAGTTTTTTGCTTCATTTGTCTTGAAACTCTGCTAGACTTAGATATACACACATTTACAATGGTTCTCCTTGATAACTCTTACATGAAATGTCTCTGCTTATCTTCAACAGTTGTCCTTGTGCTGAGTTTTCTGATAATTGATCTACCCAGTTCAATTTTCTTTAATTCATATTTTCCTGGTTTATTTTTCCCCATCCTATGAACCTTTCTGTTTTTTTTTTTTTTTTTTTGTATTTAAAGTGTGTCTCCTATAAACAGAATATAGTTGGGTGTTACTTTTTTATTGCAACTTCTGCCTTTTAATTACAATGTTTGGTCCATTTATATTTAATACAATTATTGATTTGGTTGAATTGAAAAGGACTCTTTTGCTGTCTGATACCTCATTTTTTTCTTGTTGCTATTTTTAATTTCTTCTCTCCTTTTCTCCTTTCTTTGGATTCATGAAATTTTTAATATAATAGTTTTGTTCCATCCAGTAGCTTTTCATTTACATCTCTTTTAAAATGATTATTCCAGGAAATGCAATATGCATTCTCAAATTATCAAGGTCTTCCTTGAGATCATGATTCCATTTCACATACTATGTAATAATCTTACAACAGTACACTTCTATTTATTTTTTTCTTTGTTCTCTTTTTACATTTATTTTACTTAAACGTATGTTAACTTCCACAGGGCTATATCATTTGTGTTTTAAAGAGTAAATTTTATTTTAAATAAATTAATAATTAAGAAAAAGTTTTTTAAAATATTTACTCATCTACATTACCATACCTGGTGCTCTTTATTCCTTGATAAGGATCTTATCTTCTATCCAGTACCATTTCTCTTTGCCCTGAAGAATGCTCTTCACCATCTTACTGCTCATATCTGCTGGTGATAAATTCCCTCTGATTTTGTTTGCTTCAAAATTTTTCTATTTTACCTTTATTTTGTAATTATTTCTGAATATAGACTTTTAGGAAAATGTGCTAACTTCCTTTTACCACTCTAAAGTCTCCATAGCCTTCTGACTTGTGCTGTATTTAATAGTAAATCAGTGAACATTCTTATTTTTTAATCTTTATTTCCCTACCTGCATGCATATTTTTCTTTCTGCTTTTAAGATTTTTTCTTCTCTTTGTTTTTCAGAGATTTTATTGTTATGCACCTTGGTAGTGATGGTGTGTGTGTGCATGCATGTGTGTGTGTGCATGTGTGTGTGTGTGTGTTTATGTTGCTTGAGGTTGGCTGAGCTCTTTTTGGATCTGTGGGTTGACATTTTCATCACATTTGAAACATTTTTATTCTTTTAGAAAGTTAAAGGACCTTATTTTTTAGAGCAGTTTTAGATTCACAGTGAAATTGAATGGAAAGTAGAGTTTTGGAGTTTTCCTCTCCTTTCTATACCCATAACCTTCCCTACCATCAACACCCCACATCAGTGAGGTCCGTTTATTATAATCAATAAACCAACATTGACACAACATTGTCAACTAAAGTTCATAGTTGACATTAGGGTTCACTCCTGGTGTTGTACTTTCTAAGTATTTTGACAAAGGTATGGTGACATGTATCTACCATTACAGTATCATACAGAATAATTTTCCTGTTCTAAAAATCCTCTGTGCTCTGCCTATTCAACCCCTTCTTTCTTTCTGGATTCCTGTTGACTATTGATATTTTTGCTGTCTTCATATTTTGCCTTTTCTAGAATGTCACATATTTGGAATCAAAGTGTATAGCTTTTTCATACTGGCTTCTTTCACTTAGCAGTATGCCTTTAAGATTTCTCCATGTCATTTCATGGTTTGATTGCTCATTTCTTTTTCAGTGCTGAATAGTATTTTATTGTGCAGATATGCTACAGTAGGCGTATCCATTTTCCTATTGGAGATCATCTTTTTGTGTCCAAGTTTTGGCAATTATGAATAAAATTGTCATAAATATTCCTGTGCAGTTTTGGGGAAGACAAAAAAATTTGTTTTACTTATGTGGGTAAATACTAAGAAAAGTAACTGCGGGATTGTGTAAGAGTACATGTGGTTTCATAAGAAGCTGAAAAACTGTCTTCCAAAGTGTGTGTACCATTGTGCCTTCCCACCAACAATGCACAAGAACTACCATTGCTTTACATCCTCTGCAGCATTTGGTGTTGTCAGGTTTTGGATTTTGGTCATTCTTTTCAATTTTTTAAAATTGGTAGACAAAAATTGCACATCATTATGTGGTACAGTGTGATGCTTTGGTGCATTGATATACTGTATATTGATGAACTCGGAATTCTTAGGTTATCCATCATCTCAATAGGGGTGTGGCGATATCTCATTGGTATATCATCTTTGATAAGGTGACTATCCAGGTGTTTTTCTCACTTTAAGTTGGGTGGCTTGTTTCCTTACCATTGAGGTTTAAGACAACAGTCCTCTTCCAGAACAGTCTCTATCAGATATGTCTTATGCAAGTGTTGGCTCCTGGTCTGCCTTGTCTTTTCATTCCTTTGATGGACATTGTTTTTTCAAAACAATTTTCTGCTGTAATTTTTTCTCCTCTCATTTTTGGGCTCCAGTTCCATTTACATTACAGTCCTTGATATTGTTTCACAGGTCACTGTGCTTCTGTTTTTTTTTTTTCTGTGTATTTCTGTCATTATTATTTTAAGAGCTGTGTTTTTTCATTCCACTGAACTTTTCTTTTCACTTTCTAATCTATTAATAAGTTTATCGAGTTAACGTTTCATTCCAGATATTGTATTTTTGAGTGTGTATGTCTGGGATTGGAGATTCAACCAAGGGCCTATGCATGTCAGGCAGATGCTCTGGCACTTTTAAAAAAATTTTTTAAAAAGCTGGGCGTGATGGCGCACACCTGTAATCCCAGCAGCTCAGGAGGCTGAGGCAGGAGGATCTTGAGTTCAAGGCCAACCTCAGCCTCAGCAAGGCACTAAACAACTCAGTGAGATCCCGTCTTTTAATAAAATACAAAATAGGTATGGGGATGTGGCTTAGTGGCTGCGTGCCCCTGAGTTCAATCCCTGGTACTCCCCCCCACACAAAATTAAAAAAAAATTTGATATGGAGTCTTACTAAATTGCCCAGTCTGATGACAAATTTGTGATCCTACTGCCTCAGCCTCCTGAGCAGCTGGGATTACATGTATATGTGCCACCATGCCAGGTTCAGATATTTTAAGTTAATTGTTTCTATCTGATTATTTTTACAATTTTCATTTTTTTTAAAAATTTTATTTTATTTTTTATTTTATTTTATTTATTTATTTTTTGAACCAGGGATTGAACTCAGGGACACTCGGCCACTGAGCCACATCCCCAGCCCTATTTTGTATTTTATTTAGAGACAGGGTCTCACTGAGTTGCTTAGGGCCTCGCTAAGTTGCTGAGGCTGGCTTTGAACTCGCGATCCTCCTGACTCAGCCTCCCAAGTCGCTTGGATTACAGGCGTGCGCCACTGCGCCCGGCTTACAATTTTCATTTTTTTGTTGAGGTTTTCCAGTGGTTCACTCATTACCTATATATTCTCGTTTAAACCCTTAAAAATATTTATACTGAATGTTTTAAAGTCCTTTACTGCTAAATCCAACA
This sequence comes from Glaucomys volans, assembly GCA_020662805.1. Classification (NCBI taxonomy): domain Eukaryota; kingdom Metazoa; phylum Chordata; class Mammalia; order Rodentia; family Sciuridae; genus Glaucomys; species Glaucomys volans. The sequence continues at coordinate 83,198 of JAJEJO010000299.1, forward strand.
CCTATGTCATCTCTTGGTCTTTTCCACTCATAACTTTCTTTCCCTGTTATAGGTTATATTTTACTGCTTTGCATTTTTAAAAAGAATTTTTAAAGTTTCAATTTTTACTTTTTTGCGGAGCTGGGGATTGAACCCAGGGCCTATGTGCAAGCTAGGCAAGCACTCTAGCACTGAGCCACATCCCCAGTCCCTTAGGAATTATTTTAAAAGTTATATGCTGGACATCACGGATATTGTATTGAGATATGGATTTTATGGTCTCATTTTAAAGAATGCTGTGTCTTTGTTCTGGTAGGCAGTAATTTGCTGGAGAATCATGTCGGTCCTGTCATGAACTGATTTTATAGGATAGGTGTAGAGGAATCCTTAATATATGGCCTTCCTGAGTCTCTGAAGAATGCCCAGGGTGCTCAGCAAGATCTCCACACTCTGACGGCTCCACCATCCCCCAGCACAGTGTGACCTCCAATAAAGCAGTTTGACTCACACCCCAGGAGCTCTTCTCTGTCAGGCAACACAAATTCTCACCCTGTCCATGCACAGCTTAGTACCCAGTCAAAGCCTGTGCAGATCTTGGACCTGTCTGTGCATCTCTAACCTCCTATCACCTGCCCCCCAAATCCCAGCTGTCTCACCCTCCAGTCTCCATTGCCTCCCTCTAGCAAGACTCCACTCTCTTTGGCTCCACTCCCTGAGCTGACCACTGGCAGCAAGCTGGGCCTATCAGACTCGCCTCATGAGTTTCCCTTTCTCAAGGATCACAGATGGTTAGAACTTACAGACTTGCCAACCTGCGAGCCAGAGGAAACCTTGAAATCTTCCTGCATCTCCATGCGTCCCCTACCTCTGTCCTCGGCCATTGTCTTGGGGCTCAGGAGGTAGGAGAGAAGCAGGGGTCACTGGGAGAGAGGGAGCCCAGGGAAGGCAGTTGGGAATTGCCCGCTACATTTTGTTTATAGCTCCCGGATGGAGTCCATGGGAAGACAGCTGTGTGCTATTGAGCTCGTTGGAGAGGCAGGAGGGAGGGGGCTGCTGGGGAGTGCAATTAGCTGATGGTTTGAGACTGATGAAGTGGATAATGAGAGGTGTTAGGACAGATTTTCATGCTAAAAAGAAAAAAAGAGAGCAAGAGGGAGGAGGGAGACTGTCACATTAACCTGCTCAGGATTATCTGCTCAGGAACAGAGAGGCCAGGGACCAGAAGATTCCAAGTATGGACCAAACCCTCCTTCCTGGTGGCCTCCTGGGGGATGCTTCTCATCCTCCTCCTCATAATGAGTGCTGACCAAGCTCATAGGTCCTGGACCAACTGTCTTTGTACTGTGCCTCATTCAGCAGTCCTGAAACAACGCTGGGAAGTCATGTTCACTTTAACCCATTTTACAGATGGGCAAAGAGAGGTGCAAAGAGATGAAGGCACTTTCCCAATTCACATGGTTAGTCAGTAGTGCAGCTGAGTTTCTCACTGGGGTCTGACTCCAGAGCCTTAGTCTTGTTCTCATGGTGCAGGTGCTTTGGGCTTTGGTCATTATCTGTAGGAAGAAAGAGCCCATCAGTTGGAACCTTCTGCATGACAGGCTGTGCAGACCCGAGCCAGGCACCTCTCATGTCTTCACTCCAGCTTCATTCCTGTTGCCAATCTTTCCTAATAATGCCTAATAATAATTTTTTCCTAAAAAGTACCACCACTGCCCTTCTTTTAAACATGAGCAACCAGGAGCAGAGCAATTGCACATCTTGTCAAAGAACCTCATCTTGCACGTGGTGGAACAATATTAAAATTTATTGAACTTTCACACAACCATTCCATTATCTCGTGCTTGCTGTGGTCCGAACTCACTGTAGGTGTGTAGATGTAGTGATGAACGCAGCAGAGAACTCCTGCTCTTGGGAAGCTTAGGTTCTGGTGTGGGGTCAACAGACAATGAGCAGATCAGCCAGAGGAAGGCAAATGATGTAGAGGAAAACCAGGCAGGGAGGAGGAAGGGAGGGTGTGGCGTGGGGAGTATGATTTTGCATAAAATGTCAGAACATCCCATTGAGAGTATGACTTTGGAGCAAAGTCCTGGACAGGCGGAGGGATCCAGCCTGGAGATTTCATGGAAGAGCATTTTCAGCTAAAGGAACAACCTGTGTGAGAATCCGGAGACGCAGAGCTGCATGCTGCTCATCTCCACGGGCAGCGCTCACAAAGGCACAGGAGGAGGGTCCCTCCAGGGGCTGCCCAGGAGCCTGCCCTGGGGTGCAGCCTGGGCAGAGTGGCGGAGGGGGAGGGGGGGCATGAGGCAGAGTGTGACTGCAGCCAATGCATGGGACCTTTGGGTTATTATGCCAAGGCTGGCTTTGGTGGCGTGAGAAGGATTGGTGACCAGCCACCTTTCTCAGGAGTCCTCTGAAGGATGTGGGTGTGGGGGAAACAAGGCAGGCAGGCCAGGTGGAGCTAGAGCTGATGGTGGACCTGCACCAGGCTGGCAGCGGCAGGCAAGGGAAGAAGGGCTGGGATCCGTTCATATTTTGAAAGTAATAGATTGGATGTTGGGCGGGAGTAAAAGGGACTTCCAGGAGGTTCTGTCCTGAGCACCTGGAAAGATAGAGTCACGCTGTATAGGCATAAGGAACAGGCTTTGGGGTTGGGGCGTGAGGACTGGCATTACAAGGGCCGCCCATCTGGCTGGTGTGACGTTTGGCAGAGACCGGAGCAGGCTCTGGGAGGCTGGAGCCAGGACAGAGGTGGGTGGCCCAGGTCCTCAGCTCCGTCTCTTGCACGGGAGAAGCCCACCTTGTCCAGCCAGGAGTCTTCAGCCCAAGTCCTGAAGTGTCCCATGAGCCCTCCCTCTTATCCAAGGGAGATAGCCTGGCATGCTGAAAGGAACTGGCAGAAAACAGGAATACCAATTACTCCTAGGGTGGTGCCTGCCTCCCTGCACTTCACCCCTCCATTGGTTGAGTGGGGGCCATGGGAGCTCCCACTTTGGAGCTCAGTTGTAAGGCTCAAGTGAGGCCATGCACTGGGCATGGTGGCCTCACCTGTACTCCCAGCAACTAGGGAGGCTGAGACGGGAGGATCGCGCATTTTAGGACAGCCTCAGCCACTCAAGTGAAGCAATGCCCACCACAGGGTGTGGACAGTTGGCAGCAAGTCATTCTCTCACCACGACCCATCTTGTATGCCAATCCCCTCCTCTTCTCCTTACCTCCCCTGCCAGGAGCTCTTCCCCTTTCTCTCCACCCATCAACATCTGATATGCCAAATGGGAGGAAGAAGTTTCCTTGAAGAAGTTTCCTGATGTTTTCCTTGCCCTCACCAATTAGCACCTTCATGGTTCCCAGGGAGTGTACAAGAGGTAAAAAGGTTTTGGTGCCAGACAAGCCTCATTTTGCCTCTATCTTCATCTCTGGGTGATTTTAGAAAAGTCACTGGATCACTCGATGCCTCGGTTTCCTCATCTGTAGAACAGAACCTCATCAGGAAGGCACCGCAATAACCACATAAGACGACTCAAGGGAAGCATTTAGCAGAATGGACTGGAATCTGGGTCATGCTGAGCACTTTAGACGACAGGGCCCCAAATGGTCCATCTAGGATTTAGCTGGACCAGGAACCAGCATGCTTTCTCCAGAGGCCCAGGTGGTAAATATTTTAAGCTCAGCAGGTTCCATTGCAGCTCCACAGCTCAGCCGCTGTAGCCCAAACCCAGCCATAGACAACACGTATGTGGTCAGCAAGGTCATGCTCCAGCCTCCTTTACTAAACCAGGCCAAGGGCTGGATTTGGCTTGTGGGCCATGGTTTTCCAACCCCTGATCTAGACCAATCCTCTCACTTAGCACAAAGGGAGAAGGAAGCTCAAAGTTAGCAGGCCACCTACCCCAGGAGGTGGAGCCTTCTGGCTGAGGGAGGCTGGTGGACCCTGGATTCCAGCCTGAATTCTTCATCATGGTTGGAATGGATCGGCTCTGTCTCCCCTGTTGGCTTGCCACTTGCACACACGCAGTTACTCATTAAATATTCATCGGTTGGTTTAATATCACAATACATTGACACCATCTTGGAAGCTTCTGGATTTGTCCTTTAGAGACAACTGTGAATCAGAGTTGTGGAAGGAATCATGGGCTAGCCCAGAGTCCCCTGGTGAGTCCGGAGTCCCCGGCTCCCATCTTGGGAGGACACTGTCAGCATGACAAGGACAGTCTTGCAGCACAAGTCACCAGGGTGGCAATACTCTGCAGCCATGCAATTCTTTCTTTGGTTTCTCCATAAAAACAATCCTCTAAAAAGAACCTCATCTATTAATGTGATTATTAATCTGGAAAAAAAACCACTTCTCAATAAAATGAATCTATGACAAGACAGATGTAATAAACCTGGTTAGGATTTATGATGTGCCCAGGCGGCGCTTTGCAAAAGATAATGTTCCCCTGTAATGTTGATTTGCCGGATGAGAACCATGTAATTTATTCTGTCAATGCGCATAAGAAATGTTATCTGTGTGGGGAATGACTGATGGCCTCATGAAAGCTGGCGGAGAAACAAATAAAACAATTTGGACCTTAAAAATATAATCACCTAATGATCACATCCCTCTGTTGGGATGTGGGACTGGGAACCGTGGCTGCTGTGAATTGGCCGTCCAGTCCTGGGGCTATTTACCCTTGAACTTGGCACCAGAGGGCAGCAGGGAGCCCCTGAGTCTCTCCTGATGGTGAGAGTCCTCCCTGGTGCATCTTTTCTCAGGCTGTTCCCTCTTCCTGTTCTTCCGCTTATTGGGGAGGTCTGGTGCCATGGGCTCTCTTGAGCCCTGGGAGCTTCCATGCCTGTAGCTCCCCAAACGGACTTCCAGCAGCAGCAGGGATTTTGCTCCGTCAGACTCTTGCACACACCCTCTGGGTCTCCCGTAGGCAGCACCGGCTCTCTGGGAGTCCAGCGATTGCTGTCATCTTCTCTCTGAGCTAGACCAACCTTGGTTTAGCATCCTCCACAGGAAGGAGCCTTTCGTGAGTGCTCCTGAGCTCTCACCGAGTGGATTCCTGCCCCGAGGTGTAGCTATCCCTCATTGAACGCTCCAAGTGGAACCATCCTTAGGAGGCAGGCACCAGCATCTTTTCCTTTTTTACAGAGTAGGAATGGAGGCACAGAGGCCACCTGCCTTGTCCAAGGTCATGTCTAGCGATTGGAAGAGCAGAGTCCAAATCCAGGCTGCAGAGCCTGCCACAATTACACATTGAACTAACTCCTCAGCTGGGTTCCCCTTTCCACACTGACCACCCTTCCTGGATGCCATTTCTTCCCTTCCATACACCGCACTCTCCTGGTTTTCCTTGCACATCTCTGACTACTTCATCTCATTCTTCCTTCCAGAACCTTCTTCCTTAAATGCTAGTGCCTGTCAGCTCAGTGTCCAGCCTCCCTTCCTCACTCAGTGGTGCATCCACTCCTCTGTGTTGGCTTTTACAGAGGGTCTTGACTGCCAGCTCTCTAGCTGGGCCCCAAGTTCCTCTACCTACAAGGTACCCCCATGGACATTCCCAGGCACTCAAAAACTAATCCATGGTCACTGTCCACTCCCAGGATGCTCCCTAAATCTGCTTCCTTTTCTGTGTTCCTGTTCTCAGATACTGGCACTTCCCCTGTCCATTCCCCTAAACTCCCAGGTCAGAATCTGAGAGCCACCTCGATTCATCCGCCTACCTTAGCCTCCATGGCTGATGCGTCACCAGGCTCTTCAGTGTGCCCAGGCCACGCTGGATCTGTGAGCCTCAGCAGAGATATCACCTCCCCAGGAAGATTCCTCTAAACTTGCCAGGTTGAACACAGTGCTCTGGGCCTGCTCCCATGGCACACTTGTCTCCCTGTGTGGTGAAGCACTGTGAATAAGCCATCTCCTTTCCCAGGAGCTTCCTGAGGGCAGGAGTCTGCTCTGCTGGCCCCGCAGTGCAGAGAGACAGACCTCTGCTGAGTGAGTGAGTGAGGCAGTGAGGCTGGCGGAGGGAAGCCCAGGCAGAGCCCTATTCCAGAGTGAAATGGAGAGAGGAATGAGGCCTCAGACAGACGCAGCCTGGTCCCAGGTTCTTCTGATCACCAGAGAGCCTCTCATTCAGGGCAAGGTCAGGGCCGGGAAGTGGCTGGGTGGCAAAGGCTGGTGCTACCTAGGAGGACATGCTGGTCAAGGAGGCAGAGATGGGTCAGGGGAACCTACATCCCAAAGATCCAGGCCCCAGGCCTTGGAGAGGGTCTTGGATCTGAGGGACAGCCTGGGCCTGGGTAGACAAGCCCAAGACCTTGAGTCAGAGGAACTTGCTGCCATTCAGTGCCTGGCAAGAAGTAGAATTTATACCAGCTGAATGAAGGAAGGGAAGTGCAGGAGCTGCTTGTGGAGGTGGAGGGAGAATTAAATGGAGCAAATAGGGATAACCCAGAGAGCCCCAGCAGCAGAGCCGACCCACTCCTGGGCCCAAGAGGCAAAGGGAAGTAATGATGTTGCCCAAGCTCTGAGCGAGCTGGAGCTGCGGAGGAGGTTGGGGGAGAGTTAGCCACACACAGGAGCAGCTACTGCCAGACCCACGGTGCTAACATGGAAGGGAGCAGAGGAGAGGTAACCTGACCTCCCCTCTTCCTCCCAAGCCCAGGACTCCCATTGCCTGAACTCAGCGGCAGGGTCAAATACCCACGCCACGGAGCAGACCAGAAAACGAGACAGAGTTGATCTGTGGTATAAGAGGTGACCAGCCAGCATGGTGATTCATCGTTTAGTCTCCCCAGATAGTGTGCCAAGGCTGCATCTGGCTTCTCACTGAAGAACTGACTCATGTACTAGCTGGTCTAGGGAGGGGCGGTGGGGGTATCTAGCTTTGGGGTCTACAGAGGCAGAGGATGGAGGAACGCAGGCAGCCACCCAGGAAGACAGAGGCCTCTCTAGTTGGCTCTCTGTTGCTGTTGTGTGTGAACCTCAAGCAAATATTGAACATGGAATCTAGGTTATACCGAGTCTGAGGCTATGATTCTAGAACTTAGTTTCCCTGGGGGCATTAGATCATGAGGGCATTAGATCAAAGCAGCAATTCTCAAATGGCTCTAAGAAGCTCCAGAACTTTGTGAGATGCCTGAGGGATTAGCCAAGATGGTTGGGTGCAGGGACCACTAAGAAATTCTGCTCCAGTCAGTTCATGCAGAAATTCTTACTTGCACTTGACTTCAAGAGAGCAGCTCCTCTTTGGAGCATTTCTGCCTGGATCTGGCTAAGGTCAGGGAAACAGAGGTAATAATTGCAAAAGTTTTTGGCAGGCTTAGAGTGTGGTCCCTGATCCAAGATATTGAGAGGTAGTTAGGGTGGGCCCAGGCATGGTTTGGGAGATGCTATGGACCAAGTTGGGAAGCTGGGGACTGGGGAGGATGAAGATGAAATTGAGGTCATTCAATGGGGGAGAGCAGACCGAAACATGTCCAAGCAAATGAATTCTTTGAGGATCTCCTAACCGAACCCCAAGTCCACTTGGGGCTTATAACCCCAAGTCTACTTGTTTCTTCAGGCATAGATGTAAAAGTGTTCCAGGTAGGTAAAGAGGGACAGGTTCCAGCTCAATTCTTTGATGCATAGAGTTGCTTACTGACCTTCAGGGGGACCACTTGCCAGCCAGCCAGCCTGGAGCTTTCTAGACTCCTTGATGCTCTCCAGCATTCTGAATAAAGCCCTGTTTGGATTTCTGCACCATGACCAGAATCTTCTGGTTTCTGTTTGCTCTTCCTGGAGTCCTGAGCAGCCCAACTGAACAACTAGCTTTTGCCAGCCTCCCTCCTTTTGGTCCTTCCTTCTTCTCTAAATGTTACTAGATCAACCTCTCCAGGGCTGACACTTTCCCTGGGATTCTGGTCCCAGTTTGAAAGATCTCATCTCTGGCCCTAGCTCTTGGGCACTCCCTGCCCCCACTTAAGTCCACCTTACCTGTCAGGACCAGTTCTTAGAACAGGCCTCTGGTCACAATCACCACGGGATCTATTCTGCCCTGTGCAGCAATGTGCAGGGAAAGCTAGCCAATACCTTTCCACGTACAAGGTGGTTCAACTTGTATGGATACATTTACCATCATAAATGCTAACATGAGCTCCTACCAAGTGCCAGACCCTGTGCCAGGTTCTCTGCACACAAGATTTCGGTTACACCTCACAAGAGCCCTCTGAGGCTGTGACAGGAGTCCTCAATTATGCAAGGGAAGAAACAGGCTCACAGAGGAGGTTCCCGCCCAGGTCCCACAGCTGGGAAGAGATGGAGTCTCTGTAGAAAACAGCAATCTCCCTGAGCCTCTGAAGGGGCCCTTCTCAGCCACGCACTGAGCAAATGACACAAAAATATGGACAAGCACCACAGAAGGCCTGATCAATAGGCGCCATCTCCCAGGAGCAGAGCAGTTAGGTGAGAAAATGGAATCGCTTTCCTGTCTCTAATACGATAGGCTTATATTAATTTAAAAATATTTTCACTCCATTGTCCATAATAGGAAATCCAAGTTGGAGTGTCCTTCTGCTTGGGTCACTCCTTGTCATCCTCTTGCGTGGCTGGCCTTTTCTCATCCTGAGGGTCTCAGCTTGAATGAGAAGTCTGCCATAGAGAAGCCCACCCTGCCACCCACCTGCCCACCCACCAGGGTTCTCTGCTGGCCCTCTGCTCTTTTTCTTCATGGGGTTTATTTGCCTAGCATGGTTTGCATTGTGTGTGTGTGTGTGTGTGTGTGTGTGCACTCCCTCTCCTCCTGGGTGAGTCCAGGGACCACCTCTCCTGCCTCTGTCCTTGTAGAGCCCACACTGGGCACAATGCCTAATGCATGGCAGGTGACCAGTAGGCACTTGTCTGAGAGACAGATGAAAAAATGTGGTATATTTATATTTATCATAGTTAAGAAATCTATTTTTATGTTCTCTGATCTCATTTAATAACATTCCACTTAGGAACAATTTGATATCCATTGCAATATGTAGATTGGGAAATCATGTAAATGTGGTTATTACTTTCTGGCTATTGATGATGCCTTTGTCTTGTTGGAAAGGAGAGAAACAGAACAGCGGAGTGAGCAGTGCAGAGGGAATTGGGAGAGCTGGTGGGAGCCTTGCGTTTGCTGCTTACTGGCTGTGTGACCTTGGGCATGACCTTTTCCGTCTCTGGTCCTGGGTTTCCTCAGCTGTAAAATGAGCTTGGACCAGCGACTCTCTAGGGCTCTCTCAGCTGTAAATGCTTAAACTCTGAAAATTACATCAGCTGAACTTGTACATGGCTGAAATGATTGGATTTGGGGCATCGAAGCATGTTTTGAGCCACAGAAGGACTAGAATGGAATTTTGTTGGGATCCTGTCCTTCCCTAAGTCTGGATGGCTGTCCACATCACCCCTGAAGTGGTAGGAGCCTCCCACCCCCTGAGGTGTTGGGTTGGTGGTAGAGAGCAACTGGGGCTTGTTCTGTTCCCCCGCCCAGGGAAGATCTTCTGGAAATTGAAGGCTATTTAAAAAGGGGCTGCAAAATAGAAATTAAATTTTTATCCTTCCTCCATCTCCTCACCCTCAGCCCTCAGAGTTTCCCATCACGACTCAGCGATGGGCTGGGATGAGAGTCAGAGTGATGAGACTGAGCTTCCAGGCACCACGGCCCAGGAGCCTCAAGGAGCCCGGGGGTCGCGGGGCCTGCCAGGGCCAGCGCCGCAGTGCCTATTAATCGGTATTTAAGTGGGTTCATCAGCGTGGAGCAGCCGCCGCTGCTGAGCTCAGCCTGGGCCCCAGGAACTGGGAGCTGGGTTAATAACACCTTATTTAGCAGAAAATTCCACTCCACTGGAGCATGTTTCAGAAGGAGTTTGATTTGAATGAGGATTGATGTCAATCCTGCGAGGCAGAGGCGCAGCCAGGCTGTAAAACGAGCCACCGCGGTGGCTGCAGGGATGCATGCAGGATGCAGCAGTGCTTGTGCCCCTCTGCCCCGCCCCCCGCAGGGCAGGCCCAGGGCTGGTCTGTCCCAGGCGTCCAGAAGGAACTGTCCCTCCAGGTCAGTTAGTGGGACCTTGACGCGTTGGAGATTCCTGGACATGTTCTGGCTTCAGACCCAGGAGACCTGGGACCACATACAGAACCGCTAGCTCTTTGCTGGGTGATCTTGGGCAGCTGCGTGACCTCTCAGTGTCTTGAATCCATCTCTACAACAGAGAAAGCAGTCTCTACCTTGGAGAGTCGTATGAGGCTTAAGGGAGCAAGAGTCCAGAGAGCTACTGAAAAGACACACGTGCCAGATGGAGTAGGCCCATCTGAAATCTCATTTCACTCCCACCTACGGCTGAAGTGGGACGTGTGGGTAGGAGAAGTGTGGATCAGGAGACTCCCTGAGACCTCCCCCGCATGGGGTGGGCTTCGAGTGTGACTTGTCCCCAAGGCTTTGCTCCAACCTGTGGCTTATGGAATCCCATGGGCGTAGAATATAGTGGAAAAACCCAAACCCTGCCTGTCCTTTATCCAAAGGTGGGGCTGGGAGGCCCTGATGGCTCCAATCCAGGGGTATCCTCTGGGCCCCAGATTAGAAGACACCTAACTTGATTGATTGATCCCGGTCAATGTCATTTTGGTGAGGGCAACATGGACCAGTCCTGTTTTTTCTTTAGTTTTCTTTCCCTCTCCGTCGCTGTGACTCTTGGCCTGCGTCTTGCAAGCCCCACGCCTACAGCAGCGTGGAGCAGGGGAGGAGGTCAGGGGACTCAGGAAGCAGTGTGTCCAGGCCTTCCTGTGCCTGCTGGCATCAGGGACCCTGTCAGTCTCCAACAGCTGTAACCTCCCTGGATTTTGAGTCATTGTGCTCCTGGCCCTGGCTCCATCACAGTTCCCTCTTCAAGGCAGTGGTCGAGAGCCAAGGCCACATGTTTTCCAGCTGCAGAGGGATGGGGCAGCGAGGGGTACATCAGCACCATTGTGTCTCTGCCGAAGGGCTTTGTGAGCACCTCTGAACAGCCCGAAGAACTTTTATGTTTATTTTTAAATCTCTTTGGGTTTGCTGTGCCTGGTGGTGCTGGTTTTAATTCTTCTCCTTCCCAGGCCTTTCATACGGGCGCCGGAGGACAAGGCCCGGCACGCTTGCGTCTGCCCGAGTGCAGATAAGATCAGTCATGGCAGCTCCGCAGAGCCCTGGCTCCCAGAGAGAGATGGAACAGAATAAACAGGTACCAGAGGGGGGATAAATAGGGAGGATTAAATCGGAACAAAGGCGGGAACATCTGGGACTTACAAAAGCTTGTTCACAGAATTGCTTGGGAGAGAAAGGAACGAAGAAGAAAGAAGCCACTTCACCCTGCCTGGCCCATCCTCTGGGCTTGGTGGGAGCAGGATGCGCAGGGGAGCAGCCGCTCAGGGGGACCAGGAAAGGCTGGAGCAGAGCGGACCTGTGCTCCCGGCAGACCTGTGCTCCCGGGGGACCTGAGAAGGTGGGCTCTGTCACTAGGCACCCTGTCCCCCATCCCCTCATGCCACCTGTCCCCACGTCCCACTGCACTCTCCATTGAGAGTCTCAAGCCTCCTCTTGGGCTGCCCCAGATGAGCAGGCAGCCGCTGCTCCTTCCACATGGTGCCTGGGCTGATCCCCTGCGGACCTGCTTGTCTGATGGAGCGTGGGCCCCATTTCAGCCCCTGCTTGACTGACTGAAGCAGGGAAAGAATTCAGTCTTTAAAAGTACCTTACAAATGCCTGGTTAGCTCAGCTGGTAGAACATGGGACTCTTAAAAGTACCACAAAAGTGGGGCAAGGTAGCCTGTGCCTGTCATGACAGCTACTCATGAGATGGAGGCAGGGGGATGTGAGTTCAAGGCCAACCCGACAACTTAGTGAGACCCTGTCTAAAAGAGAGGGAGAGAGAGAAAGAAAGAAAGAAAGAAAGAAAGAAAGAAAGAAAGAAAGAAAGAAAGAAAGAGAGAGAAAGAGAGAGAAAGAAAGAAGAAAGAAAGAAAGAAAGAAAGAAAGAAAGAAAGAAAGAAAGAAAG
>JAJEJO010000299.1:95205-442942 GCA_020662805.1 Glaucomys volans
GGAAGGAAGGAAGGAAGGAAGGAAGGAAGGAAGGAAGGAAGGAAGGAAAGAAAAGAATCCCCTGTACTGACCCACCTGCTCACAGCATGCTGTGTCTGCTGTCCTGGTTCTGGCAGCCACTGTGTCTCCCCAGCAAGAGCCTCTCAGCTGCCTTCTTGCCACCTGTCTCATCCCTCTGCTCTGTTCTCAATTCTGTGTCCAGACAGAGCATCACTAAATGCAGATCTGACCAGGGCGAGCCCCCGCTGAAACCATACAAGAGAAGGAAGCACTTCCAGGGTGGTGGAATAAGACTCTTAAAATATACTCCTCCATAGAAACAATGAGAACACTGGGAACATGGTCAAAATAAACATTCATGGGACTCCGAAAATTAAGCCAAGGCACACAGCAATTCAAAGAGTATTTACTCAAGAAGAATGACTTGGTCTCAGTAAGAACAGTGGGCGCTGCGGCGTTCTAACTTCCCTTTATTTCCACTCCCGTGTCCCCACATCTCCAGTAGTCTTAAAAACCAGCAGCCTTGCAATCACAGTAGCTGTGAAAACCAGCAGACCAGCAATCACTGGATGGGGAAATAAGAAGGGTTGGAGCACCCCCAAAAGTACCATCCCCAGAGGATTGTCATGATTTGACCTGTCTGGCAGCTCCCTGGAAAAGCCCCGCTACAGGGCTCGTCTTTATTTGACATGACAAGAATCTTGCTCGGTGAGATATTCTATCCACACATCATTTGTCAAAAGTAATCATAGGCAATTTTTTTAACATTATAGTTATCTGAGGTAGTGACATCTGTTGAGGCAAACAAGAGGCTAGCTAAAAAGCTTAAATCTGATGAATGAGATATTCATAAAGGGCTTTTGAAAGTTCTGACAAATTCCTGGAGCTCTAGAAAACCGCACGCATGCACACAGCCCAGAAAGACCTGAGAAGGCTTTAATCTCTTACCTCTGGGTGACCTTGCTCTGCATAAGTAGGAAATGAGGGCTAAGGCAGAGCTGTAAACCATCAGAGCTTCGGAGGTACACCCCAACCACAGATACGACCCCTCAGCAAGGATACAATACTTGTTGGCATTGGTTGAAGACACTTGAAGGTAGAAAACCCCTACTCGATCATTAGATACCCACTAACTGAGCTAGATACCTCCACAGTGCACATGACGGGATATACAGACTTTACAGAATGAGCTCAGAAAAGTCATTAAATACATGACAACAAAATCAGCAGCAGGAACAAACTCAGAAGGGGAATCTGATTTTGAGAGATGCCACACTGTATCATTTAAAATGTTTAGTTTTCAACAAAAATTATGAAACATGTGAAGAAACAGGAAAGCATGGCCCATAGACAGAAAAAAAGCAACCATTAGAAAATGTTCCTGCTGGGCACGGTGGCGCATGCCTATAATCCAAGCAACTTGGGAGGCTGAGGCAGGAGGATCGCGAGTTCAAAGTCAGCCTCAGCAACTTAGCGAGGCCCTAAGCAACTCAGTGAGACCCTGTCTCTAAATAAAATACAAAATAGGGCTGGGGATGTGGCTCAGTGGCCTAGTGTCCCTGAGTTCAAACCCCGCTTCCAAAAAAAAAAAAGAAAAGAAAAGAAAAGAAAATGTTCCTGAGGAAACTCAGACTTACTAACAACTACTTTAAATTATTATAAAATATTCAAAAAGCTTAGGGAAAATACATCCAAAGAATGAAAAGAAAGTATGAGAACAACTTTGACCAAATAGAAAATATCAATAAAAAGAGAGAAATTTTGGAGTTGAAAAGCACAATAACTGAAATGAAAAATTCACTAGACAAACAAAATAGCAGATTTCAACTGGAAGAATTAAGGACAGTGAACTTGAAGATAAACCAACTGAGATTACTCAGTCTGAGAAACAGAGAGAAATAACTTATAATATGCAAAGGAGAAGGGAACAGAGATAAAGTGGAACAAAGTTTTCTTCATGTTATTAAAATTAAGTTAGTATTAATTCAAACCAAATTATTTTAAATTAAGAGATTAATTATAATCCCCATATGTGGCTGGGGCTGTGGCTCAGTGCTAGAGCGCTTGCCTAGCATGTGTGAGGCACTGGGTTTGATCCTCAGCACCGCATATGGGTAAATAAAATAAAGGTCCTTCAACAACCATAAAAATATTTAAAAAGTGGTAATCCCCATGATAACCACCAGAAAAATATATACAAATATATGGCAAAAGAAGTAATGGGATTAAAATAGTACACTAGAAAAATACCTATCATAAATGAAGGCAATAATGGAAGGAAAGAGGAAAAAAGATAAACAAAAATTATGACATGTAGAAAATGAATAGCAAATGACAGGTGAAATCCTATCTTACTGGCAATTATATTAAATGTGAATGGACAAAACACTCTAATAAAAAGAACAAGATTGTCAAAATGAATTTAAAAAACCATAATCCAATGATATGCTATCATTGAGACACATTTCAATTCAAAGACACAAAAGTCAAAGGATATAAGATGAAAATCGCACTAGAGGCAAGAAGAACATTTTATGATGGTGAAACACATAGCAATTATAAACATACCTGCCCTAAAATAGGTGAAGCAAAACCTGATAGAACTGCAGAGGAAACCAGTCAATTCAACAGTACATACATGGTGGGAATTCTAGAAGGAAACATCATGAATAGAACAACCAAGCAGAAGATCAACAAGAGAACAGAAGGCTGGAGCAACACCATAAGGCAGACATCCGTAGACTACTCCACCCAGAAACAGCTGAATACACTCTTTCAAAGTGCACGTGGAATATTTTCCAGGATAAACCACATTAGGTCATTAAACAAACCTCAGTAAATTCAAAAGGACCGAAATCAATCAGCATATGTTCTTTGGCCATACGAAATGCAATTAGAAATCAATGACAAAGAAGTGCCCGAAATTCAAATAGGCAGAAGTCAAACAACACGTTCCTAAATAACTGATGGATCAAAGAAAAAAAAAATCACGAGACAAATTAGAAAATGTGAGATGAATGAAAATGAAATGCAGCTGAAATAGCAATCAGAGACATCTATAGCCATAGTACCTGCATTAAACAAGAAGCTAGGTCTCAAACCCATGACCCAAACTTCCACCTTAGGAAAGTAGCGAAAGAAGAGCAAAGGAAACCCAAAGCGAGTACAGAAAGGAAATAATAAAGATGCGGACAGCTTTACAAGTCCTTCCAAACCAGCTCCTGGCCATCACCCTGCACTTGGGGGGTGTCTCTGCTGGCCTGCCAGTCACCCAGGAGGAACTGGCTGTCAGCCTGACTCTGCCCTCTCCCCCAGCTCCCCAGAGGTCTCTCCCACCCAGTCACCTCTTCTCTGTCCTCCCTGCTTTCACTCTCTCCCCCACTGCTCCTGTGACTCTGCAAGCATTTGCAAGGGGACCCTCCCTAAAATCCTGCCTTGACATTAGCTAGGGCAGCTAACCTGCGTTGAGTACCACGGCAGGTTTGTAACTGTGCTAACAGCTTCACATTCTAATTCCTCCCACAGGAATCTCAAGAGGAGGCTTTTACTTTCTTTGTTTCATAAATGAGAAACCTGAGGTTCAGGGAGTAACTTCCTATTCTATCCCAAATCCCATCAACAAGCCATGACTTAAACTCCTCTCTGGTCCTTGATTTTTCAAGTTTACTGAATTCCTTTCCCAGTTCACAGACCTTCCAGAAGTCTATTTCCCAGAGATGAAGTCCAAAGTCCTCCTTGACATTAAGGCCTTCCATGAGCTGGCCCCTACCTGGAGCTCCAACAGAACTGGGCAGCTGGGCTCGTCTTCTCCACTGCCCCTCTGAATTTCCATCTGGGCTGTTCCTCAGCTGGAAGAGTTCCCCTCTTTGGCTGGAGAGGGCTCTGGAGATGCCCTGAGCACAGACAGAAGAGGAACTTCACTTTGGCTCTGCAGCAGGCGGAGGGTTTTAGCAAAACCAGGACATGCTTTTTGGGCAGGGGAGCAGAAGACAGGGAAAGGAGGGAAGCAGGAAATTCCTGGTAATTGAACCCAAGAATTATTACTGAGAATTATTAGGGTGTCTATATAATTGATGATCTAAACCAAAATGCTTTTTGAGAGTGAAAAGAGTGCTATTAATCATTATACTGGGACAATCGGCATACACGGAGACTTTCCTAAAAAACAGAACGTCTGCCCTGGCTGCCCTGGGAGTTACTCCCCCTGTGAGCCTCCTCCCCAAGCAGGAGTCAGCTTCTCCCCACAGTGAGCACATTGACCTGGGCTCCTCCAATTAGCTGCGTCTGTGAAGAGGCTTCCAGTCAGAAGGCAGCAGTCCGAGGAAGGAGGTGCTGTGTGCAAGCCCAACTCTTGACCCAGGTGGAGGGTGCTGGAGGGCCATCGGGTTTCAGAGGCAGCAGTGAGTCTCAGAGGTCTTAGGAGGGGATGGCGCTCTATGCTCCAGGTCCATGCGCCCATGCCTGTGTCCATGAGTGGCTGGCCATATGATTTGGGTGTTACTGCTAGCAGTGTAGAAGATCAGCTCTTTGGCTTTCTTTGAACTTCTATGAGCTATCAAGTAACTTCTGCTCTATTTATGATCTTAAAATCAGAGAGGGTTGGGGGTTCTGACTCATGCAACAGGGAAATGTGTGGGTTTTTTTGTTAATGGTTTATTGGATGTGTGTGTGTGTGTGTGTGTGTGTGTGTGTGTGTGTTTGAGAGAGAGGGAGAGAGAGGCATTTTCTAAAGGGTAGGTGACGATCTCAAAGTGGTAGGTAATGCAATTAAAAACAATTTGTACCCATCCTAAGATTGCTACAGGAATTTCTGTGGATGCTCAGGTTGCAGGGGAGCGAAGAATGGCTTCCCTGAGACCTCAGATTGTTCCTACAGGAAGCAGAAATGGGCTCAGAGGAGCCTGTAGCCCCACAAAAATCCACCTTCCATCTTGCTTCCCTGTCTCCTGCCTGTTCCCAATCCTTTCTTAACTTGCTTTCCGGAAGACTTGCCGACAGCGCACAGTGGGAGCTTCCCTGAAGGTAGGATCATGGCATTCGCTTTGTCCTGTGGCCCTGACACAGGCAAAGCTGACAGAGCCCCTGGACTCGGAGCCTGGGATCCCAGCATCAGCTTAGTCTGGTTTTTGTTCCCTCCTTCAAAACCCAGTTCACATCCTTCTGCTGCAGCTCTTCCTGGCTCACTGGACTTGGGACACCCGCTGGCTTCTGTCCCTTCTGCTCCTCCAAATGTGCCCGTTTCACCTGAGGTCAAGCCTTCATGGTGCCTAGAGCTGTGCTGCCATCTCCCCTTTGACATTGGGACCTGTCACAGGATGCTTGCTGTCTGCTTCCCCTGACAAGATGGCTGCTGGAGAGGTCAGGTTGTATTCCTCATTGTCTTTCCTTATTTTCCTTAGCTGAGTATCATCTTTGTAGGAGATCTTCAAAAATATTTGATGGGAAAAAAATACAACAAGCCAAGATGAAGCAGAGAAAAACACAGGGAGATAAGCTTCCAACTGTTTGCTTTGGCTCTCTGGCTCAGTCCGCCATTGGCTATCCTCAAGGACCCGGAGGCCCGCTGTTTAACTGCCTCGTTCAGGTTGGTTCTGCAGGTGTGCACGTGGGAAAGGCTCGCCTTTCTCTGCAGTGGGTTACCAGTTGGGAATGTGGCCACAGAGGATCTGCTGCTCTCTTCCGGCTCCTTCTGGGGACAGCTGCTCTATGGAGAAGAAGGGCTCCCAGGCCAGCCTTCTGGACACACTGTTATCAAGGGCAGTGGGGTCTGGGATTGGAGAGCAGGGCTCCAGAGCCAGGCCACCTGGTTCAAATCCTGTCACTTTCACTTTTACCTGTTAGGTGAGTTATTTAGTCTCTCTGTGCCTCAATGTCCCCATATGCAAAAAAATGATTACAATATTATCTACATGATAGGATTATGGTGAGGATTACTTTACTGGTGGTATATAAAGTGCTTATAGGGTACTTATTAAAGTGTATCTATGATTATTATTGAAAAATGATAACGTTATTAGAGCAAAAATGTATGCATAACCAATGTCAGATAAAAAGATCACATTTTAATGCAAAAAAAGTCTGCCTAGCATGTGCATGTACCTCGGCAAAGGACAAGGAACCCACAGCCTGGTGGGGGTGGGGCACTGGATGTTTGTCCACCTTCCTGGCCTTAGGAGACTGAATGACCCTCCATATCTGGGTACCTGGTCCCTCCCAGCATTCCCCAACCAGATCCCTATTCATCCTAACGAATGTTGTTGCCCCCAAGTAATACTGGACATTCCAGTGGGAAAGTCACTCTGTTCCTCTGTGGGTCATTCTTTGATCTCTAATCCCATCTGATTTCTGGCTCATGGCAGACACTGCTGGAGCTTGTACATGTCCCGTTCTTTCCCTCTGAGCACATAGAGGGCCACCCATCCTAGCTTCTTTGTAGCTTTGGGGAGACATGTGGCTGGTATGGCCAGTCGTAGGAGAAGGTAGGGAGAGGAGGATGTGTGACAGAGGATGGAGCCTCTGTCATCCTGGGTCTCTGAGCGACTGTGAGGAGCAGAGACCCCAAACCAACTCCCAAGGCACATGCATGTGAGCGAGAAACAACTGTTGAAGTCACGGGGATTTGATTTGTTACCCTGGTTCATCCACCCTACTCACACTGGAGGACGCCCCTCTGGAATTCAGACAAGATGGTGCACCAGGCCCTGGTTGGAGCTCTCCCTCTGCGGCTCCAGCAAGGTCTACCATCTGCAACGGCGACTGACACCAAGACTCAGCTGGCTATTTCCCTCCTACTGAATTAGGGCCTGTATCTGCTCAGTTATGTCCTCACTCCCCTGACAATCCTGCAAAGCACACAGCAGTCAAGGCCATCTTTAGGGGGTGGGGATCAAATCAGACCATGTCACTTTCTTCCTTAAAGTCCATCAATTCACCTTTCTCCCAAGCCACTATGCTCAGAAGCACATGCAGACTCCTGGCTGTGGCTTAAAGACCAGCCTTTCTCTGGCCTTGTCTCCTATCAGTTATGCTGGTTCTGGCTTCAGTCCTCCTGCTGCCTCTGCCCTTTGCCCTCTACTCTCTGCCCTCTGCCTGGCTTGCTCTTCTTCCTCCTTCTTGTTCAGGCTTCAATTTAGATGTCATCTTAGAGTGGTCTTCCCTGATCATTGCAGCTACCATGCCCCCTGTGTGCTGTCTCACCACTCTGATTAATGTCTTTATAGCACTGAAGCATCTTGATTAGTTATTGGCTCACCTATTTCTTCTCTTCCCTCCCCACTAGAATATAAGCCCAAAGAGGGAGGAACGGATAGCCTCAGTCATATCCCCTGTGTCTAGCACAGTACCTGACACATAGTGGATCTCCAAATACATTTTTCTTGGCAGTTTTGAGGATTGAACCCAGAACCTGGAGCATGCTAGGCAAGTGCTATAACCACTGGGCCACATCTCCAGCCTCCTAAAAATATTTCAGGAATGAATGGATGGATAAGAGTATAAATCCTTCAGCAGAGTTCAAGGCAGCCCTGCTCCCTATGAGCCAAAAGAAAAGTACCAACAGAATCAGGCGGAAAAACCCTTTCTTTTCTAGGTAGCGAAGTCCCTTCTAATTGTAGCAATCTCCTCTGAGATGCTAAACCCAAGATTTGGGGGTCAACTTGTTACTGTGGCATAACCTTGGTTATGCTGACTGATATAACAATTTCTGGAAGAGCCTCCCTAGATCAAGTTGTGTCCTCTGTTTAGGATGGATAAACAACCCAAAGCCAGGGTCATAGAGTGTTCATGTCAGAGGGAAATGAGAGACTGACTGTTTCCTTTTGCAGATGAGGAAACTGAGGTGGGGACACAGGAATTGCCTCAGGCCTTTGACTCATTGATTTGATCACTGTCGTGGATGTTTTCCATTCTTTTAAATTCCCAAGCACACGTACCCCATTTCTAGGAATGCCCCAGACTAAGGCCTGCCTCCCACTCTAGAAAATGAAAACACCACGTCCTCCCTTGCCAGGTGTCCTTGCAGCTGCGGTGTGGGCATGTGACCCAGGCTCTGTCTCTGGATGAGGAAGCAGGAGCAGGGCAGAGGTTCTGGATCCCAGGAGAGCAGAGGGGCAAAGGTGCCACAGAGCACAGGACTGGGGTGCCGGGGGTCAGGGAGGGCTTCCAGGAGGAGGTGATGCTCTGGCTGAGAGCTCAGAGAAGGAGGGAGCACAGCCTCTGAAAAGTGAAAAGACATGACAAGAGAGGACAGATATCCTCAGAAAAGGGATAGGAATCTTACGAGGCCAGAGCTAGTGACAAGGAGGATAGAGCCTGAGTGACTGGAAAGGAAGGTCAGGTAGGGCGCTCAGGGCGCATTCAGGAGCTTGGGCTTGGCCTGCAGGCAGCGGGAGCTGTCGCCAACTGATTTCATGCAGCAGGTGAGCAGTACTGATGGGGACATACTCTCTGGAATTGTTCAGTGAGCAACCAACACAACTGAATTCAGTGATTCCAAGTGACCCAATGGGGCAGAGTCTCTGAGTGCCCTCCTTGCCTGGGACATATGCATTCAAAGCATAGGAGTGGCCAGAAGGGCAGCAAAGGGCTCCTTGGACCCTCCCAGAAGAGGGGCTAAAAGTGCCCCACAAGGCAGAGATGGTCCTCAGGAGCCCTTCTGAACAAGATCCAGACAGTCACTGCTGGGGAAGGGGTCAGGAGCCAGGAGAGGGAGGGGTGATGTGGGAGGAGGGGAAGGGGGCTGCTCAGCATGGGAAATCAGCCCCTTGTCAGTCGTACAATGGCGCAAATGGGGGTTTCTATGGCGCCGGAGGTGATTGACTTGTGGGATCAAGACATTTCTCAGTTTGAAACCCAGTTTAAAAAAAAAATCGATGTTTCCCATTCAGCAGTGTTTGGTTAAAAAAAGAAAAATAGCTGCCGCTTGTGCTTTACAGGCAGGAAAGAGTGAGCGCCATCAATTACAGCAGGAAACAACAGTGTCTTGCGGCGGTTTTGTTCCTTCTGCTCCAAAAATATTAAGTCATTTAGCCCTACAAACCGTCCACTTGGCGAGTGGCAATGTCTTCATTTGCAAAATGCTGGCAGGGGAGCCCTCAGGGATAGTGTGCTTTCTCCCAAACCCGAAGGTCAGGGAGCCCTGGCTTCTCATCCCTGGGGACCAGCCACCTGCTTGGTCTGTGACCTGCTCTGAGCCAGAAGCCTGGGTCGCCCCAAAGGCCTGAGTGGAGTGCTCCCCATCTCCCAGACTGGTGACCCCCAGGAGGTGCCCGCTCTGGGCCCTGCAGCATTTAGCACCCACTTCAAGCAGAGCCCCTATGCAGTGACGGGCACCTCTGGGTTATCAACCTAGTGTGAGTTCACTCATGGCCCCTGCCAGGGTCCTTAGCCCTGGCTGCACACCAGAATCTCCTAGGCTCTTGGAAACTCCAGTACCAGGGCTGCATCTCGGCCCAGTTAAATTAGAATATCTGACCCTGATATCAGTGTTTTTAAAAAGGCTTTTAGGTGAGTTCAATACACAGTCAAGGGAGAAAAATAAACAGCAAGGTAGAAATCTCCCAGAGGACCTATTCTGAGTCAAGTTCAGCCCTGTATATGCCCCAGCTATTCCTTCTCCCAAGCACCCTTAGGTTGGCCAAAGTTGAGGAGAGATGAGGATGTCAGAGGGGGAGATGTGTGGTGTCATCAGGGACTGACTCCCACGGCGGGGGGGGGGGGGGGGTTAAGCCCGATGGGGCTAGATACTCAGAATCCTGCGGGGAAAAAAAAAAAAAAAAAAAAAAAAAAAAAAAAGGACCCATGGAAGTGTGATCTACAAGCCAGTTGCTACCTAGTTCTGGTGGAGCTATTTATTCTATGTCTAGCACTTTCATTCACCATTCAGAGAAACTTCTTCTTTATGAGACAAAAACAAATGGCTCTGTGTTTCCTTCCTGTCTTTATTTTCTTCCATACGCACATTTTTAAAAACAACAGTGAAACAATATATTCAATCTAAAATGATCTCCCATGTAAGTACATAACATTAATAACCATCTCATAAAAAGTTCCATCAAGGAATTCAACCTCAGTCTACTCAGCCATTTGCTGTCTTTGAACCTTGAGATACTTTCACTCTTTCAAATCATATGATGTCTTCATGCAATGCCATTTCCACATCAAGCACGAGTTACGGAGGCCTGATCTCTGGCAGTGGGACTCCTGAGTCACAGATCTGGTGATGTCAGGAACCAGCTTCCTGGTTCTTCCCCTACTGCTGTGCTCTGCACGAGAGGTATTTGACTTGATCAGTAATTCCCTAGGGTTCTAGAAGTTGGAAACAGGTGTGCAAGGGGAAGGGTGGAGGGGGGCTCTCTGGTCAAAGACAGAATGTCAGGCTGGGAAACCAGGTTAAGTCTCTTTACAGTGAGACCTGCGTGAAAATAAAAGTTGAGAACACCCGGAAGACAAAATGTCACTGCCGTGGGACCTCCAAGAGCCGTGGTCACCCTAATGACCTTGTGAGTATGACCGCCTTGACCTCAGACACGGTTCCCGTAGTGTCTTAGGGGCCAGTTGTCTAGAGAAGGCGTTTTGGAGAGAAGCTGGACTAGCAGATCCTGAGGATTGCCGTCGCCCAGGTTTCAGATCCAAGGAGCCAATCCCCCTCCTCCCGCCCTGGGAACTCGGGCTCATTCTTCCAGTCCATTTCCCCTGGCGCTGTCAGCCGCCAGGCCTTCATCTCCTCTCACTTGAATTACTCCAGCAGCCTCCCGCCTGGTCTCCCGCCTGCTGCCTCTGCCCCTCTGCTCCACCCTCCGCCGCAGCTTGTCAGACCCACCTCTTCAAACTCTGCTCCTGTCATTTGCTGTTCACGGGATCACGCCCACTCGGCACCAGGCTGCCTGCTCAGGCTCCTCGCACACTCAGTCCGCACGTGAGCCTGTGCACTGCGGCCCGCAGGACCTCTGACCAAGGGAACCCGGCCTCTGGCTGCCCAGGGAAGTCCTGGAGGCCACCTGAGGGCGGGGGGGCTGGGGGGGGGGGGGGGAGGGGGGACACAGGGCGTGAATAGTGTGAAGGCCCTCTCCTCCCTGCCTCCTAAAGCGGATGCTGCCTCTGCTGGAGAGACCAGTGCCCTGGGCCCACCTCCCTCATCTCCATGGCAACCAGAGTGTGAGGCCCAAATGATGGAGTTGGTGGCCAGGGGCCCCTTTCCCTGGAAGCTGAGCATCTGAGGGTCTAGACCCCAACTGTGACATCTCTGCCTCCTCCTTGCCCACTCCCTGCCATCCCTCCCTCCCTCCCTTTCTGCTTTATCTGCTTACATCACTGCTGAGCCTCCCTCACGTGCTTCCTTGATTTCAAGATTAGAAAATGGTACAGGCCTCGTCTAGGTTTCAGCTGATCACCTCCCCGGGCCTCTCGTGGCACAGGCAGAGCACAGCAGCAACAATGGGGTCCATTTGTGGAATCCCTCCTCTGCTCCAAGTCCCTTTCATATACATGGTTTTATTTACTCATAAATCACAAAATGTCAGGGCTGGAGGGGGCCTTAGGGACCATCACTGCAGGAATTTTCAGAAAGTTTCAATGAACTTTTTTCTCCCTAAGTGAAGCTTTTTCCGCAGGAGCTTCAGATACAAAGTGAGTACAAATGGTATGACCTTGGTTGGAATCCCCCCTGCCCCTTGACCTTCCATTTGACTTTAGGGGACACTGTGTCCCTGGAAAACATTTGAAATTCAGTGTCTTGGAGGCAGAATGAAGCTTAAAGGAGTTCTCTTCTGAGATCACATGGTGAGTGAAGGCCACTTGAACTTGGCCCTGCGTCTCCTGACCCACAGTAAGGTGTTTCTGCTTCTTCACCAGGGCTGTATGCTTATGTGGTTGGAGCCCTGGCAGCCTCTATTTGCCTGCCGAGGTGGAAACCAGGCCTTCTGCTTTTCCTGTGACCCCATCCTGGGCAAGATGGCAAGATGGGCATTGAGCAGGTGATGAGAAAGCCACTGCAGACACTCTAGGGTGTGAGTGGGTGTGTGGGCACCACAGATGCCTCAGGCCATCGACATCCACCCAACCATGGGCTTCCAGCAACTTGAACATTTCCAGTACCATTACTTTCTCAGTATAAACCGTCTTGCTTTTTTGTAAGGACAGGGAACATCTGCTCTACCCTGGAAGTGGGTGATCCCAGAGGACCTACTGGACATCAGGAAGTCCAGGTCTGCCACACCCAGACCCAGGGAGGCCTGCACATAGGACCCTCCCTGGACGAGTGGAGCTGATACATCTCTCACTCACCTCCAGGCAGTGGCTTCTTTCTTGGCTCATCTGAAGGGGGCCCAAACCACTTAGGTGGGAGCAGGGGAGGTGGTCAGACATTCTGCTGCCAGATGGACCCCTTCTTGGGTGAGAGAAGATCTGAGGCTGACTATAGTGATGGGATGATTGAGGCTGAAAGGATGGAGCAGGTGATGGGGCAGTGAGGGAGATGTGACCACAAGCATTCCTTAGGCACCCCACGGGCATGACTCAAGAAGGTTCCAGGTGCCAGACCCTGCACACAGTGGCATTAGGGACAATAGGCACAGATGCTTCTCTCAGGAGCTTCTAGACATGCCCCCCAGCCCAGGTGTAGACCTCCAGGATTTGCTTCCAGGGCTCTCTGCTCTTCCTTCAAATCACGTGCCTCAGTGTGCTCATTGGCCATTTTGTGGTGATCCGTTTTCTGGCTGTGTGACCAAACTACGGGCTCTTCTCACTCTGTACCCTCAGGCCAAATGCAGCACCTAGCAGGTACTCAGAACATATTTATTGGGTGAATAAAAAGAGTCACTGTTGATGACCTCAATATGGACTCCCTTCAAAGTCCCAGAATTTACCCCTCTGTGCCCACAGAGGAGGTGCTGCACATGGTTGGTTGAAAGCAATTGAATAAAGACATTTTGGGCTTCAAGGATAACGAAGGCTTAAATGCTGGAAGCAGGGGACCCGCATCAGTGGTAGAACCTGAGGTGGGTGGACTGCTTGGGAGGACAGGGCTCAGCTCTTATCCAGTGGAATCCCCAGCTCTTCTTCTTCTTCTGAGATGAAGAGAGAGAGAGAGAGAGAGAGAGAGAGAGAGAGAGAGAGAGAGAGAATAGAACGGGAATAGTGTGCCCATGGTGGGAGGCCATGGCGAATCATCCTGCCCATTTGGTCCCTAAGGGAGAATGGGGGAGACTGAGGTCTTAATCCAGTTGCTCTTGCCCATTGGCATCCAGATTCTTGGATATGGGCAGGGCATAGGGGTGCACCACAGCCAAAGGTGGCACCATAGAAGGAGGGGAGACATCTTCCTAGGTGTGGAGGAAAGACGGAAGATCAGGTGCTGCCAGTGTCCCCTGTTGTACCCAGCTCCAGAATCTTCTTCCCCTGGGGGCTCCGTGGACAGGGGAATTTCTCAGCAGGAGCCTGCAGGGAGGTTGCTTGAAGATGGGGCAGGGGAGTCCTCCTCAGGTGGCTTTTGGCAGTGACTCCCAATCTCAGCAGCTCATGGAAGCATTGAGACAGACACTTTGAGAGAAAGCATGGCACCTGTATATTGCACAATGTAATGGAACCAGCCAAGTGGTAAATGTAGCTTTTAAATAGGTTTTGTGTTCCCCATTAGCTGCCCTGATGTTGATTATCCCTGACAGCCAACGAGAAGGGGTTGGTCAGCAACTTTTCCCTGACAAGGCCTCCTTGCTCCCCAGGGCTATGCCCGCTCAGCCTCCAATTTCAGCCATGTGCTAGAAATTGCATAGAGGAGGGTGCAGAAGGTTGGGACATGATGGGAGGCTGGACAGCTGCTCTCTGGAAGGTCCCTGGTGGGCTGTCTGTCACAGGCTTCTCCTCTCTTCCTATCCTTGCCCTCCACCATCCACCCCAAGTAGCACTGAACATGGAGATTTGCAGGCAGGTGCTATGGGATGGCCTCCCTTTATAGGTGTGGACAAGGGGCCACACCCACGAATGAATCTAGAACTCCCCTGAGAATAGTCACCCCCTAGAGTTGGGATCACTTAAATGGTCAGCTGATACAGATCTGCTTATTGGCCTCCTCTGGGTTCATCTTGAAGCTGCACAGGTAGGTTTCCCTTCCAGAGTCCAGCTGAACACAGATCATCTCAGAGCCCCAGGACTATCCCACTGGGATGCAGGTTTTCTAAAGCAAGGATAACAACTGACCCTGTGGAAGATTCCAGAAATCTGGTAACAGTCAGGCACATCTACCCTCATGGAGCTACAGAAAAGATTCAAGGACCCAGGGACTTGTCCTTGGGGGGAAAAAGGCAGGAGATGCTGGGGAGAGGGAGCCTCAAATGATAGCTGTGATCAGGGTTCACGGGTGTGTTGGTGGCTCTGGAAAGCAGAGGAAGTAGGCAGTGCCCCTGGGCTCGCAGGAAGGAAGAAAGAGCTCAGAGAAAGCTGGAGGTGGCAGAGAATTGACTCCAGCATTTGAACCTTACGGTGTTGTGCTCAGAGGAAGCCCAGGGAGGTTCTTTTTGGCTCCTACTCTTATCGTTTCAAAGGAGATGGATCTAGATATTTGTTGCCCAGATCAGGTCTTGGGCATAGAACATTTGACCCAAGTTACAACCCGTCCCTCGTGTGTGTTCCTCTGCTGAACTACTCCCACTCAGCCTGGGCTTGAGGAGGCCAAGTGGCAAAGTCATGCAGCTCATCACCAGTAGCTGCCACCCACCAGCCTTTTGCATCTGCCCCTGGGCTGCCGGCTTCTGCCTCACAAGCCCTCACACCCCTGTGCTGGTAGTGAGCACTCCCTCCCCACTGCCCAAGACAAACCCTCTGAAGACTTGCTCAGCACATTCAAGAGTAGCTGCAGAGCTGAGGTTTAACTCTCTCTGTTGTGATCTTTCCATCACCCCATGCGGTGTTCACATAAAAATGCTCATCATAGCACAATCTACCAAATAAAAAGTGGAAATAACCTAAATGTTCAACAATTAGGGGGTTGTTTACTAAATCATGGTGTATCCATTTGTTAGAACATTACACAGACATTAAAAATGATCATTACAGACAGTGTATAGCAACTTGGGGAAGGTTTATGATAAGACACTAAGTGAAACTACAATGCAAACACTACAATTGCTCTGATTGCAACCATGGAAAATATGTCAGTGTGTCAACAAGGGCTGAAAGATAATATGCAGGAGTGAAAAATGGCTGTGTTTGGGCGAAAGAGCTATGGGTGTTTTTTTCTTTTTTACAATGATTGGCTTCTCTTTTATTCTTTTGGCTCAGTATTTTTTTAACCCTCAGATAATTTTTCAGGGTTAGGGTAGACTATATAAAATATAAGATCAGACAACATCAGCATCTGAGAAATTTCCACTGTGGGACCGCACCCCACAACTGATGACACTGACTCCTTGTGAAAGGGCTGCACATATAGACCCTCTGAAGCATGGTTAGGAGCATGGTGATGGAGTCAGATGGGCAAGGATCAGAACCCCAGATCCGTTACTATGAGCTGTATGAACCCAGCAGTCTTGTCCCGAGCAAGTGTCTCTCGTTTTGCAAGAGTGCAGAGTAAAGACAACCAAACATTGGAATAATGAGATACACTCTCAATATATTTTAACTCTGCAGAATGCCCTACCTACTTCCTCCTCTATAATCTATCACAGTTCTGTGTTGAAATCCCCCAACTCACTAGTGAAGCCAGGTCTCAATACTTGGGATGGGGCTGGGGCTGGAGCTGGCTCGGCGGTCGCTGTCCATGGTCCTGAACCGCTACTGTGCACACTTTGGGGCCAGTTCTCTGGGAAGTTGTGGGAGCTGGTGTTTCCTCTGCCCCATCCCTTTCCTCCATGGGACTACATTTACCCCACCAAGTCCAACATGGTCTTCAGTGGGAGATTTAAAAAATATTGGGATTTCAGAACTGGGCAAGAAAGGGAATTAGAACCAGTGCCAGAACTGGAGCAGGGAAGGCTGGTAACATGCCAGGCCTGAGTTGTGGCCCTGGTAAATGGCAGCAAGATATGTCATATATTGGTTCAAAAGTGGGATGTTTTCAGTGACGGTGACCTTTGTGGGCATTGAAACCAGGAGTGAGGGTCTACAGGACCAAAAGTTGGCACTGGGGTCACTTCTTCAACCTGTAATTGTCACGGTCTTGGTATAATTTACAAAGTGCAAAAAGGTGGCCTTGGTAGTTCCATACACACCATCCCTAAATGAGAGCCACCAACAAAGAGCCTCTCCAGGAGGATGTGATCTGTGACCATGCCACCTCTCTCTGTCCTGTCATATTCTTTCTCTATTTATCTCTCTTTTTCCCTGTGCTCAGGTAATCTTCTCTCTCTCTCTTTCTCTCTCTCTCCTTCCTCTTTCATCTCTTCCCTTCTCCTTCCTTAATCTATGTTTGTTTGTGTGAAAAAACACTAATTTTCTTTAAAAATTAATTCTACTCCACAAAATACGTCCAAAATATTCAAGAAGGGAAGAAAGATTCTCTTAAGAGGAGTTGCATTAGAACTGCTTCTTCCAGCATAATCGGGTTAATGAGTTCCTCCTTAGAATTTAATGCAAAGTAACTTTCACACTTGTGGTGAGCTTGGAAGAAGGGCGAATAGATAACTAGCAGCGTAGTTCCCCTTGGCAACCAGGGTAAACTTTGATTCTGATTGGGCAAGAATAGTTAGGGAAAGGGGGGAATGTATGCACACAAGCTTATTTGTCACCAGCGCCCTTCAGAGAGATGAGAAGTCGGGCACGATGGAAGGAAATAGAGGGTGGATTTTGAACCTGAATTGCATTGCGGAACTTTTCTTTGTGGACTATGAAATTTGCTACAAACCTAGCTGGAAGAGCTGGAAGGTGGGAGTGACAGCCAATTCTAATAAGACCAAGAGCAAGCAAAAGGCAGGCAGCATGTGTGAGCGCAGAGTCTGGTGGGTCCCCGAGTTGCTGAAGCAGGCCATCAGCTGGAGGTGGGCCCACCTCTGCTCATTATCTCTGAAAGTCAGAGCCCAGGGAAGAGCAGACCCCAGCCAGGAAGTCTGCTGACAACAGGACAGAACCCAAACAAATTCTGCAACCCAGTCTGTCTTTGAAGACTGCAGACACTTTCCACTTGACATCATCTAAATTCATCTGCTATCCCCACCTGCATGGCCTTCAGTCAATTCTTCCCCACAGCTCCCCTGAACTACTGCAGAGTCTTGTCACCTTGTGTACACATTGACCACAACGTTTCCACCTACCCGCTGGATCCAGAAGTGCCATCCCTGCTGAAATCTCTTTAAAGGGCTACTTAACATAGCACAGGAGCACATGGTATAACTCCCTCGCACTGAATGCAAAGCCCTTTAGGCCCTCACTCCAGCTCCCCTGGCCAGCCAGCACCTCTCCCCTACCTCACCAGGCACCTTGCTATTAGACATTGCCAGCAAACTGCCTTTCCGCTGGTTTCCATCTCAAGTTCTCCATTTCCTCCAGGTTAATCATGCTAACTAGAAATTCCCTTGTGCTCTCCTGTCCTTTTCCAGTTACCACATGTGCATTACCCTGCCTTCCCTGCACACATCAGTGGTCCCCAATCACCCTCCCCATGCCCTCCCCAAGCTCTCAGCACATGTCTGCAGCACATGTCTCCCATTGCCCTGCCTTGCAGTGGTTCATTCCTCTGCCTTCTTTGTTGCCATAAGCCCCTTGAGGGCAGGAACTCTCTCTCATCTTTTGTGATGCCAGTGCCTGGCATCTGATAGGCACTCGGTTTAAATGTTTGTTGAATAAATAAATGAACAAGATTTTCAAGTAGAAATTAATTATAGACAAGGTTGAAAATGAAAAGGGAATACATCTATCCCTAGACACTGTGCTTATTTGAGTCTTTTTTCAAATAGAATTTTCTCCTAATTTTGATATACAATTGGAGAGTTAATATCATCAATATTTGGGAAATTTGATGTTTTTGATAGAGGAAAGTAGCCCTGTGAACAAATGAAAGCTCTAAGTGATTCATGAATGTGGATAAAATGAAGGGCTCTGGGAGAACAGAGGGGAGAGAAAGAGTGAGACAGAGCCAGAGAGGCAGAGGCAGGAAGACAGAGCTGGTGAGCATGAGGACAGGGGGGGAGGAGGCTCCTGCAGAAGGTAGCAGTTGTCTGCCCCAACCTGGACCTCTATCTCACTCAGGGCCCACTCACAGTTGGTGGCTCACACCCTGCCTTCTGGAGCCCGAGCCCTGGCCATGGAGGTGGAAGAGTATCTTGTTCTAGGTCTCCTTTATTCTCATCCCTGGTCCATCTCAGCAGCCCTCCTGGCTTCTGACCTTTCTGGTTTGCTCTTTCCTTCCTGGTTCTGTGCTTCCTAGAAGATACGGTCTCTACACTTATGTTCTTGGAATCCCCCAGGACTTGAATTGATGAAGCTCTTCCTACTCCTGGATGTTTTGGGGGAACCCCAGGGAACCTCCATGTGTTATCAGATTGGCTTCTGCTCTGGGCACAGGAAAGAAAGTGAGCCTAGATGATGGTGGCAGGAATGGAGGATGGGCATGAGCTTCTCAAAGGGGGCATGAATGAGTCAATGCATGTGTGGGAGGTGGGCACAGGGCCTGGGTATTGTGTCTGTTCCAAGCACAGCTGGTGGGGAGAAAGCCCCCTGCATGGAGGGCTGTCACTGACAGCAGCAAATCAAGCCTTGTTGAGAGGCTGTCCCTGAAGACACCGAGAGAAAACTGAGCTGGCAGGAAAGGCAGTGAAGCCACAGGAAGAGGACAGGAGAGCCCCAAAGAACAGGAAGGGATCACCACAAACATCAAAGAAGTTCTTCCAGCAGGCCTGGAGTTGGGGCACAGCCAGGGTCCCAAGGCAGTTGATGCAATAGCAAATGCCAATCTCTAGACATTACTCGAGGCTCAGATTTAACAAGGGAAATCACGAGGCATAGACCAAGGCTGAGTGGCTGGCCACAAGCTGGGTGGTTGTCCTGTGTGACCTGAGGCTGCCACACAGGTATACAGACAAACCTGCATCTATACTAAAGGCTTCCAGTGAGAGGGAGGTGTCCCGTGCCCAATGCTGGATTCTTGATCTTAAAGAAGTCAGTGGCTTGGGCAATTTGGGGGACCATAGGAAACTTTCAGAGAATGATTTGAGAAAAATGAAAAGAATGGTGAGCCAAGTTATAGGAGGTTGGAAGAAAAGCAGCAGAGCCCTTGACAGGCGGGCTGTGGAGTGGGGAAGGACAGCTGTGGCCAGAGGGCTCTGCAGAGGCATTGACACTGTCATTTTAATAGTTAGTTTTTTGCAAAAGTGCTACTTGGAGAGATGGTGTGTATCCATTCCTGGCCACGCACTCCCCAGGAAGGGACCTCCCCAGCGAGGACCACGGCCCAGGCAGTGCAGCCTGATGCACTGCAAGAAAAAGGCACCTTCTGTGTCTGTCATCTGAAAACATCCCTTGGATCCAGGGGTCTGTGAAGGTGGCAGGGTCTCCTTGTGTCCTTTGAACTGCTGTCAGCGTCTCCCCCAACTTAACCAACACCGCACTTACCTGTGATCAGGCTGTGCAGGGATGACGACTGCCATGGCAGATTGCTTTGCTTTGGGCTGGAAGTGCAGCGACTCGACTCGGGTGACAACATGAGCTCTCTCCTGCTGATCTGAAGCGCTGATTGCCTGCCACAGACTTTGATGAATAAAAAATGGGAAGGTGAATTAATTATTACTTATGAAATGCAGATTGTTTGGTAGACAAATATCTTGCAAACCTTGGGGCCCCTCAGGGAAGATAATAAAAGTAACCCTTGGCAATTAAGAAGGTTGAAGTTTGTGCAACCAGGGGAGGTCTCACAAATCCAGTTGCTTAGGAATGATGGCAACAGTCTCTGTGGCTGTCTTTGTGTCTGTCTGTCTATCTGAATCTCCTCCCACCCCTAATCTCTGTCCTCGGTTTCTGACTTTTCTAATTCTCTGCTTATGCAGAACCTCCTCATCTTCCTCCTTCCATCCTCACCTTTGGCCTCTCTGACTCCGGGCCTTTCTCCGTCTTTGGTCTCAGTCTCCTCTTTCACTCTCTGGGTTTCTCGGGATTCCTAGCCATGGCATCTCTCTTGCAGCCTCTGCTCCTCCTGGCCTCTCTGGTCTCCTTTCTTCTTTGTGCTTTCTCTCTCTACTGTGGTCCCCTCCCTCTTGATGCTCTTGCCTCTTCCCTGGTGTCTGTGTCTCCTGGATTCTCAATCACCTCGACCTGTTTTATTGTCTCATTGCCACTGAGATCACCATGTCTGGAGACTTTGCATGTGATCTGTCATGTCTCTGGCCTCTCATTCCACCAGACAGGAGGCTTAGGAGGCAGAAGCTTTGCTTCTCTCACTTCTGTGTCCTTGGTACCTAGATAGTGCCTGGCACTTGGGGAGTTCCACAAACCCTTGCCACCTGACTGGCCTCGTGGTCTCCCACAGTCTTTGTTCTGATGTTCACTTGGGTGTCCGTGGTCTGGGGTTCACCTCATGGCCTGTGTCTGCCTTCGTCTCTTGGGCATGCTCTTTCTCCCTTGCTCATTGCTCTTTCTAGTGGTCTCTGTTTCTCACTGACCTGGCCTCTCCCTGGTGGTCTCCTTCTCTCTCCTCTTTCAGCAGGGTGAGATGGCACCAGGTCTCATGCACAGCCTCCTGTTGGGCCTTCTGCAAGACCCTCCATGGGACCCACAAAAAGAGAAGATTCATCTTCTTGAAGCAAATGACATCAGCAATTGAGCAGCAAAGGCCACCTCTGAGTTGCTCAGGCCTCTCCTCTCCAGCCCAGCTGCTTTGAAGAGCAGCCCTGGGCAGAGACAGCAGCTTGGTGGAGGTGGGGAACCTACTACCAGGTTCTTGCCCCACTTGTGGGATGGATCAGAGACCATGAACTTGCTCTTGGAACTGGCAGCATCTCTCCAGGCTGCCTAACTGAGCTCCGGCCAGACAGACCCCAGGGTCCAACCTCTGGGGAGGGGTCAGCTCTGGAGTTGCAGAGCCTTCAGGACCTGTGCTGCCAAAGGCTGGGGGAGTGAGATTTGGAGCCTCCCAGACTGGCTTGAGATCCAGTCCAGCCAGTGTGCTCGCATCTGTGCTTCCCATCCATGAAATGGGAACAGCAGCCTTTATGTTGTCAGGCGCTTAGTGGATTAAATGTGATGATCCATGAAAAGCCCCGTGCATGGACTATGGTCAGACCTCAGTGGACAGGAGCTATGAGCAACACAAAGCAGAGGGGTCCTCATGAACTGGTCCGCTGAAAGGAGGCGTGGATGCCAGCTCTGTGGCAATTGTGTGTATTTTAAGAATTCCACCCTGTCCAGCCCCTGCAAAGCGCTGTGCAAAGTCATCGTTTGCATCCTTGGCTCTGGAGCAGATGGTGCTCTTCCAGAAGTTCTCCGGAGCAGGCACCCCCAGCCTCCCTCCTCACCCAGTTCCAGTTCTCCTTCCTTCACACTCTAGAAGCATTTCCTGTCCTGAAGCTTCCTGCTGGCTTTGGCAAGGGCTTCGCAGATCTGGAGAAGGACCCTAGTGCTGCCAGCCCTTGAGGTGGCCCCTCGGTGTGTGCCTCCCTTCCCAGTCTCTCCTTTCAGCGAACGACAGGAAGGCCAAAATGACGTGGGATCTGCAGTGCCGAGCCAGGCGCTCACTTGAAAATATCTCCAAGGCCTTTTCCAATTTCCTGGAAGTTGACAAGTGTTTCCAAGACAGCTTTTGTGGCTGTGCTGGGCGGGGCCCTCCCTCTCTCGTTCCTCCTGCTAAACCTGCCCACTCCCCAGCCAGCCCTGGGCGGGGCTCTCACCTGGGGCGCCCCCCCTCCCCCGGGGTCCTGCGCATCTTGGCACCTGCAGATGCTGGCAGAGCGGGAAGGGAGGTGCGCTCGGCCTGCTCCCCTGCTCCAGCTGACTCACCACCTGCCTTCGTGCTCCTCTTCCCATCCTTACATAATCCCGACTCCAGGATTAAAAATACTCCGCCGAGTACCCCGTCCATCTGTCATATGCTCTCTCTCTCTCTCTAAATATATATATATGATCTTATTTTTAAAATGCTTTGGAAAGAGCACCTCCATCGTTCACATCTTAGCAGAGATGGATTTCCGAGTCGGTTCTGGCTTCCTCCAGAACAGCAGTCCTGGGGGAGTGAGATTTCCCCGAACCCTGAGGATCACACTCTGTTTCGCGCTCTCTCTCCCTAATGGGTCTGCCTCAGGCTTCCCAGCCGCCCAGCACTTTCTCAGAACAGCTCCTGGGCTGGCATTTATCTTATGGAGGTGTCCTCACCAGCCTGGGACTTAGAGCAGTGGGAAGCTGGTCACTCTGGCCTATTTCAGGGCCCTGAGTTCAGTCCCTGGCAGGGGGACTCCTGCTTCCTTCGCCTGCTTCCTCACCTCGCATGAGCCCACCTACCTTGTCTCCATATACCAGGAATCCTCTCTGGACTGATGGAGGGAAGGGAAAGGGCTCATCCCTGTTCTCCTCTGTGTGATACAACCTGAGTGCCATCTAGAGCCAGAAGGGCCTGACCCATGATTTGGCCTCACTCACTCATTCATTCACTCACTCACTCATTCTGTGGGTACTTCTCAGGGTACTGCATGACCAAGTGCTGGGTAGATCCGACAGATCCTGTCTGCCAAGGGGGTGCAGAGGACACAGAGGACACGGCTTGTGTAGACTTGAGAACTTCCATAGGCCCTGGGACTGAGTCCAGTCTCTGCCAGACACTAGTCATGTGACAAGCATCAGCACTCCCGGAAGCTCAGTGTGCACATCTGTGCAATGGGCACTAGAGCGCCTGCCTCCTGGAGCCAGGGCAGCACTCACAGGAGTGGGGCAGACGGGCAGGTCAGTGCGCAGGCGTTCAGAGCCCAAGGCTCCGTTGAGGCAAAGGAAGTCTGTGGAAGCTGCCTCCCCGTGAGCCCTGCTCCTTCATAACCCAGCATGTACCACAGGTCATGTTCCAAAGGCCAGCCAGCTTGCCTGGCATTCCCTCCTGGCCACAGTGTCCTGCTGAAACTCCCAGCCTGTCCTGCCTCTTCTTTGGGTCCAGCTGTTACTGCAGGCCTGGTGGAACAGGCCATTCCTTCTCAGTCCCACCTGCAGGACTGTCCAGTGGCTTCCATGTCCAGTGGCTGCCTTGTCTGTAAAAGAGGCAGGACGAGAGTGTATATTTGAAGGGCAGAGTTGAGCAGAGTCATGGAAAGCACTTAGAGCAGCATCTGGCGGATGCTAACTGGTCAACAGCGTTCACTGGTTGTCGTGGGGGTAGTTGGTCCTTGGTGCCAAGTGGACTCGCCGCAGCCTGACTCTGTCTTCAGAGTCGGGTGTGGTCTCCTGCCTGCACAGTCCTTGTCTCCTGTCACGGGTGTGTCCAACCTGCAAGGCTGATGGGAGAGCTGCCCAGCTCCAGGGCCTGGGAGAAGAGGGCTGAGCAGGCTCCTGTCGTTCTCTCTTGGCCTAAGCTCTGTGCCTGTCCCTCCATTGTTGTGTCCCCCAGAGCAGGACCTGGTACCTTGGTGAATCTGAGGAGGGTCCCACACACGGGACTTCTCGCTGTGACCTGAGCCCACCCTGGCTGCTGGGTAGGGGTGGCCATGTCTCAGTGGGAACTCTGGCACCAAACTGAAGCAGGGAAGGGAAATTGCTTTTTTGATGCCCTGACTACAATGGCCCCCAGGCTGCTATATAATCAATAAAATATCAGTGCCTGCGAGTGGGAGTGGACCTTGTGCCCCTGGGGTCCGCCGGGCTCCAGCGCTGGGACTGCTCTGTGATCACTACTCTGCTGCACGGGATGGCTTTCAGGAAGGCCTGGCGATGGAAGGCGGCCAAGAGCAGCTCCCCCAGTGTGTGAGCTTGCAGCCTTTTCTTCTCCTTCCAGCAGTCCCCCTCTCCCTCCCGCTGTGTCCTCCCTGCCACCAAAGTCATCCCAAGGCCTGTTTGAAGCTCAGCCTTGTTTATGCCATTTGTCCTGAGCTGGGACCACGGCAGCTGATGGCCCAGAGTGCTCACAGACGCACACTTCAGGGCTTTCCAGACTTGCAGGTGCATAGGTGCCCTCCCTTCGCAGGCAGGACCACCATGGAGGCGGCCAGTCTCCTGCCCAGCTTCTGGAATTCCCTGCCTTGCTGGCCTGGCAGGTGTTCCTCAGCCCCCAGGAGTCCGGCCCCTCCCAGACCCTCACCTCTCCCCTCCATGCCCCGCTCCCTCCCCTCTCCCCACTTTCTCTCCCTGCTCACTGCTGGAGAGGGGAGGGATTTGGCAGGGACACCTCTTTGTCTCTGAGTTTTTGTCTGTGGCCTCTCTGGCTCCTTCCCTGAACATACAGGCTCGTGTGACCTGAGTGGTAGGATTCTGATCCCTGTGATGTGCTCCGATTCAGAAGCCAGGCAGGCAACCTGGGTTGGGGACATCTGACAATCAGAACAATAACCAAGATGGAAACAGCAGCCCCCACACGCAGGGCAGAGGGGTGGTCCTGGTGGTCCTGAGCGTAGATTCTTAAGCCGGCCTCTCTTGGCTGGGAGGAGAGGCTCTGCCACGTAGGAGCTGGGCTGCTTTGGCGAGTTACATAACCTCTTTGTACATCGGTCATCGGTTTGCAAAATGGGAGTGGCTAGCTCCCACCTTGAGGGTTGATTCTGAGTTAAATAGGATAGCAGGGAGAAAGGTCTAGATCACCAACGTGGGGGCTACCATCAGGCCACGGGTCACTTAGGGTGCAGCTAGACCTGGAGTTCAAATCCCAAGTTCATGAGTTTCATTCTCCACTCCTCCTGGATCTGGGGCAGTTCTTCTGTCCAGAGGCAGGATCTGGGCCCTGGGGCAGAGGGCAGTCTTAGGGAAGGAGAGCCACAGAAGGCAGGCAGGAACTGGCTCCATCCAGGACCGTGGTGGGAGCTGGGAGCCAAAGCGGGTGCCTGACAGAACTGCCTGGCCAATGGGGAAATGCAAGGAAAGTGTGGGTCACCTGGGAAGGGGAGAAGGGCTCTGGCCTAGGGACTGGCCAATGTGGGGTGGGGGGACAGGAAGTCTGGCTTAGGGACTTGAAGGTTCTAGGGGCCAATTCTGGGCTGCCAGCTGGGCCAAGCTGGCATGGAGAGGGCCTTGGGGCTGCCACCAGGTGCCACAGGGCAGGGTGCATTCCTACTACTCTTCCTTCTGTGCACAGGGTTGGGACTGTCTTTGGGGCAGCATCAAGCGGAGGGGCAGAGGAAGGACCCGATGCTCACTGGTGTGCCCTGGACCTGCTCACCCTCACTGCAACCCCACTGGACACCCACCAGTGCCCACCAGTGGGCAGCCTCATTTCCACCCACAGAAGCAGAAACAGAGGCTGGGGGACTTCCTGCGTGTCTAGAGCGTCCAGCAGGCCACACCTGGGCTCCGAGGGTCCCCAGTGGGTGGGATAGAGCAGGACTCCACAGGGCTGCTGCGAGGCTCCTGGGTAGCCTCAGCCTCGAGTAGCTGAGGTGCAGGGGCTGAGGGCAGATGAGACACTTCAGCAAGGACATGGGAAAGTCTAGCAACCGAGTGCCCTGTCACTTGGCGTTAGACTACGACAGGAAGAAGACGGGGTCTGTTGGGCGAATGTCACATATTTGTCCTCTCTCAAGATGACTGTGTTTTCCTTTGTTCCCCTTCACCAGTGGGTATCGAACCGTCCCTTCCCCAGGTGGCAGGAGAAGTCCAGTTTCTCAGGGTCATTGCTGGAGCTGAGGTGGGGGAGGGGCAGGTGAGAGGAGGGCTGTGTCACCTGCCGGGCTGCTGGGCGCATTAACATTTGTGCTAATTAACATTTTTCTAATTAACATTTTCGCATGGAAAAGTCAGGCTTCCAGGCGTGCCCTGCGCTAGCCTGGGGGCGCCCAGGGTCCCTCGGGTCCTCGGCTGTGCAGGGTGGGTGATGGGCACGGACCAGGATGGCACTGGTGCCCAGGACACAAGGAGCATGCTGGGGACCCCCACGGCCTGACTGAGGAGTGGGCTTCCTTAACTGTTCAAATCAGTGTCAGGTCCTCTCAGAGCA
Source organism: Glaucomys volans (assembly GCA_020662805.1). Classification (NCBI taxonomy): domain Eukaryota; kingdom Metazoa; phylum Chordata; class Mammalia; order Rodentia; family Sciuridae; genus Glaucomys; species Glaucomys volans. Next base: position 121,238 of record JAJEJO010000299.1, read on the forward strand.
GGTTCTGTACCTGTCACCTTGTCACCTCTGTGTACATGACACCTGAGGACCTGCAGTGTGGCAAGTACTCTTCTAGGGGCTTTGACCCCTGTCCCCATGGGTCCCAGAGCTCTGGAAGCTTCTGGTTGATGGGATGCTCCGCACCCAGGGGCCAGGCTGTGAGCGCCACGAGGACTGTGGCCACGTCCACCCTGTTCCCACTGGAACCTGGTGCCAAACACAGTGCGTGGCACATTTTAAAGATCCACCGATATTGTCAAATGAATGGAGGGGTGAGTGAGTGAGGGGCACTGAGCTGAGACCTGAAATAGGAGGAGCCAGCGGGGGAGACTGGGGGGGGGACCGGGCAGGGCACCACAGGGAAGGAAGGAGGGGGCAGGGAGGGGACAGGGAGCCCCCCAGGGGCCCATGGCAGCCCCTGAGAAAGGGTGGTGCTGGAGGGGCAGTGGCTGCAGAGAAGGGATGGAGGGATGGGGCTCAGGGTGGCGTGGAGGCAGGCTTGAGAGGAGGAGCAGCCCCGTGTGGACCTCCGACCGAAGGCAGCGTGTGCCCCTCCCTGAAAGAGAAGTGAGGCTCAGTAAGAGGCATGGGCTGGGGTGGGCGTGTTTGTTGAGTGAGTTAAAGCAAAGGTTTTTGGACCAGGGAGCAGGCTGCCACGTGGCTCCACCCGAGTCTCCTCACCTCCCCTCCCCAACGATCATGTCACCCCCATCACAAACCTTCACTGGCTCCCCGGTGCTTCTAGGGTGAAGGGTCAAACCTATGCTATGGCTTCTGAGCTCCCCAATGCCAGAGCCACGCTCAGAGCCGGCTTTCCCCCGCCTCAGTGCCTGGCAGCCATGAGGGTGGGTTCCCTTGCCTCCTGCCCCAGGTGCCCCCTTCCTGGGGCCTTTGCAGGAGCCCCCTCTGCAGGCATGCTCCCCCCGCAGACCCCCTGCTCCTGCTCATTCTTTCAATCTTGACTGCAATCCAGTCACTTCATCAGGGAACTTTCTCCACCCCCAGACCAGGCTGTGCCCTCAGGGGAGGACCACATCAGTGCTCGCCTCCTTCGTGGCTAAAGCAGTCAACCTGGATTTGTACCCCATGCCTGACCTGGACTGCATGCTCCAGAGAGGAGTGACAGCACCTGTGTTATTTAGGCCCGTGGCCCTGGGGCCTAGCGCCATGCCTGGCACACCTCGGGCTCTAGATGAGAATCTGCCCATGAACGAGCGACGTGTGCTGTGTTGGAGATGATCTGTGTGTGGCATGGCGAGTGTTCGGCAACAACAGCGAATCTCCAACATCAGTCAGCTGGGACGGAAATAGCAGAGGCATCGTCCTTTCACCCACACCTCCCCGGAGACGACCCAGCCCGCTCCTCCAGTTGGGACTCCTCCTGACCTCCGATCTGGGTCAACAACTGCCCCTGGACGGCGGCCTCTGGATGTTGGCATTGGAAATGCTTTAAAATGCTCCTCTGCTGCCCGGGGCACCGGGATGAGATCGGTCTTTCGGGCAGCTGAGCCCAGACGCAGGCACAGCCTGGCTGCTTTGGACACCCTGATGCCTCCCAGGGATGGCCGGTTGGGCACCTCATGCCTTGGTCTTCCTCATGGTCCCGTTCCTGGACTCTCATGTGGGGAGCTGGGTGTGCAAGGCAAGATACGGCTCTGCCAGGCAGCAGGAGTGACCCGGGCCCTGCCGTCTCCACCCGGCCAAGTGGCATTGCTCAGAGGGCCTTGGGGTCTGGGCTGGGCCACCAGGTCACAGCAGAGGAATGGGCAGGGGTGGGCAGCCAGAGAGTGCAAAGGCATGGGTGGGGGTGCAGCCATTCATCTATGGTCCTGTCTGCCTCCAAAAAAGAGGCCCAGTCATTTCCTACACAGATGCTGTAGAAGCCCACAGGCAGATCCGGAGAGATGGCGGAGTGGCAGCAGGCACAGAAGTGGCACTGGGCCCAGCAGTGCCTTACCATTCTCCGGGATGTGTCATAAGGTCCTGGTCTCACTGGATCCCTACAATCTCCTCATTCTACAGGTGACAGAGAGGCAGAGCCAGTGGCCTAAAGTCACACAGCGGGTCAGTGGTGGGAGTGGAAGCTGTGGTCCAGGAAGAAGGACCAGGCAGGGCTTTTCCAGAAGCAGCCCTTCTCTTCACTTTCTTTTTAAATTTCTTTTAAAGTATTAGTTTTTTTAATTGTAGATGGACATGCTATCTTCATTTTATTCATTTATTTTTATGCAGTGCTGAGAATCGAGCCCAGAGCCTCCACGTGCTAGGCAGGCGCTCCACACGAGCCACACCCCCAGCCCTCCTCTCTACTTTCTTGACACCTGCTCCTGATCCCACTGCAGGCCCTCGTCCCCACACCTGCTTTGTGACATGTCTTGCATCCTTGTCGGCCCTGAGCATCCTGCACAGTAGGACTAGTGTCATCTTCCTCATGCTCAGGACTCTGGCCCTTTGGCTGCCTGGTTCTGAAACCAAGACCCCAACCCCACCATCTGCAGAAGAATCCACACTCCCTACAGCAACACCTGTCCCTCTTCCTCAGTCACCAGGCAGCAGCCACAGTGCAAGGTGGACCTGTGCCCATCCCAGGCTGACCATCCCACCTGGGGTACCTCCCCATGGGAACAGGGGACATAGCAGACAGAGCAGTTAGGCTGTGGACGCGGCAGCCTGACTGCCTGGCTCCCCAGTCCTGTTTTGCTACATGAGCTGTGCAACTTTAGAGAAGTGCTTCCCTCTCTGGTCCTCAATTTCCTTATCCATCCATCCGCCTGCCCTGTGGGTGCTTTTTCATAGGATTGTGCTTAGCATTAGTGAGGAGGTAACACAGGAAAGAGCCTTGGAAGTGGGCTGACCCAGTAGGTGCTGCTGGAACTCCTTCTGTCACTCACTCCACCATCCTGGTTTGGGAGCCCTGACTACCATCTCGATTCAGCAGCCTGTGAAATCCTCACTGTCCCAGGTAAACACTGGTGGAGCCCCTCTGGTTTCTGTGACCCTTTGCTTCTGAGCTGGCTCCAGCTGTGCCTTTCCCAGGAGCACTCCTTTGAGTCCTGAGACTGCCTTTGATCAAGGGTTTCCTCTTTCTTTCCGAGAATGTCTTCTATCCCCAGCCGGACGGTGAACTCCCAGGCAGGGCCCTCTCATCTCTGGGAGAGGCGGAGCAGGGGCTTTGTAAACACTTGTTAGCTTTATGTTTTGAACCAGATGTCCCTCTGCCCCGATAAATCACTGCGCACTCAAAGTGGGCTGGTCCCCTGGGCTGGAGGTCGAGGCGATGGGCAGTTTCTCAAAGCCTCTGTCACATAAATGGCACTTGAGCCACGTGATGCAGTGGGGGTGGGTCAGGCCGGAGCCGAGGTGAGCCGGGAGCAGGCGGCCTGCCAGGAACCAGAGGGCAGGACAGTGGGCCCCAGACACTGCCGCTGTGGGCCAGAGTGCAGAACCAAGCTGTGATGGGTCATCTCAGCCAAGGGCAGGAACTGGGGCCAGGAGGCTGCCCAGGGGCGGGGCCGACACCGGGAACGGGGGGTGGTCCTTGCCGGTGGTCCTTGCTCACTGCTCCAGTCTGTTTCCTTGCTCCTTCTCACTGGGCATCCTGCTCCCTGGAAGTGCCCAGCCCCAGCAGACCCCAGCTGCCGTCCACTGACCTCAGGAGAGCGCTCACCGTCCAGCCCCGACAGAGGGATGGACCGTGCTGTCCTCAGGGCATCCCACTGGGAAATGTGATCCCAGTGCTGGTCCCAACCTGACCAGGCAGGGGAGCCCCTGGGTGTGGCAGTGAAGGTGATGCCCGCCCCATCTGCCAACTCACCCAGACCTCCATGGCGGGAGGCCCAACATCTGCAAATAGAAAAGAAACTAACTCCCTCAGCAGCCGCCCTAGGTGAGTGTTAGAGCCCCTGGAACATGTCCCTGCCCGGGCAGGCTCCTCCTCAAGGGTGACCTCCCTTCTTCCTTGTTCCTGTTTTCCTTCCTTCCTGATTCTCAGGGCAGTCGCCAGGCTTCATGAGTGAAAAGTCCCTACTACTGGCCGGTGTGAACGGCTGACAGCAGGGTGGCTGGCCGTGAAGGGCACCTGGGTCACAGAGCCCGGGGATGGAGGCACCGGGAAGGTCCTCTGAAGGCCACTCCTTCCAGGGGTGAGTGTCTGGTGTGAGGGAGAAGAGCATCTGGGAACAGCATCCCCTCCTCAGTGACTTAGCCTTTCCTGCCACTGTCTGGTTTCATGCTATGTATTTGCTCAACAAACGAACTCACTCACCCAGCCAGCGCTGAGCCTCGCCAGGCTGGGGGGGGCCCCGGGACTCAGGGTTAAAACAGCACGTGAGGCACTTGCTCAGTGCCAGCTGTGAGTCGAGCTGGCACTGTGATCAGGGACCACGGACATGAAAACAGGGACCCTGCCGGCACAGGGTGAGGGCAGGGGGGGCTGGTCCTGCGGGATCTCAGAGGACGGAAGGTTGGGTTCGGCTTTGAACCTTTTTCAGAAGACACAGAGCAGGTGTGTAGCATGCTGTTGGCAAGCCCAGCTTCTAAGCCAGAACAACTGGCTTGAAAGCTAAGCACAGCTGTGCGTCATTAGGCAAGTTACTCAGCCTCTCTGTACCTGGCTTTCGTCCTCTGTAAAAGGAGAATGATAATCTTCATTCCATAGGATTGTTGTATTAGATAAATTAACATGTAAAACACATAGAGAAGGGTCCAGAGCAGGCAAGGTAATAAAAGCATATATAAGTGTACACATAAAGCACATATATTAAGAAACATTTGTACCACACACACACACATATGCTATTATTATTTTTGAGAATGTGCCAGAACATGCCACGCAGAGAAAGGGAAGGGTTTGGGACAGAGGCAGCAATATGGGAAAACCCTGGGGTATGGGAGACCAGGAGGTGGTGGATGGTGTGAGGGTGGCAGGTCTGGCTGGGGCCACGGGTAAAGGTCTGGGGACATCTCCACCCGTGGTGCTAAGAGGATCCCCCGCCACTGCCCGAGTGCTCATCCACATTTTTGCTATGAAGCAGTTGTGACCAGATTAACTGGATCTGACGTCCATTTGAATATAAATCCCTGCATTTGGCAAGAACCGGGGTCACTTACTGACCCCAACCCAAGTCCCTCCCCATTACCCGGCTCTCCCCACCCCACTGCCTGGACCCGGCTGAGCTTTCTCAGCCACCTGACCCAAGGTGGGCGTGAGGTGGGACTGTGGTGTGCGTCCAGTGGTGGTGGGGGCTTACCTTGCTTTTGGTTGTGGGGACCCTGACCACCTCCTGAGTTTGGGCAGCTCCCAATGCCACCTGCTGTCTGTGTCCCTGGGGAGCCCAGCTTGCTCCTGTCCCTGCCCTCATTCAGCCAGCTTCCTGGAGATGACTGACCGGGGCTCCAGGAGCTGGCTCGGAAGGCCAGGTCCTGGCCGTGCCCCACACAGCACCCGGGGGTCGGCTGTGGAGAGGTGGCTCCCTCACCAGGCCTGCCCTGTGGGTGGTGTTGGAAGCCCAGCCTCAGGCAGGCTCTCTGGCTACTCACTGCCCTGTGAATGGCTGTCTTTTCTGCACAACGACCTAGAGTCAGCTTCCAGGACTCACACCCAAAGCCCTCTTGATAGCCATTTACTACCACTCACGGGCTGTGTATCCTTGGGCAAGTCACTCAACCATTCTGTGCCTCAGATCCTTCCTCTGTAAATGAGATCAGAACAATAACTACCTTGTGGACCTGTTCCAAAGAGCCAATGAGACGTTTTGCTCTTTCCCTGGCGCTTGTATGAAGCCGGCAATAAATATTAGCTATTATTTTCATGAAATTTGAAAAAAAAAAAAAAACAAGGAAAATACCCTTGTTACTAATAAGCACAAGAGGGGTGAAGTGATTTACCCCAAAGCCACAGAGCAGGCAAGGGAGGAGATCTCGGGTTCCAGATCCCAGGCTCTTCCCCTCCCGCAGCCTGGCCGAGCGCGCGCACGTGCATGATCTTCATTGCATAAAGCCCCTGTATTATGTGGGCTGTCAGAGATCCTATTAAAAAGCAAAGTGAAAAAAACAGCAGCAGTCTTCCTCCGCCTCTGCTTCCACTGATTACAAAATTAAATTAAGCCTGTGGCTCGCGCCGCTGTTTGATGGGGAACACAATGACTGGCTCCTCGCTCCCTGCGAGCATCCCAGGGAGCCGTGCTGGGGGAGCTCAGCCCAAGACAGTATTTCTTCCTCCCAATGCCCGGGGGGGAAGAGCCTTCCTCTCCAGAAATGTTAAGCCCCTGCACCAGGCTGCCTTTCTATTAGGTTAATAAAACACCAGGCCCATCAAACCCCGGGCTCGTAAAGGTCAGTGAGTCACGTTTGAGTGCAGTGGCGACGGCAGCTCCCCAGAGCCCGGGAGAGGGAGGAGGCTGCCCCCACGCCAGCCTGGCACTGACTCTGGGACCAGGACCCAGGGTGCGCGCTGGTCACGAAGGGCGAGAGGCAGAGGAAGCCTCCTGGGACTCCTGGCCTCGTAGTCTCAGCAGAGCAGGATCCCCAGGAAGGGTGGGGACCAGGAGAGGGCTGACAGAAGGCACAGCTGGTGGAGGAATGAGCTCTGAGTCTGATGGGCAGACAACCAGGGCACCAGCCACAGGTTCGGGTCCCTGGCCTGGCAGATGGACGGGACCTTGGTGTCCCGTGTTCTGGTTCGCAGTCTTATCTCCACACCTGCCCTTGCCCTTCCCTGGGCGGCGCCTGCTCCCTGGGTACCTGTGTGAATTCCTGGCTTCAGACAACAGCTGTTTATCTCTCCAAGGTCTCAGGGCGACAGGGCTCAGCTGGGTGGCTCTTCTGCTCCTCAGGGTGTGCACAGGTGCAGGGAACCCAGGTGCACCCTGGCTGGAAGGTCCCAGGCCTCCCTGTGCCTCTCCACGAGGCCCCAGGCTCCTCACAGCCAGCCTGCTGCATCTCCAGAGGAGCCTGTCCAGGTAGCAGATGAGGACACTGCAGATCCCTGGAGCCCTGGTCACAGGAACCCACAGCCTCCCTTCTGCTGCCTCCTCTAAGTCCAAACAGATCAAGAGCCAGCTGTCTGTGACTAGGTTGCCTCTCCAAGGGAGGACAGCCAAGACCTGGTGGACATCTTCAACCCAGGTGAGGCGAGAAACCATCTCCTCGCAACAGCGTCGTCCCCAGGGCTGGTCCCCCTCGCTGGTTTCCCCTTGCTCTGACCTCCAAAGGGGTCTGACTGCTGCCTGCCTCTCTAGAAACCCCCAAGGCCTCCATCATGCCACACTCTCCCACCCCCAGGTCTTTGCCCTTGCTGTTCACACCTCTGGAGACTCACCACTCCTGGCCGGCACAGCTCCTTCCATTCTATGGGCGTCACCAGCGGGACAGTGTGCCAACTCCTTTTTCACTTAGTCAGTCAGCAAACATTAACTGTGCAACTACTGTATGCCGGGCACCAATCTAGGGCCCATTAGGAACAGATCTCTCCTGATGCTTGGCTTTAGCACCCTCCCCTGTTTTGGGCTTCAGTTAAAGTCTGCAATGATCTTGTTTTATTTGCTCTTCCTGTTCATTGTCTCTCTTCCCCACTGGAAGGAAGACACGTCTCACTAAGTTTCCCATTCCCGATGTGGTTTGTCGAGTGTGCCTACCTCACAGGAGTGTCGTCACAAGGGCAAAAAGAATGCCTGTAAGTCACTTTGCATTGCTGGGCACGTAGCAAACCTCAGACAGTGTTCCTGGACCCTCTCACAGTCATCGTTATGTCATGAAAGCAAGATTTGGGCTCTGCTGGGGCAGAAACTCCCTAGATGGGGAGTTTCTTGAGAGCGAGGGCCGCTGCTGGCAGCCGCGTCCGAAGCACCCACCTCAGTGCCTGGCCGTCAGTTGAATTTGCTAAATCAATGAACCTGGAGAGGCCGGAGTTGGCTGCATCTTCCTTCCTGCAGCACTGAGCCCTCCTGGCTAGTGTCTGACATAATTCAAATTCCAGAAACATCCCCAGCAGGTGGATGCCCTTTCTACTGTGGAGCTGTCTGCTTGCGCGTGGCCTGGTCACCACATCAGAAGCCCCTGATGTAGGAGGGACAGGGAGGGGCTGTGCATGTTTTATCTTGTTATCAATTCTTAATAGTTTTTTTTTTTTTTTTTTTTTTAAGGACAATAATCTCCACTTGCTGGGTTGTCACTTTTGCCGAGTCCTGCTTTGCAGACCATCTAATCAGGTCAAAAAGCTACTGTCGTGACTGAGGCTGGACAGTTAGGATCTCTTTGCCTCTGCATCCAGCTCTGGTCCTGGTCCTCCTAAGGCACCCCAGCACCTCTGTTGTTGTCCTCTGCCTGTTGCCCTGGGGCAGGGCCAGCTTCCTGGTCTGTAGCCTGTGCAGCCACGGGACCCCACACTGGGAAAGTCTCTAAGGTCTTAAAGCCCCACTGTCACCACCTTGCAATCCGTGATGATTTCTGAATAAGCCCAGGTTTTCCACGCTTCCCTGCAGTGCTGTCCCTCTGGGTGAAAGGGTCCAGGCAGGCACTCCCCAGTCCCTCCCATCTCTCCAGGCCGACCTAGGCTTCTGTCTTCAGGAGGGACAGAGACGCTGGCCCACCCAGAGAAGGAGACGCCGAGCCTGCAAATCCTGAGACATTCGTTCCTCTGAGCTGGCTCAGCCGCGCCCGGCTCCTCTGCCTGGCTGCTCCCCCAGCCTCCTCGGTGTGTAAATGTTACTGCTGCGGAGGGCAAACACGCGGCTCCGAGCGGCTCCTTCCATTTACCTTCCCCTCCGGGCACAGATCAGTGAGCCCAGGAGACTGGATGCAGATTTCAGCCACAGGGTCCACACCAAGAAGTGCTGTCTAAGGCTGCTTGGGGGGCCTGGCGGCACTGAGGAGGAGCAGGGCACAGACTTGTCCTTTCAGAGGACAGGAACCCCGCAGGGCTGACTCTGGGAGGAAGGGGCAATCCAGAGCCCTCTGCCAGGTTCTGGAGAACCCACAAGAGGTGCCCTGACAACTTCCCTCCTGGGCATAGTCCTCGTTCTCCCCCAGGTTAGCTCAGCTGACCTCATCCACATCCCTGTCACACTCCACGGGGCGAGTGGAGAAAGTGAGGCACCAGGTGGGCAGCAGCTCTTTCTCCATCACTGTGTGTCAGTCCCAGGGGCGACAGGCTGAAATGCAGCAGAGAAAGGATTCAGGGAAATGTCCACAGCCGCCCCTCTGGGTTCATGGAGGGACCTGTCTCGGCACTGGAAGGTGCTTTCAGGGAAGGAATATGCTAGAAAACCCCCCTAGGGGGCTGGGGTTGTGGCTCAGTGGCAGAGCACTTGCCTAGCATGTGTGAGGCACTGGGTTCAATTTTCAGCACCACATATAAATAAATAAAACAAAGGTCCATTGACAACTAAAAAAAACCCCTCTAGGACTGGGGAGTCTGGGGAGGGGCAAAGGAGAAGGACCAGCACGGTGGAGAGGTGGCTGCAGCAAAGAGGGAGTGTTATTCCCAGGAACTGCAGGTCCCCAGCAAACGGTGCCCCAAGGTCACTGTGGAAGGGAGTTCTTCACTCTGAATCTTCACTTCTCCAGCCCATGACCCTCCCTGTCTCCCCCTCTGCCCAGCAGCACTGCTCCTGGTCCTTCTTCCCGTCCACCTGCTTGGCTCATCTCTTCCTGAGTCTCTGCTTCCTCTCTGGCTGAGCTGATCCAGGTCTGTCCTGTTGATCTGTCCCTGGCCCCTCACCCCTGGCCCCACCAGCCTCCCATGCCGGATGCTGTTTCCAAAACTGCATAGGTTTTACCTGTTGCCAAATGGTTTAGGGACCTGGCTGAGCCCCCAAAATGCTGAGGGGCCCATGCCGTCTCAGAGCCTGGTGGCTACAGGCAAGTTCCCCCCGGTACCCAGGCAACTGTTTTGGGGTTCTGCCTTGTGGTTTGGGCTTCTGCCTTGTGGCCTGGGTTTTGCCCCCTTGCCCAGGCCTTCTTGTGTCACAGACAGGTGCCTAGGCTCTGACTTGCTCCTGCCTTTGCCTGTCTGTCCCCACTGGTCCCCACTGTGTCTTTCCAGGGCTCCAGTGCAACTCTGGGTTCTGTCTCCGGACGCCTCTCTTCAGGTTAGGTTCCTATCTCTCTCTGTCTCTGCATGTTCCTCTCTCTGGAAGTCGGTCTCCTCTCTCTGGAAGTCGGTCTCCATCTCTGAGATCTGTCTCTGAGCTCAGCCTTACACTCCACATACCATCTCTGTCTTCTTTATATTTCTGTTTCTGTCCCTCTGCTGTTTAGCATATGGCCTTTACAGGATGCCAAAGACCAACTACAAGGAGGACCCCTGAGCATGTTCTGGAAGCCAGATCACCCTTGGACAGCTTGGGCCTGACCGGGGACCCTGGGCCTCACCACCCCCACCCCTGCTCCCGTTGTCTTTCATGTCACGTTGAGGAAGTTTCTTGAACTCCTGGTGACACTGCTGTCAGGGCCTGACTTACCAGGAGAGCATGAATAATTAAAAGCTGTAGCAGAGGCTTGTTCCGATTTAAACTGTATTAGTGTTACCAACTGTCCTGACCCATTTAATATTCATGCCGTTCTTGGCTCCTTTAAAGAGTGGGGAGTTTGCTACCTGATTTAAATTGTGCCTGTCAGTTTCGATTAAAGATCAGGTTGACCACAGTTGCAGGGAAATTAAATGAACATTCTCTTAAGCAATATCATAGGATTTAATGTAGCAATTAATATCTATTGCAATGTGCTGCCGTCACAAGCCACTTGGAATGGATCGGAGGGCTCTCGGGGATGGGGGAGGCTGGCAGTGCCCTAAAGTCTGGATTCTCCAGAAATGAGGTCTCACATGGACCCCTCTAACTGGCTTCTTCCTCCAAGGGGCAACGCAGGGAGCATCTGTTGCTTTTCAGGACTTGGTTGGAATCCTGTGGCCATTTTCCAGCTCACATTTGGGGAAACTGAGGCATAGGGCATCAGAGGCTTGTTCAAGGTCAGCTTCAATCTGTTTCAGAGATGGAGCATTGGACTGCCCCCGGGGACCAGCCAAGGGAGATGTGGAAGAAAACAGGTAGTGGGTAGTGGTATGGGGATTGCTTAAGGCTGATGGAGTGGCAGAGAGGTTTCAAGGTGTGGGCCGAGGCTGATGGTCAATGGCACCTGCCTGGACAGTGGCCTGAGAATGGAGACTGTCAGTGGGGAGCCCTGTGGGTGGGCACCGCTGCCTGCTGGAGGCTGGGTGGCACTGGAGCGGGCACGTGACCACATCTGAGTCTTGGTTTCCTCATCTGGAAAATGGAACAATCACCTACGGAGAGGGCAAGGTGGGGTTAAACAGGGGATTCACAACCAGCCGTTGGTTCAGGGCTGCACTACCCAGTGGTTAGGAGCCTGGTCCTGCAGCCTCCCAGGTACTTTCGGGTCCTGGCTCTGCCTCTCCGTGGTGCACGCCCTGGGCAAGATAACGTCCCTGCCTCAGTTTCCCCACTGCAGAATCTTCATGATAATCGTCCCTGGCTCCAAGGCTTCCATGGAGGTTAAATGGGTTCATTAGGTCTAGTGTTCAGATCAGGACGGGGTCCAGAGGGGCACACACACGAATGCCAGGGGCTGGGATAAGCAGGAGGAGGCTGTGCCTGTCCCCGTGATGTGAACCTGCTGCACGACATCACGAGAGTGAGCCCTCGTTTCATCTTCCCTGTTCACTCCGCCTGCTTCTCACCAACGCACACACGAGGTGTGATGCACATGCATCCTTATGGCGATACTGCAACGGACAGCACTGGCCCTACCCCAGTCCCAGAACGGGAGCCCCCAACCATGGACACCTGGCTGCTCCCCAAGGCATAACTCCACCCCTTGGGGGCTCCATCAGAATTCTGGATCCAACATTCCCTTGTTCTCGTTAAAAACACAGCCTTCTTCCTGCTGCTGAGTTGCTGCGCTCGCTCACCTCCGGTGGCCCTGGTGTGGCAGTGAGCTGGAATACACCCTGTGTCCCAGCTGGGCTGACGGTTCCCCTGCGGAATGGCCTGCGTGTCTGCAGGTGCTTGGACGAGGGTCCTCATGGGCGTGGACTGCAGGGTGAATCACAGGGTCTAAAAGTCCCTGGCCCTGGGCTCCAGCCCTGTTTTTTGTAAGTTCACCAGGTCCCTGGATGTGTTCCTCAAACCGAAGTGACATCAGGTCAGGTCGGTCCCAGAGCTGCTGGAGCTCCAGGCTGATGTGTGGACACAGGGACCCCTCAGGGCTCTCGGGGCGCTGGGTCCTGTAAGCCAAGGCCAGCCCTTCCGCCACTGCCCAGCTCGTCCACTCTTTACACCCAAACCAAATGCGGGCCCTTGTCGCCGCTCTCCCTGCCCACCCCCCCCCCCCCCCCAGACACCAGCACACTCGCAGACTTCACGCTTGGAGCACGTCACTCATCCCCGTCCTGTGACGGCATCTGATTGGGCACCCTGGGCTGAGGCTCGGGCCGTCAGAAATGTCTGTCACATGAGCATCACACAGTGGAAGGTGGATGTGCCAGCTTCCACGTGACCGCTGGGGACACTGGTTTGCAGAGGTGAAATGGTCAGCACCAACTTATTCACTCAGCAGTGGCAGAGCCGGGGCTCAAACCCACCCTGTGCCCTGGAGCCCTGTGCTCGGAGACGTGGGTGGAGGGAAGCGCCCACACCCTGGAGTGGAGGGCGGGGAGGAGTGGGCCTGCTGGGTCATGCGGCTCTGAGATCCTTCCCCCCTTGCCCGTGCTGGAGCTGGCTGCCAGGGTGCCCAGCACCTGTGCCCCTCAGGGGTGGCTCAAGGCTCCCCCAGCTTATTATGTTGGTTCCTGCCTGGGGAGCAGTTGGGAAGGCAGAGGGATCTAGAGGGTCTAAGGAGAGCAGATCCAGGGACAGGGAATTTTCTGGATGCCTCCAGCACTCTCTGGGGAAGCAGGTGCCCTCTCTGGTCTGTGCAGCGTGTCTCCCGGTGATGGGGAGGAGTCTCCAGCCATGCTGAGACCCTTTGGGACCCACTTTCAACTCCCTGGAGCAGATTCCAGGGCCCCAAGAGACATTCCGATGAGAATCAGCTTCTCTCCATTTTCATGTGTCGGTGAAGCGCCAGCCCGGGCTGGCTGACCCCAGGGCTCTGCTCTGCTTGACTGTGTGGTTGAGCGCTGAATGGTTCTGAAACTTCAGGGAGAATAAGAATCATCGTCTTCTTCCTAGAATTGCAAATTCCTGGGTCACCCAACTGATCTGTGGTCCCAGGTCCTCTGAAGTGGAGCCAAGAATGTGCATTTCTAGCCAGCTTTGTGGCCAGGGCTGATGCTGGTGGACTCAGCACCGGAGAACAGTCAGGCCAGGCAGGCTGAGTTAATAACCAGCCCTGACGTCTTGGCAGCTCCACCCAGCAAGGCTGGGGTTTGCTCATGTCGGGGTCTGCGACAGCTTGAACAGCAACTGCAGGGATTCCTCCTGGTGCGGCTTGGGGACACAGGCTCCTCCCATCTGGGATCTTGCCATCCCCAGCACACAGCCTCCAAAGTCACTGATGAACTGAAAGAAGGGGCAAGGATAATCGCTCCCCCAGGGGCATTATGGTCTGGCCTAGAAGTGATGAGTATTGATTTGCTAACCACCCATTGGCCAGAACCCAGTCCAACTGCTCCAACTTAACATCAAGGGAGCCAGGAAATGTGGTCTCCTTGTGTGCCAGGAGGAAGAAATGGAAACGGGATTTGGTGAGCACGTGATGTCGCCTCTGTCCCAGAACTTGGTCCTTCGGGTGCACTGGGAATACATGCCAAGTCTCTGTGCCTTCGGGGCCAAGGGCGAGCGGTGGGGCTGCAGCCTCCCCTGATGTCTCTAGCCCGTTCTGAAAGGTTCCACCCTTTTGTCGCTCAGTCATACTCCACAGCACGCTCACTGTGTGCCCGTCCCATCCTTGTGGGGGTGGACAGGGCTGTGGGACTCATCTTTGAGCACAAAGTTGGTTGAAGAGGGTGTTTTGGAGACCACATTTGGGCTGAGTTAGATAAGATCTGTAATTGAATGGTGATGTCTGCCATGGGATGGGAGGGGCTGGTGTTAGCAGGAAGTGTGGCCACACACTCACTATCCTTATCAAGGCCACTGTTAGGACCAAGTCTGACTCTACACAACCTGTCCTCACTTCTACAAGTTCAAGCCTATCCTGCTGAAGAAAGAGTGATAAATGGTTTTGGAGCCATAAAGATTTGTTATTATCTCAGTCCTTTCCCCATCTTGGTTGGCTCCTCTGAACTCAAGCTGATGTATCGGTATCCTCTCATGCTAAGGTTTTCCAGTGTTAAATTCAATTTTATTGATGGGAACTGATCAATACACAGTGGAGCATTCTCTCACCTTCTTCTTTGCACACACTCTACCTCTATTAATGTGGCCATGACCGTATTAGCTTTTTGGTATCACACTAGTGAGCACACTGATCAGTTGTCTAAACCTCACAAACCTGTCTCATATATATTACAATCAAACCCTATGTCTCAGCCTCCGTATCTTTGTTCTGATTTTCTTTACCTAAGATTAGGACCTTGCATTTACTCCTGTTTTATTTTATCTTGTTCGATTCACTTTCTAGATTGTCAAGGTCCCCTTTTTTATGCCATGAATGCTCTTTTGTCTGCTCTTACATTGACTTTTCACAGCCAGCGTGAAGCCTGGGCCGGCTCACAAAGAAACCTGAGCTGTAAGACTAATAATCCCAACCCTCTGCCCTGCGCTGGCTGTGTCCCGCACTGCAAGCTCCCTGTACCCGATCTTGCTTGGGCTTTAGGTCAGTACCAGGAGGCCTAGGTCACCAGCACCACCGTTTTACAGGTGGAGAAACTACCCTGGGTCCCGTGGTCTCACAGGCAGGACATGCCAGGGCTGGGGTTCAGATCGTCGTCTCTCTGATGCTGGTCTTCCGAGTCTAGCCACCGCACCACACTGCCAGAGCAGGAGGGAGGCCAGGGCAGACCCTGCTACCATGCCTGGGGCTGTCAGCCGCAGCCGGAACCTACTCCAGCTGGTTTAAAGAGACAGTAATTCACTGCAGGAATCAGGCTTGCTGAACCGCTGGGAGTGGGTGTCAGGAAGATGCCAGCAGAAATGTCCTGCCGAGGACCAGGCATTCCAGCAAGCACTGTGGCCCCACCCACCCTGCAGTCAGCACCCTGCCCAGGGACTGGCTGGGGCCTAGCTAGTGTCCAGTGCCTGGCCTTGGCCAAGGCCTCTCACGAGTCTCTGCACAGCTCCTCGGGCCTGAACTTTGTGAAACTCAGGTCACACGCCGAAACCTCCTCGCTAGCCGAGGGGTCAGAGGAGGACGGCGCTCAGCTCTCCCATCTCCTTCGTCTGGGAAGCACACACCAAGGGCGAGGGAGGACCCTGCCCTGCCTGGGAGCCTCCAGGGATTGAAGGGAATTCCCAGCCACCAGCCTCACTGCCTCTCCTTTGGTCTGCTCGGGTCCCCAGGCTGCCCTGCGTGGCCTTCGGTGGTCTCTGGAACCCTTTCCACCTGACTCTGGTGGAAACAGGAGCACCATGTGCGGGTGCTGGGCGAGCCCCAGGGAGTCTCCACACCCGAGGTCCAGAACACAGGCTGGCGAGGGCACTGCCAAAGCCCAGGTGGGGGTGGGGGCATCAGCAGGAGGCACCCTGCTCCCTGGCAGCTTCCAGAAAAGCTTGTCCTGCGGGAAGGGCAGGAAGCTGTGCAGTCTGGGCAGGAGGGTGGGACCCAGGACACCACCCACTCCTGGGGCAAAGCAGAGAGCCTCAGACCCAGGGCACCAGAGGACTGTGCGTCCAGGCAACGTGGCGCCCAGGACCAGCCTGCAGCAGCGAGCCCCCTGGAAAGGAGAATCATCAGATCCTTCCATACCGGGTCGGGCGCCTCCTGTCCTGTGACTACCTGCATCCCAGGACAGCCCCAGCCACCACCCAGGAGCTCCCAGTGCCTGTCTCCAGCAACCCCCGCCTTCTGCTTGGGGGTCTCAGAAGTGCACCAGTGCCTGTCCAGGCTCTTGGTCACAAGGGACAGAAACTATCTCAAAAATGTAATCAAAAAGGGACTTGTAATCGGAGAGCGTGTGACTGTGGGGGTCTCAGAGCTGGAACCAGGTGCTGGCCATTCTCCCCCTCTCTTCCCATGCCTCTCACCTGGGTCTCTATCTCTCTCCTCCATCTCTTGAATCCCATGTGGCCTGTCACTGTGTCCCCATCATCTCCTCTTATCCCAGCGAGCGTCAAGAAACTAGCGCGACCTCCGAAGGGGACAGATCTCTTGTCCGTGGTGAGTCTACGTCTGAACACTCCATGTCGCCTTGGGGAGGGTCTGTGACTGGCAGCCCACTAAAGCCAGGCTGCAGGGGACAGCTGGCAGCAGCCATACCAAAGAGGGGTGCTGTTCCCAGCATGCTGGAAGACACAGGAAGTGCGCCTCCTCACGGATCAGGAGCTCTGGGGCTGCTGGCACCAAATATGGGGCTTGGCACCATGAATGTCCCCTTGGTACCCTTTCCTAGCATGTGAGGAGTGAAGCAGACACCAAGATGGCCCATAGTTGGAAGGTCGACGTCTCCCACTCCAACCCAATCTGATTATCTTAAAAGGAGTTTATGGACAGGACTAGCTGGCAAAGCCTGGCGCTGGCAGAACACGGGGGACGCTGGAGTGTGCCTCCCCTGCTCCAAATGCTCTCTAACAGGAGCGGGTGCAGCCTGGAGCTCCCGACACCAGGCAGAGGAGAGGTGGGTCTGGGGAGTCCATGGCTGACCTTTGCCCTCACTGGCCCGTCTCTGGGTGTACCGCAGGCTGCAGACTCTCAAGACACATCTTTTTCGGAGTCCCTGGTTCTTCTAGGAGCTGTTTTCCAGGCAAGATCACAGCTTGGGGTCGGCATGCGGGTCTCCAGGCACCTTATTGTTTAAAGTCAGTCAATCATATCCAGACCGCATTTTCCTGGGGATCTGCTGTCCCACAGGTGATACTGAGACGACTCTGCTGATCACTCAGCCCAGGCTCTGAGGACGTCCTTAGCAGCCATGGCCTCTCCTGCTGCCCTGATTCACCCTGGCAGCCAAGTGTGGAGGGGCTGCAGCAATAGAGCCAGAGCTCTCGTCTGGCCAGCACCACCGGAGGATGCTTTCTCGAAGCCTCTCCAATGATTGCAGGGGTTTGGAGTCGCACCTGGTTGGCAGCCCAGCTGCTAAAGAGAAACCCTGATGCGAGGCTCCCCTCTTGATCAGTTAAAAATAATCCCCAGACTTGATGAGGTTCCTCCAGGAAAAGGAGAGCGCCCTGAGTGGGGCTGGCTGACACCTGATCATTCGCCCGCCCAAGGTCGGCTGCCACCCCTGGTGCGCCAGGCCCACCCCCCATGAACACGAGAAGCACAGAGGTGGTCTCTGTCCTGCCCTGTCCTCGGCAGGCTCAGGGCTCAAACCCTGGATGCTTGTGACCAGTGTCAGGAGAAAGGAAGAAAGGAAGCCTGCTCCCAAATGAATAGGCAGCCCAATTGACTGCAGAGCCAGCGAGCTGTGGAGGTGGTTTTAAAGCTCTATTAGAGGTTTGCCCTTGACCTCTTGGGTCAGTTCAGTCTGGCCTTCCAAGCCCACCACAATTTTCCTGTTGCTGGGGGCCATACCCACCGGGGTCTCAAGGCCTTCAGGGTGTGGGCTGTCGTCTGAAACTGCAATCCAACCTTTTCACGAAAAGAGCCTTGTGGTCGTTTAGTGATGTCTGCCACGGCCGCCGACAGAGGATGGTGAGTGTGTTTCAGCTAGGCTCCATCTTCCTGTCCTGGGCCCCCAGAGCTGCTGCACCCTCTTCAATTCTCCTCAGTGCTTGACAAGGATTCCACTGAGTAATAAAGATGTTTGCAAGGTCTCATCTTCCTGGGGATTGGGGCTGCTGTTTCCTGTTGTCATGTTTAATTTGCCTATGCTTGGGAATAATATTATTGTATTTCTGGGAATTCTAGGGTCTTAGGGGATTCAGAACACAAGAATCAAACAGCTAATCATACAGGATATAACCAAGAAAGGCCCTTATTCTGGTGTGATAAAAGTGTAACTTGGAAAAAATGTTATGCTCATTTCCAGCAACTTATGCTAAATGACACTGCGGATGGTGACAACTCCAGATGACCTAGGGCAGGAAAACATGTTGCTCCCACCTTAACTCCAGACAAACAAGTCACAAATAAAGTTGTTAAGGCTAGAGAAATAGTCCCAACAACTCAGACACCATTTGGTAATGCTTATTTGGTTAATGGAAACCCATGGTATCCTCCTAGGAAACCAGCTTCAGGTCCCTCAGATTTAGACCCCCCTTTATCTCCCACTGGCAGAATACACCTTGGTTGGCATCAAGTATATTATAATAGAAAATGTACATGGAAAGCTCATCTCCCCTTTTTAGAATATTTAATATATGTGAGACCCTGGTGTTTGCTTAGTTGCTCTGAACAGTTTTCTTGGGCAAGACAGGTTAATGCTTACTGGGCAAAAGCAGGAGGTGTAATCTAGCAAGAGCTAGTATTCCTGTTAAACTAATTATTAACCACATAGTGTAAGCTTATATGTTGTTCATAGAAATGACTTCTGTGCACGATGTTCCCAGTAATATAGAAAGTAGAACTAGTTAAAGATTCTATAGAAGAATACTTAAAAATATTATGAAGAGCTGATAATATTTGATCTGCTAATACTTTTTGCCTATTGTATTGTAGTTTGCATCAGTTTCCTTTTGTGTGGCCTCAAGATATTGTACTCAAGCTAGAAGCTAACATATAAAAATGGTGTGTGGAAAAAATGAACTTAGAACTTAACCTCAGATCACTGAGGCTGTGTTGCTTTGTTCTCCACCTCGCTGACGCCATCCCACTCACCAGAGACCACCACGACCCTTGTGCTAGGGCTGGACCCCGGCACAGAGCCAAGTCCTCCTGCTGAGAGTCAGCGTCCCTGTGATCAGAGGAGCGCTCATGTTATTCCCGTCCAGGGTGCAGGAAAAGACGGAAATCCTCGGGCTCTGCAGGAGAGTCCACTCGGGAGCCTGTTGGATTTTGGTTCACGTTACTGCTTAGTCTCTCTCTCTCTCTCTCTCTCTCTCTCTCTCTCTCTCTCTCTCTCTCTTTGTCTCTCTCTGTCTCACTGTAGCCCAACCCCCTTCTCTGGGAGAGCAGACCCCATATAGCCACTCCCACCTGCAGGACCTGGTCCTCTCTGCTCTCCTCTGTGGGGTCAGTAGGCATGAGGGAAGCCATGGCGTAGTGTTTGGAGCAGCCTGTGGGAAGCCTGGCCTTAGAGGCAGGAAGGCTCATCCAGAGGCTTCCAAGTCCTGTGTACCAGAGATGGTGCGACCACGTCCACCTGGTGTGAACCTGGACTCGGTGCACTGGCCACGGAGCTTCAGCCCTGAGCTCCTTGGCATTGGAAGGTTGCTAGAAGCCTTGGCCAGTGGGTTCTGGGGCTTCCTCACCAGACACAAAGCCAAATTGCTTTTTTGTTTCAAATGCACAAGAGGGCACAGGGGACCTCACAAGTTCCATGTGGATTCAGGAAATTGTGCCCAGTGTGTGCTTGTCCCTCTGGCTGTCCAGCCCCCACCCTGATTCTAAGAGGCCTCCTCAGCCAGGGTCTTCTGGTTCTCACTCTTGCAGAGCTGCAAAAAACAGCAGGGAGGCTGCCCCAGTCTCGGGCCCTGGCTGGCTCCTTCCGACTCTCCTCTGCTCTCTCCTGCTCAGTACTTGCTTCCTGCCTCCAGGCCTATGGCCTACCCCTGTTTTACTTCCTCCCAGTCAATCTCTAGCCCACTCCCAATATGCATTTACCACCAACCTCATCTACATGGAGCACCACACCTCATCTACATGGAGCACCATGACCTCATCTACATGGAGCACCACACCTCATCTACACGGAGCACCACCAACCTCATCTACATGGAGCACCATCAACCTCATCTACACAGAGCACCACACCTCATCTACATGGAGTACCACACCTCATCTACATGGAGTACCACACCTCACCTATACGAAGCACCACACCTCATCTATACGGACCACCACACCTCATCTATACGGAGCACCACACCTCATCTACACGGAGCACCACCCCTCATCTACACGGAGCACCACCAACCTCATCTACACGGAGCACCACCCCTCATCTACATGGAGCACCACCAACCTCATCTACACAGAGCACCACCCCTCATCTACACAGAGCACCACCAACCTCATCTACATGGAGCACCACACCTCATCTACATGGAGCACCACACCTCACCTATATGGAGCACCACCACCTCATCTATATGGAGCACCACACCTCATCTACACAGAGCACCACATCTACA
Organism: Glaucomys volans; assembly: GCA_020662805.1. Lineage (NCBI taxonomy): Eukaryota > Metazoa > Chordata > Mammalia > Rodentia > Sciuridae > Glaucomys > Glaucomys volans. The sequence continues at coordinate 141,583 of JAJEJO010000299.1, forward strand.
TAGAGCACCGATCTGATTGCTCCTAGATGAAGGGAGCAGTGCATGCTCTCACAGGGGCCTCTGGGATGGGGTTTGTACCTAACTCTTTCCCAGCTTATGGCAATTCTTTCTTTAAAGCAAAGTACCATTAGGTTGTTGATACAAAGGACCAGGAGGCTGAGAGAGCACAAGCTTTATGCAAACCCAAAGAGGGATGTGGCTGTAAGGCTGCGTCTGTCGAAGTCTGGTGTGCAGGATGAGGGAGCAGAGGACCTGCCCTTGCCTGGGGTTTTGATGTAGACAGGCTTAGATGGCAAAGACTGTTTCAGCAACTCTGGAGAGAGGTAGCATCACAGCCCCCATTTATAGATGAGAAAATAGAGTCATAGGAAGGTTTGTATGCCAGGTCCAAGGCCACCAGGTATTCAGTGGCCAAGATGGATTTGAACCCAGGCAGTCTGACCTGGCTGAATTGGCCATGAGGAGAGCAGGACTCGGCTGGTCACTGGGGCCCTCTCTGATCCATTCTGGAAAACTCTTGAATTATGCTGCGGGTGCCATGGAGGGCCTGGGCTGCTGGGGGAGCACCCTCTGGGCTCTCCCAGGTCCTAGGCAGGAGTGGGAGGCTTATAAATAAAGGAACTGGCTCAGCAGGGAGGGCATGATCAGGTGTCTAAGGTACAGGCTTTATCAGTAGATGGAACCACCTTCTAGTCCTGTCTCCTCCACATCCCAGCTGGCTGACCTTGAGCAAGTTACTTAGCTTCTCTGAACCTCAGGGCCATCATTGCAGGTGGTGTCAGGACCATCGGGGCTGTTTTGAGGATTCAGTGAGCTGAGGCATGAGGAAGGACAGGCGTGACAGTGGCTCCCTCAATCTGCCCTGGCTGCAGTGGGAAGCTTGTCCCGTGAGGTCCCATCTCAGTGCTGTGGGGAGGCTGCACCCAGGAACCCTGGTCAGGGAGCAGGAGGGGGCCGAGCTGACGTGCCTCTCAGTTTCCCTCCTGCAGTGCCCGAAGGCACAGGACGTCTTCCTGCCTTGCTCCAAGGGCCCTGACAAGTGTGATCACACAGTTTAGCAGGAGCAGCAAAGAGTCTCCGGGTACAGGAGGCGCTGCCGGCTGTGAGCGAGCGGGCTGCAGGCACTGCCTCCGGGAGGCGCCTGCAGGAGACAGCTGATTCCCAGCCGCCCTCCACCGCCTGCCACCCTGCACCTGCCTGACGGGCTGGGACGGTCCCACTGCCTGGGGGAGGGCACTCTGGGCACTCAGGGATCCGTTTCTGGATAAGCCTTTCAGGAAAAGTGCCGAGCGGGCCAGGCTGCTCATGGAGGGCTCTCCAGGCAAGCAGCTCAGGGCAGAAGCTGGCGTGCCCCTTCCTGATACCCCAGTAAGTCAGGAACAATGCAGGGAGCTCAGGGAGACTGCCTCTGCCCCTCCTCCCTGCTTGGTGGTCAGCCGATCGCCTGGGTCTTTATTTCCCTAAGAAAACAGAAGCAGTCAGAAGTGAACCTCACAGACCCCACCACCACCTCTCCAGGCCCCCTGAAGTCTGTTCCCTGCAGTGACCTGTCCTCTCTCCTGGGAGGGTGGGGGAAGCACCCGGCTCCTGTGCGTGGCCCACCCATACATACCCACTGGACTTCAACCCTTCCAACCTATCCAAGGACAGTGCCCTGCAGTGTCCCCGACGCCACTGGATCATTCACAGCATAAACACGATGTGTGATTACAGAGCTGACCTTTGAAATCCCCCACCTGGACCTCACCCCTGCAGACGGCTCTGGGCCTGTTTCTCTGCTACTCTGCAGAAAATCACGCAGGGAGAGGGTGAGCCTTCTGTCTCCTTGCCCTTTCCTCCCTCTCTCGAACCCTTGGCCAGGATGGTTGGACCTGTCCGTGCAGCCTAGCACTGCCAAGGTCTCTGTCCTCCTCCACCCCAGCTGCCAAACCCTCTGCAGCCTGAGTGCCTTCCTGGCAACACTGTCCTCCTCCAAGCCTTCTTTCCTCCTCCAGGAGACTCAGTTCCTCTTTGCAGGCTCCCTGTCGCCTCTGGTCCCTGGAGTGGAGTGGTGCAGGGGTTCAGCTTCAGACTGTCCTCTCCTCCTTCAGTTCCAAGTCGCTGCACAACTTCTTCCACTCTGTTCTATCCATCTTTCCTGCCCTCCAGTGGCTTCCCCCCAGAAATCAACCCTAACCCACAGTGGCCCACAGGCCATGCGTGATCAAGCCCCCAACTAGTATCTGAGCACAAATGGCAGAAAGCCCGGCTGTGCTCATGGTCAAGCCGGGATGGCCACCCCTTTCCTCTCTAGGCTTACAGCTGCCTGGCTTCTGTCCTCCCCACACCCAAGGGACTCCCTAGCACCCCCTTGTCCTCCATGGGCCAGCCCGGCCTGCTGACTCCCCAGTCTCTTTCCTCCCTGTTCGTGGCAGCCGTGGAAAATGCAGCCTACTGTCTCTTGAGCCCACACCCCTGCATCCGAGCATCTGAGGTCCCCTGGAGCCTCCCCTCTATCCTCTTTGCTTACACCCGATCTTCCAGGTCTCAACTCTCATGCCACTGGCTCCAGGACCAGTTTCCTACTGCAGCAAATGAAGGAAGGGGTCAGCCATGCTATTGCCGGGGACACGTGATTGTGAGAGGCCCTGCATCATTTCTGGGAATTACAGGCAGGGAGGGGATTGCACGGAGCAGAACTCCTCTCAGGCAGCGTCCTGCAAGGGAGCCTCTGAGGAGCAGCCAGGGTATGTGTTCGTTGGGGGAGCAAGACCTTCAGGGGAAGAGGGAAGAAGAGAAGGCTGGTCTTCTGGATTTTTGTCTGGGGGAAGGGGATGCAAACGTGGGGTACAGCTGAATTGCTGGGGACTCTGGGCAACCTAAGCTTCTCCTCCAAGCAGAAAGGCGACTCCCACTGGTTTGAATAGGCAGCAAGTTTTACGTCTCCCTGGACATCTCCTGGGCTTCTGATGGCTTTGCTTGCCTCTTCCCTGACTGGGTTAGAAGCCTCCAGTTCTCCACTCACCTGGAATTTCCTATCATGGCAAGTGCCGCCCTGCGTGGTGAACATCTGTCCACATGACAGTTTCCCTCTGCACAGTGGCTCCTTAGAGGATAAGGTCTGTGCCTTGCCAATCTCTATGACCCTAGCTATTAGCACAGAAGACTAACGCATTGGGAGCTTCATGTATGCACGTCGATCTGGTGGTTGGATCTTTCCTTCTTCACCCAAGTGTTTTGATGTCACCTATACACAGCGCAGTTTCTTCTGGTGCCTGGAACTGGAGGGCTGGGATCCACTCTTAGCTGTGTTCTGTTGGCCTGCAGGTGCGTGCCCTAGATCATGCCTGTCCACAGGATGTCCAGGGGACCCTGGAAGGTGCGCCAGGCTCAGGCACAGGAAATGCAGGGACCTTCCTTCTCTCTGGGCATTCTTGAGATGGTCATTTTCCTCTTCAGATCCATCCTTCCATGAGAATGAAGGTGGGGTAGAGGGTCTCAGACAGATCACCTGGGATTTGGAGTCCAAAGAGCTACCTTTATCTTCTGCTAGCTTCGTTTCTGAATCTCTAACATGGGGACAGTGGTGAGGATTTAGCCACCAGCAGAGGTGAATGTGTGGGAAGTTTCAGGGTCGAATCCATGGAAGGGGCTGCAGGCAGAGGTTGCCAGATGGCATGGCTACCTGTGATGTCCAGCAGCCGCTGTCTGACAATACCCGCCCCCGCTCCCCCCCCCCCGCCCCGTGGGCTCTGGAGGCTCTCAGTCACCCTCTCATCCTGCCTCTGAGCCCCTTCATTAGTTCATTCACTCCGTGCTTTCATCCAACACACTGCATCAGGCCCAGGGCTACAAATGTACAAAATTGAACCAAGACAGTCAGGCTCCAGCCCCCGGGAGCTAATTGTCCAGAGCAATTGTCATAATGGTGATTGCCAACAGCTATTGCCACCACCTGCCACTGCCACACCCAGGGTTAGGGCCCTTCATCGAGATGTCTCACTTCACCATCCCAAAGCCCCCAGGCTGCGGACGTCCCAGTCTCCATTCTGATGTGTGAATGGTGGCCTCTGCTTGCCCAGTAGGGTATTGAAGGTGGGATTAGAAGCTGGGCCTTTTGTTTAAAAGCCCCAGTACTCTGCCCACCCCTCTGCCACTCCATTAAGCTCTTACCACCATCCTGGGCCCATTTTGCTAATGTCCGAGCAAGGTGGCATCTTCCTACAGCTCAGGTGGCTCCAACCCAGAGACTTGTGGGGAGGGCCGGGCCAGCCCAGGGGCCAATGGCGCTAAGCACTGGGACCAGGGCCCCTGCCCTGCACATGCCCCCAGGAGGGAGCAGCCCCGCCCTGCCCCACCCACGCCACTTCTGCAGTTCCCTTTGTTCTTGCTCCAAGTCGCAAGGTGACAGGCAGCTCCTCCCTCCCGAGGAAGCTGTGATGGAAATGAACCTGGGCCCTGGGACAGAGCTGCTGCTGAGAGGAGGCTCTGGAGAAACCCTGACCCTCTGGGTCAGAGCCAGCCTGGCCTGGGGACTAGAGATGGACGCCCCCAGCCCCTGCCCTGGCAGCAAGTGGAGGCTCCCGGAGACAAGGCAGGGTCAGACAGGGCTCAGTGCTCACAGTCGGCTCCTATGAGCCTTCCTTACCCAGGAGGGGAAGCTGTTTGTGTCTGAAAATGTGTGTGCAGGGATCCACGTGTGTGCAGATGTCACGTGTGCATGTTGGGGGCTGTGTGCACAGGTGAGGTGTGCCTGTGTGTCTCTGTGTGCACGCTTCTGGACGTGCCTATGGTCACTTGCTGCAGAGCAGGACACCCCGCACACCTGTGCCTGGGCCGGTCACTGGAGCAGCTCTGCTCCAGGTGTCTCACCCTCCTGCTGGGAGCAGCTGCTAGCTCAGGCAAGCTCTTCTCTTGCAATTGGCATAAGCACAAGAGGCCTCCCAAGGTCTAGCCTTGGAACCGGCACTCCATTGCATGTGCTGTGTTCTACTGGTTAAAGCAAGCCTTGTGACCAAACATAATTGAAGGGCAGGAAGATGATTCTGCCTTCCACGTGTGTTCATTTCATTTCTGTATGTGCCTGAGAGTGCATGTGTGCATAGATGTCTGTTCACATGTATGCACATGTATGTATAGCTGTGCAAATGTATGATAATGTTAAACCACAGAGGCAGCTGTATTTCTGTGTGCGCCTGCGTAGCAGCGTCCCTCAGACACACACTTGCAGCGCCCAGCCAGGCCACAGCGGAGGAGTAGATGCACGATCCTGGGCAATTCATCTGTTTCAAATCCTTGCAGAGACACCTGCGGGGCCCTCCGAAGAGGGCTCGTGCCATTTGCATGTGCTGAGGTAGATCTTGCTCTGTTAGTGGCCCTGAGAAAATTCACTGGTCAGTTGTCTTGTAGTCTATTATTACCCAGATGTCTGTGTGTTCCAAACAATTGTTTTTAAATTGCTTCATTAGTCCGTCTCAGCAGACCCAATCCTGCTACACTTGACTGGCTCAGATTCTCTGGGACAGAGCTGGTGGAAGCTGGGCAGGCAGCTCCCTTACCCAAGGCAGCTCCAAGTGCCCAAGAGGATGCCCCAGAGAGAGACAAGGAGGTGTCCCCTTCCCTGCAAAGGGGCAGCATTTCAGAGGGGAAGGGGATGGACTATGGATTCAGAGCTGGTTTTGAGTCCAGAACCTGCCATTTGTAAATTATATGACCTTGTGTAAGCTCTTGAGTCTCAGTTTTCCCTTCTGAAAAATGGGGTCATTGCCCAGGTGTGGTGAGTGGGTGGGAGCACTGAGGGAGACTCTGTAGACACAAAGCTTGGTGCCGGGCCTTCCTAGCCAGAGAGCAGAGCACCGGCTTCCCTGCCCTCTGGTCTCAGCAGCACCTGGGCCTCACTGTCAGGGACAAGCAAGTCCATCGGTGGCACCAGGGCTGGGAGTCCACTTGACACAGGGGAGTCATTGATGCCCTGGGAGGAGCATCAGTGGGAAACAGACACCCCCTGCCCGACAGAAGCTCTGCAGGCAGAGCTCAAGGTCTGGTGCCCAGGGCCGCACAGGTTCTCCACTCACCCACGCTGTTCTCTAAGGCCATTGGCACCTCTGGAAGAGGGGATAAGAGTATCTGACTCACAGGACTTTTTCCGCATGATTGAAGTGCTTCCCTTCTATTCTGAAACCCCAGATTACTGTCTGGAGTGGACTCCCCCCAGAAGTCACATCCCTGCCTCCCTAACCAGAGGACCTTGGAGACAGTGCTTGTCTAAATAAATGGCCGTGAGGGTTGACATCCACTATCCAGGGCAGGAAGCCCTCCCTGTGTGTCTGCGGTGTGTCATTTCCTCCTCGTATTAGCCGTCCCTTAGAGCAGTCAGGTGTGCAGGCTGCTCCTGGCCCTGCTCCTAATCCGTGCGGGCACGTCTATGAAGGGCCACATGGTGCCCATTTTAGACTTCGAGGGCCATATATGGTCTGGCCGTATATTCCTTGTTTCATGCCTTTTAAAAGGCAAAAGTCATTCTCGGCTTGACAACACACAGGCCTGAGGAGGGCGTGGGCCCTGGTGTACGTCCTCAGCCCTCGGAAGACAGCAAACACGCCAGTTAAAAATGTTGTTGACGACAGGTTCTCAAGGCTATGAATGGCGCAGGCGCCTGCAGCCACATGCCGCACACCAATGAAGGCTGTGTCGGAAAGCTTTGGGGCTGGGGCCTGTCACATGCGTGTGGCTCTTGGTGTGATTTCCACCCGCCACGACATTCATTCAGTGCCCCGCATGTGCAAGGTACTGCCGGGTCCTCGCACAGTCCATCTGACTCCTCAGACCTGATGGAGTGGGGTCCTCACGTCCCTTTATACAGAGCTGGTGGTGCATCCCGTCACCGGACACCAGACCCATCAGAACACAGAGGGCCTCCACGTGGGCATCTAGAGGAGACCCAGAGAAAGGGAAAGGTGGAGGACAGGGGAGGGACACAGAGGCAGAGAAAGCAAGCAGCCTGACCCTCCTTTGGCCCACATCCTATGTTATAAAATTGCTTAAATAGCAAAATGAGTTTTCTCGGGAAAATATTTTGTAAAATGTAATACAGGTTCATCCTAAAAATCAGGACAGAAGTGAACCAAAAAAAAAGATATGGCTGGAAATCCTACCCCCAGAAGCCACCGTGAGTCCGGCTCTGGTGAAACTCCGCACACACCTCTGTCTGATGGTAAACACACATGCACACGGCTCTAAATGAGTGACAGCAGACCCACATGCTGTCGTGTGTAAGGGCTTTTCTCCTCGACAATATGTTGGGGACATCTTTCCATGTCAATAAATAGATCGCCGACTTTGTGCTAAATGCGGCTACGGGTCCTATCGCGTGTGCAAATAGAACTCTTAAATGCCAGCGAGGCATTTGTCTTCACGTGGTGGGTGCCCTGCGTGGGTGCTTGTGGGACTGTGCTCAGACAGCAGCCCGGGGCCTGCGTCACAGCCACTGTGGCTGCCAGGGCAGTTGGGGTGGCTGGGGCATGGCTTGCACTTATCTCATTAGAGACTAGTCCCTCAGGGGCTCGGGCAGCCTCGGACCCCAGGGAGCAGCCTCGAGCAGGGCTCCTCTTCCACTTCCCCTCAGAAAGCACTGCCTTGCTTCCCAACTCAGCTCTCCCAGGGTTTCTTTGGAGGTGCCCAGTGGGGTCTGCCGACCTCTCCCTGGCAGGCCCTGATATCCCCAGGTGGGGATCTTGGCCCTTTGCCTGCTTCAAGTTCCGCAGGCAGGTGGACCCTGGTTCTGCCTGCTCCTCTTTCTGGATCCTTTTCTGCTCCCCCCAGGCTTCTCCTGTTGGCCTAGAAAGTGAGTCTTCTCTGACTCCTTCTTTCCCCACTCACCCTGCCCTGCTCAGCACACCACCCTGCTCAGAGCAGATCACATGCTGAGACATGTCCCCACTATTCAGTTCCCTTCTAACCAGAAGTTCTGTCCTCAGATGTCCTGACCAGTGCTGAGGTGGGGGGCCCAGCCCATGCTGGAGACAGATGGCCACTCACTCCTTGTGATGCCATGCTGTCCCTTGGGTTTGCCTTCCCCGCCTAGGCTGCATTCCTCCTCTCTTCTCAGGATGCTGCTGTCGGAGGTTACCTGCTAGGCTCTCTCCCCTGCCCACCCTTCCAGTCTCCCTGGACCTCATCCTCCATGCCCAGTCCATCTGTCAGATTTCAGCTGCATAACAAGCAACCCCCAAATGTCACTCGCCATCCTACCATGATAGGTTTTGATTTCATGTTCAAGAGTTTGCAGACTGACTGTGATTTGGCCCATCTTGGTTGGCCTCAGCTGGATCAGGCTGGGCTCCTGGCCTTAAGGTGGGTCCCTGGGTCTACTCTGTTTGTCTTCGTTTCAGGCCCCAGGGCATGCCCATCTCATGGGAGAGAGGACCCTCAAAAGAAGAGAGTGGAAGCAGACAGCATGTTGGGGGGCGTCTTACAGGGCTGGCCTGCTGCTGCTTCCACCATGTGCCATGAAATAGTTAAAGCCAATCACAAGGCCAAGCCCAAAGTCACTGGAGGGCAGGGGGCAGGGCATGTTCTCTAGAGGAAGATGCTGCAATGTGGCACCAGGGAAGGATATGTATGGAGGAGGTGTGACCCCACAATGGAGGGAGCAGGGAGTTTGGAAACACAATCAGGTGAGCGTGGTTTGGTGGCATGCCACAGACCCCTCTACTGAAGGCCACTTCCACATCCACCTCCCATAAGATGGGTCTTCCAGTATGTCCCATGGGCACCTCAAAACCACCCCCCATCTAGTACTCAACACCCTATCCTTCCCACCCTCCAGGTTCTCTCTCTCCCCGTGAACTGTACCATCAATCCACGTCTCAGTCTCCCTACCTGGATCCTTGGTGGCCCCCTGGCCCTGACCTCAGTGTGCCTGTTGGGAAACACCATCTGCCACTGGTGCCTCCGGAGGACCCTTGACTGCTGGGTCCCTCCCATGTACAGCCAGTGGGCATACTACCTCACCCCTGTGTCCCCCCTCCCTGCTTACTTGGAGGGTCTCTGCCATGCTTCTGAGGAGGCCACAGCTGCCATCTCACCCTAGACTCTGGGTTTGGGCAGGGATGTGGGTGATGAGGCAGGAACCCAGGGCTTGAACCAACTCTCTGCCATCAAGGTCCCTGTCCTCACACTAGATGACGCCATGGCTGACCTGTGTGGGCCTCGGGGAGGCTTTGCACTCTCCCCCATAGAGCCTGCTGCTGGCCTTGGTCACAGCAGGTCCAGCTTCTCTCCTTTGCTTGCTGCTGCCCCTTGCGCTACCTTCAAGGTGAGGTGGGCTCCATTCTATGCGAGGCCATAATAATCCCAAAGCACAAATCAGAAACTGAAGACAGTATTCCTTGGGGAAGCATGGCTGGTGATAGAGCTGCTGCCTGCTTTCGTGACCCCTGACAAGGGCTGAAATGCCACCCATGGGGGTCTCATGGGTACACTCGGGATGGTGGTCCCCAAACCACAGAGTTCCTGGGAGGATTAGATGAGAGAATGGACACAAATCCCCAGCCCGTGGGGTCAGCGTGCTGTGGAGATGTGTTTCCCTCCTGCCCTGAACCACCCCAGCCTCCCACTTCAGTTTCTCTGGAGACTTGCAGTCTTTTTCAAAGTCTAACCAAGTTAGACCAATCCAGGTCTAAACCTGGATGAGAGAACCTCTCTGTCCAGGGACTGGACTCTTGGAGGAACGACTGAGGATCCTGAGGGTCAAAGAGGAGAGGAGCTGGTGGGGGAGGGGATGAGCTTGGTTTTCCATCCTCGGGAGCCATCAGGAGGCACAGGGGGCTGGTGGGTGTGGTACAGACTCAGGAGCTGACCTCCATCATGGGGGAGGTTGCTGGGACACCTGCTTGGGGCCAAGAAGGGCCGACGTGTCTGAAGGAGCTGCCCTGGGCTGCCTGGAGGGCCAGTGAGCTGCTGTCCCGGCAGGGCTGGCGGGGCCTGAGAACAACCTCCCAGCGCAGTCTGGGCGCTCTTGGTGGCCTGGCGGCAGGGAGGGCCGGGGTGGAGGTGCTGCCTCTCACCTGTTCCCTGCGGGTGGGGCCCAGCTGCCGCTCTGCGATTTGCATTCAGCCTTCATCTGCGCGGAGCTGGCGCGCAGCAGCCTTCTCCCAGAGATGTGCTATTTTAAGTGCCTCCCCTCCGCCCCTAAGGGTGCCATGTGTTTATCTTGCTTTCGAGTTAAAAGGGAAAATCAATTTCACTCTTACCTTGGGAAGATTTGGGGGGTGGCTTCATTTCATTAAAATGAAAGTGGGATTAGGGGCAGCAAGGGCCTCAGATCCCACCCCCCTGGGTCTGTTATGAATAAACAATGGGCTGGGTCCGCAGCCCGCTTCCCTCCCCCCACAGCTCGGGCTGGGTCCCTGGAGGCCTGGGGTTGGCCTGCAAGGGTGACTGCTCTGTGGGTAATGACCCTTCATCCCAGAGAGGGAGGGAGTGAGGAGCTTGCTCATCACGGGAGGGTGTGCATGCACATGTGCACACACACGTGTGTGTGTGTGTGTGAGAGAGAGTGTGTGAGATAAGCTCGTCCTGGAGCTCTGCACCTGTCAGTAATCTGGTCAGTGCTCAGTTTCTTGGCCACTTGAGCCAAGTCAGGCTCAGAGCGCTGGGCACCATCCTCTTGGATGGCATTGAGTGCTGGCCTGGGCTCTAGTATCTTGGCTGGATGGTTCCAGGCTCACCTGGGCAAGGCCACCCTCTTGGCTCTCCCCTTTACAACTGACCCCTTGGTGGTCTGTTTCTGTCATAGATCTTCCCAGCAACCAACAGGACAGCCCAGCTCCAGCCCTTGAACCAAGCCAGAGAGAGGCTGAGGTTGCCAAGCACAGCCTCCAACCACAGGGCAGGAGGTGCCTGGCCCGAGAAGGGTCGGTTGGGCCTCTGCTTCCTCTCACTAGATATTTTCAATGAAAAGAACCTTTGGAGTTGCAGATTCCAGGAAAGGGGCTCAGTGGGGAAATTCTGCAGAGGGAAGACTGGAGATGGAGATGTCACCTACCTTGACCTGCCCCTTCCGGGAAGGAAGACCACCAGCCCTGGGTCTCAGTGTACGCAGACAGAAAGCTGTTGGGCTAAGAGCTGGGCTTGGAGGACCGTTACTTTCCCACCCATTTGCTTATATAACCAGCATTGATTGAGAATCCTTCATTTCCAAGCTATTTTAAAATTTCCCAGGGTCCATTCATTTGCTTCCAGCTGAGGGACACCACACATGCTGGGCTACTGAAGCATACAGTAACAGCCCAGACCGGTTCCTGTCCTCGAGGAGCTTTTATTCAAAGAGGATCAGACACACTCAACTCTATGATGCAGGAGGTCCAGGCTGATACGAGCACAATGCCATCAAGATGAAGTGCAGGGAGCAGCCAGGTGCGTGCGGGACCAGTAGGCTGAGTGGGCTGCGGTATGGCCAGGCAGGTGACAGGTGGCACACTGGGAGTGTACACCAGCACCAGGGCTCAGCACTCTGCCAGAGACTCCACTGCTCTAATTCTACCCTTGTGGCTATACTTGGAGGTCCGCATGCTCATCTCCACTGTGCAGATAAGGAAATGGAGGCTCAATGCGGAGAGGGGATTTATTGAAGACCGGTCAGATAATAAGTAGCAGAGCTGAAATTCAAACCCGAGTCTAACTGACCCCTGAGGTCATGCAGCCAGGAGTGACCAACTTAGACTTTGGGGTTTTATGGAGGAAGCAAGGGGGTGGGAATTGAGGGTCTCAAAGTTTTCTGAGAAGAAGAACAGAGGATGGATTAGATCAGGAAGAGCCATAGATGAGCCATGGGAACTAGCCAGGCTGGAGACAAGGCACAATGGCAGTGGAATGAGGGAGGACAAGGAGGCCAGGCAGACTCAGTAGCCCACAGGTCAGGGACAGCAGTACCATCTTCTCACAGAGCCTATGGGTTGAGAGGTCCCCATGAGGTCATTGTCCCGTCCCCCGACGCAGGAATCCTCTTGGAAACTCTCTGCTGTGGGAATCAAGGGAACAAGTCAACCCTGCTTCTACCTGTGCTCTTCCACCCAAGGGGGTCCGATTCTAGGACAACCCTCCGTCAGACACGTCTCCTTTCCACTGAGACAAAGCTTCCCTCCCAGCAGTCCCATTCTGCCCCTCGGGGGGACAGGACAGGAGGACCTGATGCATATTTCATCTGATGCCCAATCATCAGATGCTGGACGACAATTCTCATGTCCTCTCTCATCTCCAGCTACATAATCATCATGCTACTAATAAGAACATTTATTGTGCTTTTCCCGTCTCCGGCACCACGCTGAGAGCTGTACATATTCCATCTCAGGAAGTGGATCACGAGCTGCTTGGAAATGTCTCCAGAAGGTGTCCACTGTGGTCCCAAAGGTGTGGACCTTACTGCAGAATTTTAAATGGAAGGTCCCCCTTCTTTAGGAAGACCGGTCCCCCTTCTTTAGGAAGACCACTCAAGTGACAGTGTGAAGAATGTCCTGGTGGGAGAAAGAGTCAGGCAGGGTGCTGTTGAATTAATCCAGGTGTGAATCCAGTAAGATGTGAAGTTCAGTGCTGGTAAAGGAAGCAGCCACGGGGGCCAATGGAGGATCAGTCAAGGGTAAATTCAGCCGAACCCAAAGAGAAGCTGGAAATGGAAGGTGAAGGAAGAACACAGGGTACCGTCAGGCTCCTGTCCCAGGCAATATTCTGTGAAGAAGAATATCTATAAAGAGTACCTGGGTCATTTAGTACCATCAGAGGGAAGGATTGGAAGAGATGACGTCTAGCTTTGAACATGAAGTTGTGGATAGTAGTGATACCCTCTCCGTCCCCTTGTTAGTTGCTCATTCATTCGTTTAGCAAGCTTTTATTGAGGATCGACTATGTAGTAGATACTCTGCCAGGTCCTGGGGTTATGAAGTCTTGGTCACCCCTGGTCTTGAGGGGTGTGCTATCTAGTGGAGGGAAAATATGGACAAATAAACTAGAGTGTATCCACACATGGAAATACTATTCAGTGCTAGGAGAAATGAGCTATCAATCATGAAAAGACACGGAGGATCTATTACTATTGACGTAAAGGGTCTGTTACTTAAGGAAAGAAGCCCATCTGAAAATGTTATATGTGGTGTGATTCCAACTACTTGACATACTGAAAAGGGGAAAACTATAGAGATAGTAAAAGGAGCAGCGTTCCCAGGGTAAGAGGGGAGGAAGGGATGAGTGGGCAGAGCAGAGGATTTTGACCTCAGGGTAACTGCTCGGCCTGACATGCACAGAGGTTACGTTATTCACGGGATGCCCCGCTCCAAGAGGGAATGGAAACTCTGGACTTTGGGTGATGGCTATGTGGTGGTTTAGCTTCCTCCAGCGTGACACACGCCCCTGTGGTGGGGGAGGCAGGGCCATATGAGAACGCTTGTGCTTTTGGTCCACGGAACACTAAAATTATTCTAAAAATCCTGTTAAAATTAGTATTGAAGATGCTAAGATTGAAACCTGTCCAGGGCGCAGAACACTGAAGGGGACAGGTGGTCAGAAAGGGCTCCATCGGGGAGGTGACCCCTGGGCTCGTGACAGATGAAATGGAGAGATCGGATCACTGTCTGCGCTCAGGAGAGGGATCTGGGTGGGCGATGGGGTTCTGGAACTCATCGGCGTCGATGGCAGCAGTCAAGGAAGCATGTGTGCAAAAGAGACAGGAAGCTGAGCCTGGTGGCGGGGACTGTGCAGAAGACCCGGTGGCTTGGCCTGAAGGGGAGGAGGAGGTGAGAGAGGAGTGTGGTGGAAGGAGAGTGCTGGGAATGGAGGCGGAGACTCCTTCCTGATGAGCCTGGTGCTGCCCCCTTGGAAATGCGGCAGATCAATGGGCTCCTGGGAGTCGATGGGGATCGATGGATGGAGCAGAGAGAGGCTAGGTCATTTAAAAAGTGAAGCTGTGATGGGGCCGGGCCCACTGGACCGTGGCCTCTTTTTTGAGTCTTGGAAACATGCACTGCGGATGGGTGGGTCAGGAGGGACCTGACCAGAGGGCAACAAGTGAGTGGCCCCTGAGAAGATGGGCCATGTCCAGCCTGGGGTTATCTAGAAGACAGGAGACCGTGGCCTTCAGTTTCAGAATGTCCTACCCTTAGGCAGACACCGAGGGCTCAAGCCACAAACTGGCAAGACCGTCTCAAGGGCAGGAGGGAGGACCTGCTGGCTGGGGTGGCCTTCAGGCTCAGCCTACCCACTTCATTCTGCAGCCTTGAAGCCCGCGTGTGGACGTGCTCCTGAGCATGGCCTTGCCCAAGGCAGACTAAGAACTTGGAATTTCGATACCACCTCAGGCTGCTCATCAAATGCCCTATGTGCCCCTCTGCAGGCCTCAACCTTCACTGGCAAAAGGAACCTTCCTTACCTTTATGTCACCAAACCTGCTAGCCTACCTGTATCTGGTTACACTGAGGCAGATCCCTCCGTCCATCATATCTGAGACTTCCATTCGCGCCCTGGACTTACCTCTCAAGGAGTTTCTCCTTCCATCCTCCTCAGCCCCTCTACTAGATCATCCTTGTCAGCAGATGCTCAGGCTCTGGGATGATGTATTTTTTAAAACGCCTCCATTGACCAGGCCTCTCCCTACAGATATCATTCACAGTAAGACTATCAAAATAATCAGCCGCAGTTACCAGAACCACTTTTTCACCTTGGATTCTCCCCTTGACCTTCTCTACCTAGGCTTCCAACCCCACCATCCACCCAAACTGCTCATGTCAAGGTGCCCCAAGGTTCTTGTTTTGCCAAATCCAAGGCTGCTTCTCATTGGCACTCAGCCCGAGGACCGCTCCTCTTCCTCCAGACGGCTTCTCTCTTAGCTCCTGGGGCACCCCCACTCCTCAGTTCCCTCCTACTTCTTGGCCTCTCTTCAGTGACTTTTGCAGAGTCCTCATCCTCTGTTGGTTAGAGGACCCAGCACTTCCCAAATTATACCTTTGACCTTGACCTTCTTCTGGCCTCAGACTCACCTGTGGCCCTGTGCAGTTGACAGTGCCCTGTGGGTGTCCACTGGCCTCCTGGAGATCACATGACCAAAGCTTAACTCTTTAGTTTCCCACAGAACTCTGCCCTTCCCTGGGGCTGCTCCATCTCAGGAAAGGGCATTGCCATTCTTACGGGCGCTCAGGCCAGATGCCCCAGGCCAGATGCCCCAGAGCCATCTTTGATTTCTCCCAACGTTCATTCTTCTCTCCTGTGACCAGGCCAACAGGCTGGTCAGCTGCAGGCTCCATCAGTCCTACCTAGAAATTAGACCCTGACTGTCCAATTCTCTCCATTCGCATGGCACCTCTCTGTGGTGGATGCTGGATATGTCCAGACACTCATGTCGCTGCCTGCCAGAGCCTTCTCAGGACTGTCCCTCATCTGAAGAAAATCCCCACATCTGAGTCTCCACCCCTCCCCAGGTCTCTGCCCTGGACCCAGTCAGTTCTGCAGGATGAGCTAGCCTTGCCTTGATTCAGGGCAGCCTGAGGGGCACTCCCAGCCCTGGGCTTCCTTGGGGTGGGCTGAGGGCTCCATTGCAACCTCCTCACAGCTTAATTCCTTTTCCTGCCCAATCCTGTCATCTTCCTTCACTGCCTCCCCACAGCCAGGTGTTACTCCTGAGGGCGCTCCCCTGTAATAAATCACCTGCACCTGAATCACAGAGTTTCAGATTCTGTCCCCTGGGAAACCTGACCTACCTCCCTTGGCAAAGCCACCTTGATTTCTCCCTCATGCCACTCTAATAGCCACCCAACTAGTCTCCCTGATTTTGCCCTTGCAAAATAATCTATTCTCTACATAGCAACCCGAGCCATCTTCATAATACAAAAATCAGATCAATGGCTTCCCTGCACTAAACCTCAGCTGCCTCGCTGTTGCTCTTGGAACAGAATCTACCCTCCCCAGCAGTCTCCAGCCCCTGGGAGCTGGCCCAGCCATGATGTCTCTCGCCTCATCTCCTACCGCTCATCCGCTCACTCAGCTTTGCTCCGGCTGCGCTGACCTTCTGCCTGTTCCTTGGATGCCCTGGGGTTCTTCCCACTCCCTGCCCTTTGCCTTAGCTAAGCCCATGGCTTACTTTGCACTTGCCCCAGCTCTTCCTGTGCCTGGCTCTATTTCCATTCAGACACCAGCTCGAATGCCCCTCTCTAGACAAAGCCGTTCTCCAACCATGCAGCCTAATGCAGCCCCCCTCTCTGTCACATTCTCTGTCACTGCATTCTGTCTTATTGCCACCATATGTGCCACTCTAAAATCTTATGTATCCATTGACTTATTTTAACCTCTGCCTATGCCTACGATGGAATCTCTGCGGGGAGTAGTACTGTGTCCCTATTAGTGCCGTACTCACAAGCGCGCACGTGTGCAGGTGTGATTGAATGAGCAGACGAAAGTTGCAGGAGTCAGCCTGCCCTGGTCTGATCGTTCTCTGGTCCACCCACGAGAGGTTTAGATTCAGTGGGTGTCTCCTCTGAACTCAGCTCTAAGCTGTTTCTGTCACCGATATCAAAGGCCACAGAGAAGTCAAGTACAGGAAGGACCCAAGCTATCCATCAGATTTAGTAACTAGGGGGTGATTGGTGACCTTAAGGAGAACAGATTCAGTGGAGTTCAGGAGGCAGAGGGATTAAATTGCAGCAGAATGAGAGTGGACAGAAGGGCGAGAAGTAAATACAGAGAACTCTTGAAGTTATTTGTTAGGGGTGGAAAGTAAAGAGGGTTTGCTTATTTCTGTCAATTGTTTTCGAGATGGGCTTTGCCTGTGGAATCTAAGGGAAAGAGCTGATGGGCTCCAGCGCAGCTAGACCTCGTAGGCTGCTGTCCACGCCAGGCTGTCTTCTGCGCTCTCTGTGTGTGTATTTATTTTCTATTGCTGTGTGACAGGTGACCACAAATTTAGCCACACAAAACACACGTTTATTGTCTCATAACTTTTGTGGGTCCTGACATGCCTCGGTGAGGTCCTCTGGGTCAGGTCCCACAGAGTACAATTATGGTGTCAGATGGGCTGCATCCTCATCTGGAGGCTCGGCTGGTGGACAGCTCACCTCTAGACTCATTCAGGTTGTTGGCAGGATTCACTCCTTGCTGGCACAGCACTGGCTTTTTGCAGGCTGTTGACCAGAGCTTCCTGAGAGCCCTAGATCCCACCGACAGGTCCTAGAGGCCACGGGGTGGTGTTGCCGGCTCCCTGCAGTCCCTAGGGGCACCAGAGTTTCTCTCCACGTGCCCCTCTCCAACATCAAGCCCGGAAGGGGAATCTCTATCTCCAGACTGCTAAGATGAAGTCTCCTATAGTGTGACACAATCATGGAGTGACATCCCAGTGCCTTTGGTTAGAAGCAAGTCACAGGTCCCACCTGTACTCAAGGGCGAGGGATTACACAGAGGCCTGAGCAGCAGGAGGCAGGGACCATGGGGCCCCCTTAGCTTCTTAGCACATGTTCCTCACTTAATCCTCACAAAAACCCCATGCAGTGCGTCTTAGTATTATCCCCATGTAATGGAGGGAAATGCGGGTGATAAGAGAAAGAGACCGGTGTGGCTGATGGAGCAGGCCCCTGAGTAACAGAGAATGAGAGGGCGCAGATCACAGATAGAGAAATCTATCCCTGCAGCAGGGACACCTCGGCCATTGATGCTGGAGAAGGAGGAGGGAAATGCAAATGAGGCTGTGAGCATGGGGTACCATCCTCGGTGTCTCCCCGAGAGAGAGTGCAATGTGCGTCCACGCACGCCAATGTCATGGCAGCCTTCTTCATGGAAGCCCAAAGTGGAAACAACCCAAATGTCCACCAAGCAGTGAATAGATGAACAAAATGTGTTGGAACCATACAATTCCACAATGAAAAGGAACCAATAACCAATACGGGCTACTTGGAGGAACTTCAAAAACGTTATGCTAAATGAAAGAAGTCAGACACAAAGACCACACAGCGCACGATTCTGTTTCTATGGGATGTCCAGAAAAGGCAAATCTACAGGGACAGAAAGCACACTGGTGGTTGCCTGGAGCCAGGGGTGGGACCGGTGGTGGGACCAGAGGGTGACTACATGTGAGCCAGCTTTTCTCTCCTCCAAGGCAATGCAAGTGTTCCCAGACTGAATGTGGTGACGGTCGCACTCCTCTGTCAATACACTAAAAGTCATTCAGTTGTGCACGTCAGATGAGTGGATTTTACGGCATGTAAATGACAACTCATAAACTCTGACAAAAAAAAGATCTTCGCAATAAGTTGGCAAAGTACCTCCCACCCCTGCAATTGGCTTCTTCCTGTGCATTAGAGGAGGGGTAGGGTGGTGGAGCTGGGAGGGAAGGGATGAGGACTGGGAGGGGGTGCTGGAGAAAAGCTGACAGGTGGACGGCCACGTGGCCCAGGCGAGGGTCTGGCCTAGGGTGAAGACCGTGAACTGTCCACAGGATGATATCGTTGAATCCTGCTGTCCTTAGAAACACATGGGTCTGAGCAGGAAAATAAATAACATCA
The DNA here is from genome assembly GCA_020662805.1 of Glaucomys volans. NCBI lineage: Eukaryota > Metazoa > Chordata > Mammalia > Rodentia > Sciuridae > Glaucomys > Glaucomys volans. The sequence continues at coordinate 160,095 of JAJEJO010000299.1, forward strand.
AAGAACAGACTAAGCCAGACTTGGATTTTGCCAAATGGGGCAGAATAAAGAAATAGGAGGTTAGGAGCAATGGCAAGAGTGGAGTCATGGTTGGTGGTGGCTTTGTCTCTGGTGGGCAGAGAAGGAAGAAATGCCCGGTTGCTGGGAGGAGCCTCTGGGTGAGATAGAGAGGAGGGTTCAGAGAGCAGAGGTCTTTAGGTCGAGGGGGAGGGGGAGGGGCTGAGGTAGAGGGGTGGCTATTGTACACCCTTGACCCTTCCTGTCCCCAACTGTCCATGTCCTTCTGCAAACAGGGTGCCAGGCCTCCGCCCTACCCCATCCCATCATACTGTGGCAGAACAGATGGTCACCTCCCTGGGGACAGGAGCTTTGCTGCAGAAGCCACAGCTTCAAGTCCTCAGCAGCTTGGAGCAGCAGACAAGAGCAGGAGCTTTGCAGCCCACGCATCTGGTACTGCAAACCCTGAGCCCACCACTCCCTAGGTGTGGACCTTGGAAAAATTGCTTTATTATTCTCAGCATTCATTCCCCATCTGCAAACAGGAATGATAGGAGAAGACCTCTTAGGGCCATTGTGGGGATCTGATGGGACATTGCTGAAAAGCCCTGAGCCGTGTGCCTGATCTGATGAACACTCTGGCACTGTAGCCATTACTGGTAAACAGGGCAGGGGGCTGACCAATACTGAGCTACACCAGAGGGGCTGCTGCGAGCCAGCAGTTAGGTTTAGGACCCAAGGGCAAGACTCCATGTTTGTGTTCACGACAGCTCACCCTGTAAATCTCAGCCTCTTGGTGCAGCCGGTGGTGCAGCCGGCAGACGGCTGTTGGATCCCAGGTCCTCGGCAGCCCTCCAGGGCATCTGCAGCGTGACCCTGTGTCTGTCTGCATGCAGGTGCCTTTGGTCCATCCCCGAGTCACTGGAAGAAACACCAGCTTCTGGACCACAGGAGCACCTCCGGCTGCCTGCAGCTGGGGCCTCGGGCCATGTATCCAAGAAAGAAAATACAAAAAAAAGCAAGCCAGCAGGTCTCCAAGCACGTATTTGGAGTGGCGGGACCCAGCTCTCATATCTGGTGCCTCCCCAGGGGCCAAGAAGCTACTGTCCTCTATCACCCCGGGCCCCCTGGGGGCGGAGGCGATGTCCCCCCAGTCTCCCTGCGGGGGTGCCTTCCATTCCATTCCGCTCTGAGTCCCGCAGGAAGGAGGATCGATGCTTTCTGCTCCAGAGACAGCCCCGCACATTCCTGCAGGACTATTGACAGCCGCGCCTCTCTCTCCCATCTTCCATACTTCATTTGTGAAAAGAACTGTAATTACCCTCGAGGAGTCATTGGAGGAAAAGTGTACAAATTGAAAAGGACTGGAAATGGGCCCCTCTGGCTGTGCAGAAAACACTTTCCATATTGAACGGCTCTCTCTCGGGCCCCTGCGCTCCGGTTGGCCTGGACCTGGCGATTCCGCTGCACACTGTGGCGGGCGTTGTGCCCTCCCTGACAATGGGCGCCTGACACACGGAGGGCAGTGAGATTAATGAGAGACCAGGGTTTTCCATGCCTTCCTTCAGCGGCTAACTGCTTTCCTTTCAACTCCTACTGCTAAATAGCTGGGACAATTAATAAAGCCCTGGTTGTGCTTCGGTTTTTCTCTTTTCTTCTCTTCTTCCCACGCTGATGGTTGTTTACGCCGCCTTAACCTAACCTACCCATCCAGCGGCCTTGTTAACTGGCCCAGAGACTTAGATCTTGCCAAGTGTCGAGTGTTCTGGGATTTGGGGTGAAAAAAGGGTCCCTGTTGGAGGAAGTCATCTGAGGACAAGATGTTGAAAGCTTTGCCCCAGACCCTGAAAGGTGACCCTGGGCCAGAGCCAGAGCTTGAGTTCCCTGCCCAGCTGCCCCATCTGATGGGACCTTTTGTCTTGGGAACTGCTTCTGAAAAGCTTGGGACAATAAGTGTTTCAGATTTCTGATGGTCTTTTTCCCAGATTTTGGCACATGTGCATAGACTTTACTGGAGTATTTCGGATTTTGGATTTCCAGATGAGGAGTGCCCAACCTGGACATGGCCTTCCCCTCTCTATATCCCTAAGCCTTCTCCTTTTCGGTCTCTTGTAAGGACACCCATAGTTGGGTTTAGGGCCCACCAGAACACAGGGTGATGATGCTGTCTTCAGATCATTACCTTCATTACATCTGTAAAGACTCATCCCAAATAAAGCCACATTCTACAGTCCCACAGACATGGCTTTGGGAGACTTGATTCAAATCATCCAGGACACAGTACAACACTCATGCCTCCTGGAATGCCCTGGGCTGCTTCCAGGCCCTGTTCTCTGCCCAGCTCCAGAGGCTGACCATCCTCTTGAGCCTACAGGCCACCATGTGGCAAGTGAGGGCCACCATGGGGCAGGTAGGTGGAGAAGGAAGCCTCCAGGAGCGTGGAGAAGGAACAGGCGTGAGCCACCACCGCGGCAATGGGTGGGTCCCCTGGGTTCCCCCACTCATATGCTCCTGCTCCCTGGCTGTCTACCCTGCAGAGAGGAACCCTCAGTTACCGGTGAGGACTTGTGGAAGTCACCCAGGACCCCTCTGCCCTTCCTCTCTATCTTGCCTCCCCAGCTTTGTACTCTCAGCACCAGGTGGCCGAACTCACCTCAGCCCGCAGCCCCACCCCTTGGAGAGATCTGCTGAGCCTCCCCAGGGCTCCTCAGGATGTCCCAGACAACGTCCCAGCATTGCAAGGACCCACTGGTGGGGCGTACTTGGTGCCAGGTACTGTCCTAGGTCCGCTGCACACACCAGTTCCCATGAACTTCAGGACGGCCCCATGAGGAGGGTGCCATTACTACCACCTCAGTTTTAGAAGTGAGGAAACCCGGCTGGGGATGTAGCTCAGTTGGTAGAGTGCCTGCCTCGCAAGCACAAGGCTGGGTTCAATCCCGAGCACCACGGGAGGGGAGGGGTGGAAGAGAGAAGAAAATAGAAGTGAGGAAACCGAGGCCCAGAGCTCTTCAGTGACTTGCTAAAGACAGGGTTTCTCAACATCGCTGCTTTGACATTTGGGGTTGACAAGCCTTTCATTGGGGCCCCGATGGGCGCACAGTGGGATGTTTAGCAGTATCTGTGGCTTCCACTCACCAGATGCCAGCAGTGAGTGGAGCACCCCCGCCATTTGTCTCAAGATGCTGTCAAATGTCTCAGGGGGAAAGCAAAGTCACCCCTAGTATGATCTAACGGGTGACAAAGCCGAGATCAGGGCCCTGAAGGCCACACTGATCTGCCTCCATCTGCTGGAACCACCACTCAGCCTGGCCCTGAAGTCCAAAGTCAGGGCTGAAGCTTCGCGGAGACCTCGTGAATCTAGGGCCCCCTGGCTCCCACAGACCACCGCACCAGGCCAGGTGGCTCCAGAGGAGGGTGCGTACTTTCTGGGAGAGCATGAGGCCTCTCTGTCCCCCACAGCTCCGGGCCGTGGCCTGGCTCAGCACTGGGGCCCAAAGATGGCACCACAGGCTTCCTGGGGACAGTGAAAGGTCCCCCCCCTGCCTCCTTAAGGAATGTGCTCACGGGGTTGGGGAGGGATGGCCGCTCAGGTCTCTTGGAACCCAGCTTGTGCAGATTCTGGAAATGGCGAGGGTTTTGGTGTCTGCAGAGAAGGTAATTAAATGCCGAGTTAATTGTCCCTGGTAGTCATGGCTTTCTGCCCTTGGCTCCTGTCCACCTCTTCTTCCACGAAGAAGAAAAGGAGGGATGAGAGCAGCGGAGCCAGGAGGGTTGCTCACGGCCCTCCCCCTCCCTCCCTTCCTCCCTCCCTCTCCCTCTCTCTCTCACACACAGGCGCACACACACACATGCACCCACGCACACACACGCACATGGTGAACAGCCCGGCCTTTCTCTCACAAGGGCCCTTCTCCACCCGTTGCTGTGATGATCGGGAAGGGCCGTGGCGGTGATCTCGGGGACGCCATCGGCTCGCTCTAAACACGCTGCAGCTCGGAGGCGCTAGCCGCTTTCATCACCTGCTATAATCGCTCGTTTTTTATTGGCACATAAAAGGGCTTCCTGTAAAACATATTAGAGCTCCCGATTCCGAAGGAAAAGCACTTGATGTAAAATCTCTCCACGAACAGCAGCTGCAATCAGGGCTGGGCTGGTGGCACCCTCCCTGCGTGGAAGGGACAGCACCCTCATGCGTGGCCTTGTGCCGCCCCTCCCAGGAGCTGAACCCCTGCACATCATCCCAGGGAGGGATGCGGCCAGCCAGACCCAGGAAGGCAGAAACTGGGCCCCCACCTGCGAGCCAGCCTGCCTCTGTGAGTTCAGGCATGTCACAGGGGGATCGGAGCTCCAGGCCACCGTGACACCGGCTCCCAGGTGCCTGCTTCATGACTTTTTTCCAAATCTTCGAATTTGGATGATTCAGAAAAATACTGTTATTATCCTCATGTGCAAACAGACGTGGCCGCACTAGGGAATCGAATACAAAAGATGTGTGCGTTTTTAAGATTCAAACACAGGGTTCCAGAGAAAGCACCGCTCCGCCCAGTGCGTCCCTGGCAGCATCGTGCAGCACAGAAGCCGCTCTGGCTCTGCCCCACATTCTACCCTTGCACCCAGCTACCCCAGGGGGCTGGGCAAAGCCGACCCTGTATAATGATCAGTGGGCAAGGGCATCACCTGCATCCTGCTCGGTATGTGCACCTTCCCTGCACAGCCCAGGAAGGTGGCTCCCAGGTCACTGCCAGACCCACAGTGCCCTTCAGCTGCCCCTCACCTTGAAGAACTTCAGTTCATTGCTTTAACTCAGGAGCCAAGACACCTCCTTTATGGACCCAGCCTAACCCCTCCTGTGGAATTCATCATGCCTCCCTCGTGCCCCTACCACAGTTGGATCAATCCTCTGTTATGGGAGTAATTTTTTGACTAGATGTCTGTCTCCTGCATTAGATAGGAATTGGTAGGGACAGAGCTGTGGGTTTTGCCTCATGGGTACCTGGCACTTAGTAGTTGGTCAATAAATGGAGTCAGATATATGGAAGGTTTGAGAGAGTAAAAAAATGGGAGGGTAAGTGAAGATGGACTACTGTCTGAGGCTGCTTTCTGTTACTATGACAAAATGCCAGAGACTAGGAAATTCATAATAAATAGAGGTTTATTGGCCCATGGTTCTAGAGGTGGGAAAATCCAAGAGCCTGGTGCCGGTATGTGCTCAGCATCTGGTGAGGGCCTTCCTGATACACCAGAACATGGCCAAAGCATCACATGATAAGATACAGCAAGCATGTAGCTTAGGTCTCTCCTCCTCTTCTCATAAAAATCACTGATGCACCTGGGCACTGTGGCAAGTGCCTGTAATCCCAGCAACTTGGGAGGCTGAGGCAGGAGGATTGCAAGTCTGAGGCCAGCCTGGGCAACTTAGTGAGACACTGTCTCAAATTAAACCTACAAGGGCTGGGGATGTAGCTCAGAGATAGAGCACTGGCCCAGTATGCATGAGGCCCTGGGTAGGGGGTCCTCAATCTCCAGAACCACCCAAAACAAATAAATAATAAAATAAAGCTACTAACACCATCATGGGAGCGCCCCCCACCAACACTCTAACGACCTCATCTAACCCTGAGTGCCTCTGGAAGGCTCCGCCTCCAGACACCATGGATGCACAACTTGGGAGGTTAAGTCCCCAACATGCGAACTTTGGGGAAACACATTCAAACTATAGCAGCCTGGAAGGTTCTAGTCCACAGATGGGTGGTATGGTGATGGTGACAGGGCCTGGGGACTTGGACCTGGCATTGGAGTCACCTGCCCAGAGTCAGAAGAGGCCTGGGGGCAGCTGTAGTTCCACCACAGCCTGGGACCTCTGCTGCTTTTCCAGCACCTTCCCAGCCCTTCTCTGTGGGCAGAGCTGGACAGACCATCTGCCAGAGGAGCGGACTGCAGGCCGCAGAGCTCAAAGCTGGGTCTTTTTTTTTAAACAAAAATCCCATTTTAATCTTAAAAATGTACATGCATTTTGTTTTCTGTAGCCTAATATTGTCATGTTTGTTTGCCCATGAAGATGACAGTACTTTTTCTGATAAATGGCATCTGAAACCACGGATCTTGTCCAGGTGTCCTCAAGCCCTCTCAGACCAAAGGCCCTGGGACACCTCTCCGTGGATCCTTCCCGAACAGTTCAGAGCACATCCTCCTCTGGGTGGGTGGTCACAGGGCCTGGCTACAGGGCCTGCAGTGACAGTGACCCTGTGTTGAGAGTGGTCAGGCCTGGACACAGTCTGCAGCGGCAGAGCATCAGGTCTACAAGCTTTGCAATGAGTGGACTTGGTGACTTGTTTGCCTCTGTGACCTGACCCTGCCTGGGGCCTGTCATGGGTTGCAGGCGCAATAATGAAAGACGAGGGACGTCTTGGAGGTGCTCAGGGGGCAGCTGAAGTGACCCTGACTGCAGGACATCAGGGGTTGGCTGCTGTCTTGGTGTCCTCCTCTGGCTGTGGCAGAGATCAGAGTTTCCTTAGAGAGGCAGGACTTGATCCCAGCAATGCACGTGGCCTGGAAGTGGCTCAGGGCCCTGGGGCTGCTGGAGTGGCTGCTTCTTGTCAGTCTTCGTCCCCTTCTTCCTAGTCTCTGCATTGTCCTCCTCCCGTCACCATGTGGCCTCTTCCCACCCACTCCCTGACCTTTCTTCCCCGGGTTCCTGCACCAGCAGCTGTAGCAACAGGGTCCCCCCCAGACTGACCTGTCCTTTGCCACATCCCCACATCCCCAGGTGATTCAAAACGCCACTCAGAATCCTCTGTTCACGCAGGACCTCGGCCTGCATGTGGCTTCGACCCCCGTGGCCCTCTAAGCCTCAGCTTGTTCCACTCCAGCAAGGCTGCCCACAGCCTCCATCTCTCGGTGGCTCTGAACCCACAGCTCAGGTGTTTCGTGCTGATGTTTTGTTTTTGTGGCGTGGGGATTAAGCCCAGAACCCCGTGCATGCTGGGCGAGGGTCCTACCATCCCAGCCTTTCTGTTTTATTTTGAGACAGGTTCTTGCTCCGTGCCCAGGCTGGCCTTGCACTTGGGATCCTCCTGCCTCCACCTCCCGAGTCGCTGGGATTACCAGTGTGGCCACTGCACGTGGCACCTGTCAGGCTTGACCCTGGGCCATTGGTGTTGGCCTGCCCTAAAGTTGAGGCCCAACTCTGGAGCAGGCGGCTGTGTCCAGCGGAATTATAGGGTCCACCACGTGGGCTCTGGATGTGGGGAGCCGGGCTGGGACAGAATGGGACAGCTCTGGAACCGTGACTCCTGTTTCCAAGTGGGCCCACTCTGGCCCCCTCACATGGGAGGACCCTGTGACTCACTCCATCCCATCTCCTCCCTCTCGGGGACAGCGATGGCTCAGCTGGAGCGTTTGTGTTCTACCCGGCATCTCAACACATGACTTATTCTCTGTCCTGGAGACCTGGGAGGAGCGTGGGCAGACCCAACCCTCCCAGGGCAGGGAACTCCATCTCAGGAGGGAACACTGGTTTCCCAGCGTCCCACGGCAAGCAGCAAGGTGTCCGAACTCAAGCCTGGAGCTCCTGACTCCGTCCAGTCCTCTGGCCTCACCCCCATGTGGCCTCTGGATATTGTCCTTGCTGCAGCCTCCTTACACACAGTCCTCAGCCCCAGCTTCGCAAGGCAGTGCCATGGTTACAGCTATGGGACCCAGAGAAGCTGTTAGGGACACAGTGGCAGAGTCAGGTTAGGTCTGCAGGAGCTGGATGTGACCACTGACCACCTGTATGAAGGTGAACAATTAAAAATCACAAGAGCTCGAATTTCTCAAGTGCCTCCCATATTGATTCAGGCACTCTTCTAAGAGCTTGGCTTGTCTTAATTTATTTGATCCTGGTAGTGATCTTCTGAGATAGTTATGATTATTATACCCATTTCACAGATAGAGAGATCAAAGCACAGAGAGGTTAAGCAACTTTCTAGGGTTACACAGCCAGGAAGTAGAAGAATCCAGGATCTGAACTTAGGCAATTTGGCTACAGAACAAGCACACAGCTGCCTCATAAGCATCATGACACTTATCTTCCTTTAGATCATGTTCTCAAAAGCACTCACCAGACTGGGAACATCAGCCTTACCTGGAAACTGGATAAAAATGCACGTTCTCAGAACCCACCTTTCACAAACAAATCAGAAACTCTGGGGCTGGGACCCAGCAATCTGTGACTTGGAAAACCCCAAGCAGATTCTGATGCATGCTGAAGTTCAGGAACTATCACTTTAGAGGATTAAATTGAAATAGTGTTTATAAAATTCTTGGCATAGCATTAAAAAATGGTAGCTATTATCATGACCGGCTTTATTTAAGAAGAATGAAAGCCCGTTGTGGTAAACATCGGAAACACCTGCCTCTTTGGTAAAATGCCCCATAAAACAACTTATACTGTCAGGGAAAAGAAGTATTGAAGTGAAGCCTGGGAGGAGAGATCGACAGACCCTCCTGGCTCACCGGGCAGCTGCACCCGCTCCTGCCGGTGTGCACGCAGCTGCCGGCAGGGGCGGGATCCACTTGATCATTGGAAGGACCTGCTGCCTTCTCCGTGAACCCAACGCAGTTTGGGTAAGAGGCTGACCAGCTCGGCCACTGCCTAGCTTGAGAGTGAGTCCCGGCCTGTCCCCCGCCTGGACGCCCCGTGGCTGCCCACATGACCTCCCTGCTCAAGGCTGGGATGCCCCACCCCTGGCCTCCTGTGCTTGCTCGGGAATCATGAAGACACTCCCCTACATGCATGGCCTGCCCCTCATCACTGTGTGTCACCCTCGCTGGTGACGTGCCTTCCCTTCCTCAGGCAGGGTGTATAATTGGCCTGGCATTACCCGGCAGTCTCTGGGGAATTGCTTCTGTCAGGAGCATAACAAGCTTATCTGTTTAGCTTGAGTTATGTCACCGTGAGCTCCGTGTAAGTCTGACCGCCTGCCTGACGTGCTGGCCTGGATGGATTTGTGAATAATTTCACCACCACAATTATTTTACAATTTGGAATCTTCCCTGGCAACTCAATGCATAGCTTGCCATGAGCCACTGCATAAATCAAAACTCTGAGCAAAGGCTCTCCAGCCAGGCCACAGCTTCGTCACATAGGAGGCTGGCGAGCCTGGTGTGCGGGAGACCTGGAGCTGGGCTCCTGTCCCCAACTCCAGGCCACACCCAACTGGAAGCTGCCATCAGCCCAGGGGCCCCTGTGGGGCTGTCCAAGGAAGCCAGTTCCCATTATCTCAGTGGTTTTCCTTGATCTGTCCCTTTATAAACGGGGGTGAGGGCCGATGTGACTTCCCCTCCTCTCCTGCTTTCGTCTCGTCCCCAGGCTCCCACAAGAGTTACCACAGGAGAATCCAGGGCACCCGAGCAGGCAGAGCCAGAGAGATCACCTGTTCCAGCATTTCCTGTTCTGTTCCCAAAGGGGCCTCAGGGCTGCCTTGGGGGCCGGGCACCAGAGAGAACTTAGTCGGTGCCCACCTGTCAATCAGGGCAGCTCCCTCTTTATTTAAGTCACATAGTGGCTTCTGTTGGAATAAACGGGTTGAGCTGCTGAACTGTCCTGAAAGCCTCTGATCCACTCTCACCCCTTTGTTTTACAGAACGGGAATTTGAGACTTAGGGAAAAGTGACATAGCTTAATAATTATTTTTCCCACACTAGGGATTAAACCCGGGGTCTTAAGCACACTAAGTTGTATATTTCTGCTGTCAAGCCCGTGAGTTAGAAACAGACTCCAGAATAGGTCCCAAATCCAGGTTCTTTCATTCACTAGCTTGGATGTTCTTGAACTGAGTCCACTAAACTCAGAGCCTCCAAGTCTCAGTTTTCTCATCTATAAAATGGGTCTACTAATAGATTTGTCATGCAGATTAAATGAGGAAACATGTAAAGTGTCCATCCCAGTGTCTGGCACATAATACATACTCAATAAATCAATAAATGTTCGCTGATGTCATTAACTTGGGTCTGCTAAACCCTAAGTCTCAAGAACACACACCATAGACCATTGTGTGGTAGAGAGCCTGCCTCCAGGGAAAGAAGAAACTGCGTGGAAAGAGCATCTAACACCTGCGGGCTCATTTCATCGCAGTCCACCTGGGGGCTGGGCTGGGCTGGGCCCTCTGATCTGCATTTTGCAGGGAGGGAATCCTCAGAGTGACCTGGGGGCCTCCCCGAGTGGGACCAGATGCTGGCTGGCGGGGCTTCTGCAGCTGTTTGAGCTGCAAGGATTCTGCTGGTCCTCAGCTGGGCTATTAGCAGTTCTGAACCCGTCTTAGCTGTTCCCACCCCCACACGTCTTATTAGCAGACTTTCTTCAGGCTTCCACAGCCTCCCCTCCTGCAGGCTGCTCCAGTAGCTACCTTTTGCCTTGTTTTGTTTTTACACTGTCTTCACTTCTGTAGGTGTTGAAAGAGAGTCACGGGGCCTATGTGCCAGCAGAGGGGCACGGGAGAGTGGAGGGGACGCTCTTGGCAGGCTCGAGAACACAAATGGAAGCTGTTCTTCCTTGGCTCAGGCAAGGTGGGAGGGGGCTCCGTTCCTTCATTCATACACCCATCCGTCAAGCTCCTGCAGGCGCTGAGGATACAACACAGACCAGTTTCTGCTCTCTTGGAGGGCGGGGTCCAGCGGGAAGGGCAGCAGGTGAGTCAGCTGTGGGAAGGGTGCGGTGCCACAGGAAAAGGGACCTTTGTGGTTCCTGGCAGCACCTTGCTGGGCCCCCGTTCAGCGCCCAGCTCAGGATGCAGCCCAGAGGAAGTCTCCCTAAAATCTGCTGAATGACCTTTCATGAGAAAATAACGGTGCCCGACACACTCAGGGCACAGCCCAGCACGCCTGTGCCCAGTTTGTCGTCAGGGCCCACGTGGTCTCCAGCCGGGGGTCCCACCACTGCCACCAGCCTCCCCTTCCTTCCAGGTGCAGCAGGTGCAGCCCTGCGGGGCATTCGCTCTCCCACCTCCAGACAGTGTCCCATTCCCAGGCCATTCTGGAATTTCTCCAGTTTTCCTTCCCTGGATTGTATCCAGGATCTGAGAGACCTCGGCTGGGACAGGGATGCACAGGAAAACTAAAACCCCTGCCATTTTAAATCCAAGCAGTTATGCATACTTGCATGCACGCGTGCACACACACACACACACACACACACACAGGGTAGATTCCATGCAGTCGCTCCCTGTAGAGAAACTACGAACACACTGTGCCCAGCACAGGACACACAGGACAGCCTGGGTTACGGAGACACCATTTCTCAATCATGTATTTAGGATCTGTGCCTGGCAGGGGTGCATCTGGGATGTCAGGGGAGGGGGTGAACTGGAGGGGAGAGAGGCCTTCAGGCAGGGGCCCCGGGGAAGCAAAGGGCTTGATGTGATCCAGGAGCAAAAGAGGGAAGTCATTGTCATCAGAGCACAGACAGACATACAGACACACTGCACACGGACAAGTTCGCACACCAAGCACACGCACCACCCGGACACACACGAGGCACAAAACGCTCATATTCACCCTTAGGCACATACACCGGCACAGACCAGCACGGGCATGCACACGCGTGTGTGAACACACAGAGCAGGATCAGCAGGTCACAGAGGTGTGTGTGCATACAGATGTGGCCAAAAGAAAATGCCAAGGTGCACCTGCCACCTAGACACACAGGTGAAGGTTCCCATCCGCAGATGCTTCCCGAATGCCCATGAACAGTGGGAAAGCGTGCACCATCTCCGCAGGTGTGTCCCCACGCACTCTCCACGCGAGGCATGCACACAAGTGTGCACATGGCATGTGCAAGGAAGTGGCACGTGCTCCGGAGCTCCCGAGAGCCCAGCGATTCCTGAGCCCGGGCTCATTAAAGTCAATGGCCGTTAAGTAGCTAATCCCTCATTCAGCTCTCTGAACGTTCGGGGCATAATCCGTGGGCTCCTCCATTTCTACACAGCTTTGAAAGGATTCGGGGTGAGGGCGGCGACGGAGATTGGGGTCTTAGAGTCCCAGACGTTGTTAAGCCTCTGCTCATCAGCTTCCCCTCCCCTGGGCTGTCGGCAGATGCGGATCTCACACCACCGCAGAGGGACTCCTGCTCCCTAATCCATTTTCCCCTGCCTTTCTTTGGAGATTAAACAAGTGCCCCACTGGCCACAAAGGCCAGCCAAGCTCCCTGGGGCCTGGAGGCTCTCTGATGCCAGCTGTGGAGGGAATCCAGAAGGCCTGGGCAGCAGTCTGCACTGCTGGGTGAACAAGAAGGGGTTGGGGACCCTACTCTCTAAGGAGGGGTGGCCTGGCCATGAGGGCCAAGTGGTTTGTCCAAAGTAAAGAAATAAGTAAAATAAAACTGAAAAAATGGAATGAAGCCTCTTTGGAGGCAGCATGAGCTAATCATCAGTTGGGCCACTCGGGAAGTCTCTCAATGTTTCTGGGCCTCTGTTTTGTCATCTGTAAAATGGGCCTAAAGATACATTGGCTCCCATCTCACTGGGCAGCTTGGAAGACAAATGAGATAGAGGACCTCGACCTTCTTCCCAGGATCTCTGGGCCCTCCAAGATCTGAGCCTCCTCCTGCCCTCCCCAGGCTCCTCGTGGGCCCTCTCTCCATCCCTCCTGCACTACATGCCCTTCACCCTAAACAACCAAATGCACTCCTCTTCTTCTTGATGCTGTGCCTTTGCCCCCAGCATCTTCTCTTCTTGGAATGCCCCTCCCCTACCTGATTGCTCAACAAATTGCTTCTGACTTGTCAAGACCTACCTGAGGTGTGGTCTCCTCCATGGAACCTGCCTGAACCAACCCAAGCCACACAGATTCCACCCCACCTGCACCTCTTCCCCACCCCATCCCACCCCACCCCAGCCCCATAGCTCCTCCTCCTGCCCCTGGGGAAACAGCTGCCCTTTTGCGGGAACTGTGCCCCCACCTTCTCCTGCCCATGTGGAACCCTGTGAAGACGGGATCCTGGCCCCAGCCATCTCCAACTCAGGAGTTCAGAAGAGCTTGCCAGGGGCTCCAGGGGTCATTAAGCACAACGAAAAGGCAAGGTCACATCCATGTTTAAAAGACAACCTATTTTAAAAGCCAGGTACAAAATTCCTCTTGGAAGAATGGTCTTCCCCAGGAAGTGACTTAAACCACTGCAGGTCCTCCCAGCTCAGGGCACGGTCAGAACACGCTGGACAGCTGAAGATAAAAAGGAAGAAAAGAGGTGAATTGCTCTACAAAACCAAGCAGGAGAACTTGGAGTTTCAGAGCCAGGACCCAGGAGTGGGGAAGGGAGAGTGATGGAGAAGAAGGACCTAACAGATAGGGGGCGCCTGGGGCTCCTGAGGGGCTTCTGAGGGAGGATCTTCCGCGTGCGCCCTGTGCTGGCCCAGAGGCAACGCCTGCTCTGCTCCCACCTCCCAGAATTCCGTGACGTTGACTCTGCACAAATCCCTTGGGTGGGTGATGCCTAGAGGGGACAAAAGTTCAGCAGGAGGCTGTGGTGCTGAGTGTCTGGAGGGAGAGGCCACAGTCAGAAGAGAGATGCAAGTGGAACCCGAGTCCGGGCGGAGGTCAGACGGAGAGGTGACTGGGAAACCTGTCTGGGGACCTGTCTGGGGCAGACCCCAGATGCCCACAGGGGATGGGTGGGCCCACAGGAGGATTTGGGGCATCGTCATTGGAGTCCTTGGTAGAAGCCATCCTGAGGCCCAGAAGTCCTGAGGCCTGATGGGTCGGGGGAGCAGGGGTGTCTCCTGGGGCTTGGATTCCTTCTAGGAGCTGAGGAGGCCTTGGAGGGGCACTGTGGGGAAGATGGGCCATGCTGACTAATGGGGTGTATCAGGAGACATAGAGGACAGGGGATCTGTGCCATCCCCGGCTGGTCCCTGCAGGCTGCCCTGACCCTGCAGGGACCACAGTCCACATGTGACCCCTGTCCAAAGTTGGCTGAGGCCATTCCAACCTCCACAGGGACCACTGCTGCAGCCTCTCTGCTGCTGCCTCCCTCACCACTGTTGGGGGCCCACACAACCAGCAGAGGCTCAAAACATGCCCGTCACGCCTGCCCCTGGGGAGGCTGAGCGGAGTCACTCCACTCGCAGCCATTCGGCACGTCTATTAAATTAGATGGAGCAATTACGCGCGGTTTGGAGGCAGAGTGATGTAGCGGGAGGCGGGCGTGTCAGGCAAGGGGAATGCAAACGCCACACCGGAGTCACAGCACCGCAGATCTTACTTACAGGCCCCCCCCAGCAAAGCCCACGCCCGCCCACCGCCACCACTGTGCAATCCTGCTTCCCCGAGCGCCCAGCTTGGTGCATTGCAGATGCCCAGGAGCCCTGTGCTCCCTAGTAACTCGGGGAGAGCTGGAAGAGAACTCTTAGATGAGGGAGAGCGAGAAAACTCAAGACCAAGGGAGACAGCTGGAGGATTTGACACTGGCTGATCAGAGAGGAAGGTGCGAGGGAGGGGGCATAGCATATGGAGCAGCTCAGCAGGAGCTCCTCAGGGGCCACTCTCCGGAAAGGGAAGGAAAACAGCCCGTCCATTCATTCATTCAACAAATATTTGTTGGGCACCTGCTAAGTGCCAACTCTTCGCATTCACAGAGCGTTCAGGAGAGCAATTAGGTTGGAATGTTAAGTATCTGTGCAAAGAGCAGAGTCCTGAACTTGGAGCCCCAAGTTCAAATGCTTTTGTTTCCTCTTGATCAAGAGAACTAGGAGGAAGCATCCTTGACTTGACAGGGAGGTGGGGACAGGGAGAGAAGCCAAAGGTGGAAGTAGGAAATGAACTTGGAAGTGTCGGTGGCAGTCTGACTAATGAGCCTTCAGTGCCAACCCAGCAGAACTGCCTGTGCCCGCAGCTGTGCCAGCCACCTCTGCAGACAGTGATGGAGGCCTTCTGCACTCTGACCAGCTGAGTGAGACCATGTGCGCGCTCATCAGATGGCTCAGAGGAGAGGATTAGAGGCGAGAAAGGGGACAGGAAGGGACCAAAGACTCAGCTTGGGTGGGGGCAACCCGAAGTCAGGGCTTGCAGGTGTGGGGTCCTGGGGCAGTGTGCAGGACAGAGGGTGGGGCGGCCTGGTGACTGCTCCCAGTGAGCTGCTCCAGGGCCTCTGGAGTGGGCTCCACAGCCAGCCTGGGGGAGGGAGGCCTCCGCTGCTAGGCAGGGGAGGAGGCCTCCAGAGAAGCTGGCCGAGGTTCAGGGCAGGCTGGAGGCACTGTGAGGACCTTGGAAAGGGGAGCACCCCCTGGCCTGAATGTGGTTCCTGATCTCCCTCCCACCAGCTGGCTCAGGTGGGGTCAGGACCCAGATGAGTGAGTGAGTAGAAGAGCGGAGGGAGGCCAGGTAGATGGGGGGACGGAGCCAAAAAACCCAGCACCATGGATCTTCCCCATGTACTGCTGTGAGGAGGCTGTGGCTGAGGCCCCCTCTCCCTCTTTCTGGAGTAGGCTTTGTCCCACTTTCTTGGCAATATTTATTTGGGTCGAGGAAGGTGTGGCAAGGACCCCCTGGGGAAAGAGACCACCTGTGGTTCCAGGTGAGGAGGGGTGGAAGAGAGAAAGGGCCAGAAGAAGAGGGGCCTTTTGCAGGAGGCCTGCCTCGGGCGGTGTGGTCCTGGGTCTGTTCTGATCACAGATTCCAGGCTGAGCTGGAAACTCTCGATTAGATGCTACCCACACGGACTCGGACACTCCACCCCCACGTTGGTGGTGGAACTGTGAAAGTGGAAAGAATCCCAAAGACCTGGGGGAAAGATTATCCCATTCATGCCCAGTGAACCAGTAAAGATGGATATGCCGGGCGTGGTGGTGCATGCCTGGAATCCCGAGGCTCCCGAGCCTGAGGCAGGAGGATTTCGAGTTCAAAGCCAGCCTCAGCAACTTAGTGAGACCCTGTCTCAAATAAAAAGTCATGGGGGTGGGGTGCCTAGGGATGTGGCTCGGTGGTCCAGCACTCCTGGGCTCCATCCCTGGTACCAAAAGAAAGAAGCCTGTTAGTGGCACACGTGCCAGAGGAGGTGGACTGTGTGAATTCCTTGCTAGAAGTAAAACTTGGCACGACTACCCTAGAACAGGACTTGACCTTGCCTTCCAAAATCCAACAATTCAAATGCCCGGTGGCCAGGCGAATCCACTCCTAGGTGCACAGAGGCCCTTCCATCTGTGCCCCAGGGACACAAGCACACGGGCTCTCAGAACAGCAGTGACCACAACAGTGAGCGTAAATACACTGAGTTTGGGAAAAACCCAAATGCCCCAGGCTGGCGGAATGGCTAAATGAATTGTGGTCGAACTCACACAACAGAATGAGTAAGGCGAAGCAAAACGAATGGATGTGGCCACACAATAACTTGGATAAATCCTGGTAGCACAACGTAGAGTGGAAAACTGAGTCTCAGAAGACGACTTCCGTCTACGGAGAGAGATCAAGAAGAAGCCGGACTAAAAGATACTGTTTAGGCACACTCGAACTGGTGTGTGGGAGGAAGGGAGGAAAGAGGGCGTGAAAAACACAAATGCAGCCAGGCGTAGTGGCACACACCTGTAATCCCAGGGGCTCGGGAGGCTGAGGCAGGAGGATCACGAGTTCAAATTCAGCCTCAGCAATTTAGTGAGGCTCGAGGCAACTCAGTGAGACCCTGTCTCTAGATAAAATATAAAATAGGGCTGGGGATGTGGCTCGGTTGTTAAGCACCCCGGGTTCAATTCCTGCTATAAAAACAAAACCCCCCTCAGAAACACAGAACCGCAGTCACTTGTAGGGAAGGACGAGATGATAGGGTTAGCAACAAGCACACAGGGAAATGGAAGTTATCAATCACAGCCGAATTTGTGGGTTCAGTAGTGAGTTCACAGGTGTTCACCAAGTTTCCCTCCACTTTCTATTGGTGCTTTATAGTTGCACATACTGATGGGATTTGTCCTCACGTATTTGTACATGTGCGCGTTACCTGATATAACACCATGGTTTGTTTGCTAAGTTATCAAACTAAAAAATGAGGGTCATGATTAAATGGTACACCATGAACAAAAGTTGGTGACTAGTGTGATGTTATGTTCTGAACTGCAAAATTTAATGTGGATGCCCCCTTGGAGGTCCTCGTGAGGCCTTCCCACCACCCCCTGTCCTCAGCTGTACCAGGCCCTGCTTGCTCCCTCAGATTGTCACCTCCCTCCTACTGTCACTTCTGCACCCATCTCTCTGAGCTCAGTCTGGAGGGAGCAGGGCCACAGAAAGAGGGGACCCTGAGACAAGAGGACCTCATGGACTCATGGCCATGTCCCCAGCCCCCAGCTTCTCTGCTTTCGGGCTGCTTGCAAGACATTTAGCCAAGGGCAGGTGGAGCGACCCTGGGTTTGGTCCTGGCCATCCCTGCTCTCAGCTCCTCCTGACCCCCTTGCTGGGCTTTCTGCCCTTGATAAGGTAGGGAGCTTCTGTCCAACACCTAAGACTCAGAAATCTTGGACTCAGCCCTCCCTGCCTTGCTGGGTCTTCACCCAGGACACATCCAGAGCTCCACCTGTTTCGTCCTTCATCACATATACTTGCTGAGGGCCTCTGAGGTGTCAGGCAGAGGCAGCAGGCCCTGGAGGAGGTGGAGCATCTTCTTGGAGAGGCAAAGGGAGGGTGGGGAGAGAGACAATAAGCCAGGCAAGTATGAAAACCGTCCAGGGCACAGGCGGTGGCCAGCGTTATGCAGAGAAAGGGGAAAGAAAACCCCAGGGTCAGGCAAGGAGGGGCTGTGGTTTTGAAGAGAGAGGCCAAGGGCAGCCCTCTGGGGGAGATGACATTGTGTAAAAAGCTGAGGAGGTGAGCAAGCCTTGAGGACACCTGGGAGGAGCACCCGGCGCACAGGGAATGGCAGTGTGGAGTCCTGAGGCTGGGGCGGCTGGTGGAGGGTGGAAGTGACATCAGAGAGACCTTCTCAGGACTGTTGGCTGAAGGAGTCTGGAGTCACCAGAGGGTTGTCAGCTGATGTCACAGGATCATTCTGGCTACTGAGCCAACAGGGGCAAAGGCTGAGGAACTGGTGACAGCCAGGACCAGCTGATGGCAGCAGAGGTGTGAGAGAGTTGGATTCTGGGTGCACTTTGGAGGTAGAACTAACAGCATTGATGGCAGATTGGATTTGGGGTGTGAGAGGGGTCAACAATGACACCGAGGTTTCTGTCCTGAGCACCTGGGCAGATGGCATTGTCACACGCCAAGTTGGCCAATCTGCGGGTGGCTCAGGTCTGGGAAGAGTAGGTGCTTCATTTGAGTGGCAACTATGGGACACTCAAGCCAGTGGGCAGTGGGCAGTTAAAGGGATGGGCCAGGAGGCAGGGAGAGTCTCAAGGGATGGAGAGTAGACTCAACCCCACTGTGACTCCAGAACACTCAGCTTCCCTTTGTTGATTTCCCCCTGCCACCCCACAGCTGTGCCTGCAGGATGACAGGGATTGCTTGCTGGGCATCTGGATTCTCAGTGTCACTCCAGGGCCCACCCATAGGCAGTGAGGAAGGAATGAATGAACCAAAGAACGAAGAGCAGGGAGAGAGACCTCCTGGTCTCTCCTGTGACCACGTATGACCAAGGAGGAGCAGCAGAACTGTGCCCCATAACGATAGGTACACTTCTGGAGTGGTCTTTGAGAGATAGTGACCCCCTCTTGTCCCAGCCCACCCCCAGCAGTTGGCTCTGGGTGGTAATCCACAGGAGGGTTGTTCAGGGCAGGCAGCAGGGCAGAGTTGGGTTCAGGTGCTCATGCTGGTTGGTATCACCTGCTCATCTGCTTCAGGCTGGGGAACCAGGTGTTGCAGAGGCCTCCAAGGTCCCTGGGCCCCCTGCCTTCTCTGCCAGACGGATCAGTCTAGGCCAGTGGTTTTCAAACCTTCTTCTTCTGTGGTTTGAATGTGTCCCCAGGGTGCTCCATTGAAAACCCAATCCTCATTGCAACTGTGTTGAGAGGTGGGACCTTTGAGAGGTGACAAGGTTGTGGGGACTCTGCCCTCTCGAGAGGACCCATGTTGTTACCCCAGGAGCAGATTTGTTATGGCAAGAGCAGGCCTGTCCTAGAAGTTCAGTCCTCTTGATCTCCAGACATGGGTTCTTGTGCCCTTCCTCCAGGGGATGATGCACCAAGAGGCCCCTCATCAGGTAGGGATCTCTCGACCTTGGACTTCTTAGCCTCCAGAACGGTAAGAAATAAATCTCTTGCAGGTGGAGGCAGGAGGATCACAAGTTTGAGACCAGCCTGGGCAACTTAGCAAGACCCTGTCTCAAAATAAAATACAGAAAAGGCTGGGGATGTGGCTCAGTGGTAGAGCACCTGTGGGTTCCATCCCCAGTACAAAAAAAGAAAGAAAGAAAGAAAAGACTGAGACTGAAAGCCATGGGACCCAATCAAGAAATCTCTTGTGGCGTGGGGATGAGGGTGGGGGAGCTGAGCAGGCACTGAACCGCTGAGTGTCCCATTGTCCTAGCACATGGTCAGGACAGGCTGATCCCAGGCCTCACCCCAGGGAGTCCGAGTTGATGGGTCTTGTGTGCCTAATGGGCGGCCCTGGGCGGCCTGTCTCTGACCCGGCTTCCTGTGACTAGCAAGTCCTCACCCGCCTGGGAGTCAGTTTTCTTCTATATAAGGAGGATCCAAGAGGACCTTGTTGTGGAGGAAGATTCAGCAAGGTGGTGCGTGTGAAGCCCATCTGTTCCTTCTGTGATTATCCACAGCCTCCTGCAGGTGCTCCTGAGGGAGAGCCAGGTCTGGAGACAAGTAGCCGGGAGGTCACTGGCACCCTGAGAACGCCATTGTGCAGGAATCCACTCAGCTCTCTGCCTCCCTCGCCTCCCTCTGCGTTGCGTTCAAGCACCCTCCGCACAGCCTCGCTGCCTGCCTCCCTCCCCGCCAGCCCTCACCTGCCTTCCCTCTCCCTCCGCCCGACTCTGCACCTCCCCTTCTGGACCAGCGGGTGCCATGGGACAATGGACCTCAGGCAAGTCTCTAGTCTCCCCCACTTTCAGCGACCTTTCCGAAATCGGGGGGCAGCTTCTGAAGACGCTGCTTTTGGCCCAGGCGCCACCAGCCCAAACAAAGGCATTTTCTGCTGGGAAGGCGACAATTGTTTCCATTTAGCAAACGTTTGCTGCCAACGCCAGTGTTTTCTCTTGGAAGCCAGCGTCTGGTGGAGAAGACAATGCCAAGCTAAATATTTTCTCCGCATAAAAATCCCTTTAATTTTTTAATCATTTGGCAAACATCCCCTCCTCCCCCCTGGCCTTCTGTTCCCCTTCTCCCCCTCCCCCTCTGCTCTGGCTGGGTCTCTGTAACACCCAACATCTGGGCAAGAGGGAAAGGTTTGGTGGGCCACGCAGATGTTCCCGAACCTACAGATGGTGGGCTGCGTGCAGACGCCCCGAATCCACGCGCTCCTATTGTTTCCTCAGCTGTTGGATCTGGATGTTGTGGGTGGAGGCAGATTTAACCTTCTCCAGCCCCCGCCTGCCCTGGTTCCGTTCAAGCTATCTATGCTAAACCCTGGTGAAGAGGGACCTACCCATCCGCAATGGGGCCCTTATGCCATCAAGAAGAGACAGGGAACAACAGCTCTCCCTCACTCCATGGCTGATGGTGAGACATCTCTGTGTTCCCTCTTGCTTCCGAGGAAGAAGCTCCCTGCTCATCCCCTGTGCCAAGGTCCAAGGGCACCCAGAGCTCTGGTGTGCTTGTTCCCTGGCTCTGTGGAAGGAGAGCCCCCTCTGACAGCTCCGCTGCTGGGCAGGCTGCCCTGCCCAGGCTGCCTACCCCTGGGGCCAGGCCCTCCCTCCACCCCTTCGGATGCTAAGGGACACCTGCAAGGCCTGTCTTTGTTAAGCCCTGGATTTGGACCTCACCCAGATCCGGAGTGAAGTGTGTATCTGGACAGGTCTTGTATAAATGGATAAATAAACCATCCGTGGACCGGCGGGTGAGCTAGGGAATGTGTGAAGAGGTGAATGAACCACCAACTGTGATATATGTGAAATTGGGTGGAAAGAGTCTCCACGGAGCTCCTCGCGGGGAAAGGGCAATGGTGTTCACTCCGTGTCAATGACAGAAGCTCCGGACCTGCAGGATGAGTCCTGGCTTTGGAGGGTAGACCATCCAGCCGGATTGGACTCCAGGCCTCACCGTGACTTGACTTGTGGTCTTGAGCAAGTTGTATTTCTCTGATCCTTGGTTTCGCCATCTGTAAAATGGGATAGACCTACTTGGCAGGGTTGTTTGGAGAATCAGGGGATTTGGGCAGAAGGCACTTGCTAAGAATTGGAGGGTGAAGTTTTCTGGTCAGTGGAACCGACGCCTTAAGGCTGAATGAGAAATGGCTGGACACTGCTGGGCAGCATGGTGGGTGAAGGCCACCTGTGGGCTCCAGGGGAACCCCTGCTCCTGTGGGCACCAGGACCTCCACGGGGACGTGATTATACAAAGAGGACCAGATGCCTCCATCCTTCCCATGCCTTCCCAGCTGTTGGTGGGTGTTTGTCATCACATGAACCAGGCCAGCGAGGGTAGATTAGGGGCGATTCTTCCTGACAGGAGGAAGCTTCCTGGAACACCCAGCCTAGGCAGACCAGCATGTGTCCACTGGGACTCGGGCATGGTAACCACGGTGAGCACCAGAGGCAGACCAGACAGTGCGGTTGAGACACTGACATGCAAATGTGGCCGTGCATTTGGCCTGTGTGTCTCTCTTCCCATGTCTGCATAAGGGCAACGATGTCATCCGCCTCAGACTCGGAACCACGCCTGCCCACAGTGAGCAATTCAGAAACGTCTGTGGGGGTGGACTGGATGCCTGTCCCCAGCTCTCCACTCCTCCTCTTTGCAAGTGGATCGTGCATCCTCTCCCCAGGTGATCTTGCACTTGTCTGCACCATTTGCTTTGGCCAGTGGAATCCTCCAGAAGAGGATTTGAAGAGCATCTTCTGTCCGTGTTCTTCTTCCAGTAGAACAGCGCATTCCAGGTAATGGTTACTCTCGTTAGTCTAGAACTTGGGATGAAAAGACGTGTAAAGGCCAGCCAAGTTCAGCCAAGTGCAGGCGTGCCGCAACCCTTGTACAATGAGAGCAAGAAAGAAATGTCTGTTATCAGAGGCTGCAAGATATTGTGGTTGTTGTTATTGCAGCAAATACAGACAAATCCATTTTATAGATGAGGAAACTAAGGTTGAGGAGATCAAGTGACTTGCTCATGTTTACATAGTGAGCTAAACTCAGACACAATTACATATGAATTAAAACTCACACTCAGATATGTTGAGCTCAGGGAGCACCTATGCTGTAGCACTGAGGAGGGGGAGACCCCTACTCTCAGGGAGCTGACATTCCTAAGGGGAGAAACCAAGAAATACAAGTCACCAGCAAACAAACAAGAAAACACCTGTGGTCACACGTGGTTGGAAGGATATGAAGTAGGACAATATAACAGTGATTGGGAAAGGGGTGAGGGATAGTTCAGAAGCCAGGCGCGGTGGCATACACCTGTCATCCCAGTTACTCAGGAGGCTGAGGTAGGAGGATCACAAATTTGAGGCCAGCCTCAACAACTTAACGAGGCCTGAAGCAACTTAGGGAGACCCTGTTTCAAAATAAAAAATAAAATGGGCTGGGGATGTGACTCCATGGTAAAGCACTTGCCTAGCATGTGTGAAGCCCTGAATTCAATTCCCAGAACTAGAAAAAAGCAGGGGAAAATGTAGAAAGAAAGAAGAAAGAAAGGATGTCAGAGAGGACCCCAGGAAGCACTGGCAGCTTGGAAATGGGAAGGAGGAGGAGCCAGCCATGGAAGGAGGCAGGGAAGAGCACAGCAGGAGCAGGAACAGCAAGTGCAAAGGCCCAGAGGCAGGAAGAACCATGGAGTTCCAGGAACAGGAAGGGTCTGTGTGGCTTTTGGACATGAGAGGCAGAGGGAGGAAGAGGAGGTGCAGAGTGAGAAAGGCAAGGGGACAAATGGCTTTGCCAGCCACACGCTGGTTGAGTTTATTCTGAATGGAAGATTTTAAGGAAAGCTTTGTGCTGATATTTTAAAATTGCCCCTACATGGTATGAGAGGGAGAGCTGGTGCCCCCCGGGACCCACTGCAGTGCAGGGGTAGCAGCGGCCAGGCCTGGGGTGACCAGGGCGGAAGGGAGCCCAGCAAACAGACCCCACCTGTGCTGCACAGGTGAAGGAGGTGTAGGAAGGAGATAAAGTGATGCCTCCCAGAAGGACGCCCTTCCCGTGACCTTGACGGGGTGGTGCCATGCATCGAGGGGGCGGGGAGGCTGGAGTCCAGCTAGGTCTGGGATGGAGGGAGGAAAGCAGAATCGCGGCCTGAGACTGCCTGGCTCTGAGGGGCCTGTGACCCCCCGGGCTGTGAGTTGGCGGCAAGGTCAGAGTTCAGTGGAGAGACCAGGGTCAGGGGTCAAGTGTGCGCATGGCCAGCTCATGAGTGTGACCTACGGGGACAGGATGCAGTCACCTAGGGAGCAAGGGGTACAGAGCTGAGTCCTGAGCACTCTGGCATGTGGCCATCTGAGAAGGAGAAGCCAGCAGAGTCCCTCCAATGCCAGAGGCAACACTAAGCATTAAAGAAGCTCTGTGACCCTGGGGGCTTGAGGTTTTGCTGTCCAACACCGTTGTCACCAGCCACGTGTGAGCACGAGAACGGTGGCCAGCCAGTCCACACCGGGACGCGCTGTAAGTGTAAGTCGCCCACCAGATCCCAAGACTCGGCACGGGAAATAGGACTCAGACGAACTCATGCACGCTTTTTATACTGGCTAGTGTTGAAATGATCGTTTGAATGTGTTTCCTTAAATAAAATAGAGTGATCAGATGACTTTCACCTGTTTCTTCCATTTTGTTTTTAATTTCAAAAATGCAAAAGAACGTAGAAAATGTAAAAGGGCTGAGCAGCTCCTGGTTGTGGCTTGTGCTGTTTACCAAGCAGTCCTGCATCGGAGGGACCTCGCTAGGATGTCACCCCACATCACGACACCACTGCTAAGTGCCGCCAGCTGTCCCTGGGGCTCTCGCCTTCCTGTCCTCAAGGGTTGCTGGGCTTCCCCAACCAGAAGTAGGTGTCGAATCTCTGCAAAGACTAGACAGGTTCTCTCTCAAGACCTGCTTTGGCCACATGTGGTTTTCATCAGGAAAACCTGAAAAGTTAATAACAGGAAACCAAGGAAGAAGCAAGATTTCCCCGAGGCACTTCCAAGCGAGTAATCTACTTCCCCCAACTCCCTGCAATTTCTCCAAACACAAAGAGTATTGCCACATGGTCACTGAAATCAAGGCGGGAGGTTTCAGAAGACGTCAAGCGGGTCCTGGGGAGCCTCGGGATTTTTTCCATCCCCAACAGGGATCTGGGCCCTCAGCCTCCATTGGGAGTGACTTACCTTCTTCCCTAGCGCAGAGTCCACAGTGGGCCATCGGGGGTACCTCGGGCTCTGAGCAACTACCAACCTTGCCTTCGGGAGGGCACTGAACTCGGGAGGTCAGGTGGTCTGGGAAGGTCATCTTCCTCTGCCACCTGCAGTTCATACTGGGTGCATCACTCTGCCCTGGGGCCATCCCACTCCGTGCACCCTCAGTCCCAGGAGTCAGAGACCTGGGGAAAACAGGAGAACACA
Source organism: Glaucomys volans (assembly GCA_020662805.1). Classification (NCBI taxonomy): domain Eukaryota; kingdom Metazoa; phylum Chordata; class Mammalia; order Rodentia; family Sciuridae; genus Glaucomys; species Glaucomys volans. The sequence continues at coordinate 184,741 of JAJEJO010000299.1, forward strand.
GAGCAAGGGGGGACCCTGGGAACTGAGCACAGGCCTGAAGAAAGCCCAGAGGAGGAAGAGATGGACATGCATGCATTTCCATTCATGGGTTTGTTCAAGAGCACTGCTGAGTACCTCCTATCTGCGGGGCACTGAGCAGGGAGCGGGGTGTGACGGTGCATGAGACGTGCCTGCCTCCTGCCCTCGGTGCTTCAGGCCACTTAGGAGGATTTTGAGCAAATGAACACGTGAATCTATTCATAACAAAACCCCACAAGTGCTTTAGGGGATAGGGACGGGATGCCGTGAAGTCGTCAACAGAGGCATCTGAGACACGAGGACAGCCTTTCCTCAGAAATGACTTTTGAGTTGACACCTGAATCTCGGTTAATTGCACAGACGGAAAGCTGAGTATGAGAAGTGAAGGCAGCCGCATGTACAAAGGCCCTGTGGCAGAAGGAACAGGCTGGATCTGTGGATTGGAGAACAATAGGACTGGTGCAGGAAGAGCCAGGGAAAGCATGGTAGGGGATGCATCTGGAAAGAAAGGCAGGGCCAGGCCGCATCCACAGACAGGGCAGGGAGAGGCGGGAGGTGGAGTTGAGACTCTGAAGCCAGAGGCAACACAGAGGAGAAGATGTGTTCGTCACCAAGGAGGTTAGGTACATGGTAGCACACGGCAGAGGACAGTTCCCAACCAGGAGTGGGTCACACCTGGACTCAACCACACCTGGGGGTCCACACTCCTGCTATGTCCTGTGTGGGCCTCAGGTTAGGGACGTAACCTCTCTGTGCCTCAGCTTCCTCTTCTACAATGGAGAGCCATGTTCCTGGAGGGAGTAAATGAGGACTGAATGCAGTGTGGCCTGGGGTCCAGCACACGGGACGTTCCTCTCCTATTTTTAGCATTGTGGAGGTGGAATGGGGACCCAGACTGGGAGCCCCTCAGCAGAGCTGAGGTTCAGGGACATGGCAGGCCTGGTTGCTGAGAGGCACAGCGAGTGTCCAGAAGCATCTGGGGCAGGCCACTTAGAGGCTCCGTCCCTACTTCCGCCTACCTGCTGGCTGGCTTGAACTACCAGCCGGGCTGTCGACCAGCGCTTCCCAGCAGGGAGGTGGACAGAGCATCCTGGGTTCTGCCCTGGGGCCTCCTTCCTTCAGAACCAGGACCTCAGCTCTGGAGCTTGAATTAAAGAAAGAAGACCCTTGCTCCTTGGGCAGTGACCCTGCCACCAGCTTCGGGGACCTCCTCTTCGGAGTCCAGTCACCCTGGAACCTTCTGGGCAGAACCTTCAAGGGAGCCTGGGAGGCGGGCTGCTGCCAAGATTAGCATCAAAGAACCACAGATGTGGCCGTAGGAACCATGGTGTTTCGAGCCCTTGAGTCTCTCAGAGGTCCCTGCCTTTAGTCTCTGCCTTTAAAAATGACTCTTTTTTTTTTTTTTCAGTTTCAAAGGTTTGGGGTTGGTTTTTAAGTGTTGCCTATGTATGAAGAAATTTGCACAAAATAACTTGGGGAATTTGGGAGGTAATTAGTATACATGTAATACGTGTTGGTTTTCTCTTGATTGTAAAGGTAACATATGCTCAATCTGGAAATTTGTAGAACATAGAAAAAGACAGATTTAAAAATCAACCTAAGCCCAGCATCCACAGATTCTCACCGTTCGTATCATCAATACGCGGGATCTATACATTTGAACTCTTGTTACAAAAATACACCAGACTTCGAACTGAGGCTTTTCACACTGATCTTATTTTGTCTTCACGAACACCCCGTAAGGCAGTTCTATTATTGTTCCCATTTCACAGATGAGGACAGTGGAGGTTTGTGTAGCCATCCAGCCTGACGTCCGACGTCCTTGGCTACACGTGAGAAGCAGCGGAACTGAAGTCCGTACCCCAAGCCAGCCTGACCCTGAGCTGCACAAAACACCACGCAGCCAGCTTTCCTTTCGGGTCACATCCTCACGGTCTTCTCGTCTTTGCGTGTATCTGCATTTATATTTATACTTATGCTGACTGCATTCTTCAGACTCTCTAGCAGCCTGGCCTTTTTACTTTGCTACATAGCATGTGCATTTTCTCAAATCAACATATATTCTTCTACAGCACTATTTTTAATGTCTGCATAGTATTCTGCAGTTTGGAAAACGGTTTCTCAAATGTTAGCTCCAGCATCATCTGGGAACTTGTGGGAAAAACAAATTCTCAGGCCCCATTCCAGACCCTGTGGCATCAGAAACTCTGTGTTTAGAGCCCAGGAATCTGTGTTTTAGCAAGCCCTCTAGGTGATTCTATGCACCCTAGAGTTTTAGATCGGCTCCTTTAGACACTTAGTATTCTTCTTAACAAATTCTCCTAGAATTGGTACATTGAGATCTCTTGCAGGTTTGGTTCATCAAAAACAAAGCAAACTAGGCATCCTTGTTTGTCTGTATCTGCTAAGATCAAGAAAGAGGTTTTAAAATAAAGTGGGCATCAAAACCAAACCAATACCAACAAACAAAAATCTACTAAAAAAAAAATGATATTTAAAAATAAAACTAAAGGAAAGCTGGAGAGACTTTGGTCAGACCTAAGAAAGTACTTTCTTTTCAATACATGCTGGCCACCAAGGATCCACTCGAAATGGAGAAGGGGTCAGCTTTCCAGGCTTTCTATCTTTTCCACATTTAATGATACAGACTGGTAGGAGGAATATGTATGGACGATTTCCATCCACCTGTGAGGACAAGTCCGGCCTGCAGTGTCCCCAAGCCCTGCCCATAAGCTCCAAGCCTTTTCTTGCTTGAAGCTAATGGCTCAGATGTTTATGAAAGAGACAGCTGCTGCCTGGGCCCACCCAGCAGTGGGAGGGCGGAGGGGCTGGAGCTGGAAGATGGATATAGAGGGCAGGCTGGCCACTGGCCTCCCAGCTGGTGAGCCTGCTGAGAGGGCGGCCTGCTTCTCCGCGTGGCTCCGCCAGGCCACAGTGTCATTAGCCTGAGGCTGAGCCCAGACTTCTGAAATAAACTCGAGGCCCTTCCCCGGGGTCTTGGAAGACACCCTCCATCTGATGCCGAGTGGAGATCTGTCAACAGGGCACTTTGCTGCCTGTTCTGGAGCCAGATTGTCACTAATGTCTGCCAGTTCTCATTTCCCATCCAGCTCCCAAGCCTGCCTGTTGGCGGAAAAAGTTTCCTGGAATCTAACAGGCCTGAGGAATGACTTCCCAAAGAACAAAGGAAAGCAATGGCAACTGTCTGGCGTGTGCCCGTTTCCCTGACTATAAAATGCGGGCGATGATCCCTGCTCTGAGATCAGGGACCCGGTGGAGGCTGTCAATGCTGAGTGTCAGATGGGTTTTAAGGTCATTGCTGTGGTGGTTTACGCTGGAAGCTGCTGCTGCAGCTGGCTAGTGAGGAAAGCATGGGTCTCTGAGGACATATTGGCCTGGGTTCAAATCTCAACGCTTCCACTTACTGACTGTGTGACCCCAGGTGAGTTGTGTCTCCTTTCCCAGCTTCCGCTTCCCTGTCAGTCAAACGGGCAATGACATCCGCCTCCCCAAGCAAACGTGGGACTCACATGGGCTGTCCGGGAGGGAGCATCCAGCATGGTGCGCCACACAGTAAGCTCAGCAAGGGTCTGTGGAACCCGGGTCTCAATCTTCCCTGCTCCAGGGGCCTCACTTGCCTTTCTTGGGAAGGTGGGTATAGACAGATCCTGTCACAATCTGCACTTCAACATCGAATTCCTGCAAGTGCAGGTCCTGCCTTTGCCAGTTAATGTGTGGCCTTGGGTACGTTACTGCCCTACTCCAAGGCTCGATTTCCTCATCTGTAAAATGGGAGCAATGATAGCATCGCCCGCACGGGGCTCTTGGGAGAATAAAATAAAAGCGTGCTCTTAAAATGGGAGTGCTCCTTAGGGATCGTTGTTGTCATTTACCCAGATAGAGCAAAGGCCGGGTCTGTATCATTAAAAGTGGAAAAGATAGAAAGCCTGGAAAGCTGACTGCTTTTCCATTTCAAGTAGCCCCTTGGTGGCCAGGCATGTATTGAGCACAACTCTGGCAACAGCTTCCTTACTGACCCCTCAGTCTTTTGAATTGGGTGTTTGTGGAGGGTTTTACCCATGGAAGAGAGGCCCCAGTACTGCACGTATAGGAGGACACTGGGGGGCACCGTGAAGGTCAGAGGAGAGAGCTGCCCCCCACTCTACCTTCCAGCAGGAAAGACACCTCCCCAGCTCCGGTAGATGTGTCCCATAGCACTGGCCGTGGCTTCCCAGCCTCCAGAAAGGCAAGACCTTGAGAAATTTCAGGTTAGAAAATCAGCTCTTAGATTCCACTGTAGGTTATTCAAAGGAGAAAAAGAATAAAAATCAATGCGAACCCAGTCTCGGGTTCTGAGGAGCAGTCACATCTTGTTTGTAACCTGCAGGGATCAATAAGAGATGCTTCTTCTGCTCTGTTTTTTAAGCTCAATGCGATGGATGCAATTTGGTTGACAATTATGAACAATCAGTTATCTTGTAGTCTTGCTCCTGCCGCTGCCGCCTGATCGGGCAATCACGAGCTATTACCAACGGGGGCAGCGCTGTCCAGGGGCTTGGCTCCCGGCCACCCGCCAATGATCACTCCGAAGTAAACGGAATTTGCCGATCAATTGAGTCGTTGGGATGGAGGAGTTATGGATGCTCCAACACAGAGGCCTGGCTTCTTGAGTTTTCAGACTCATTAGCCAGGGCGTAGGAGCCTATTGATTATATCATCTCTCTCTGGCTTTGGAAGTTTCAAGAGGCCAAGAGTCTGAGCTGGGACTTGCAAGAGTTCAGAAAACCAGGTGCCCCTGGCTGCCCTCAAGGATGCAAAGAAATAACTCTTTGCGACATGGAAAGCTGAATTGGGTAGATACAAAGAGACAGGTCTGAGCGTGAGCTTGGCGATGTGCGTGTTAGGAACATTCCTCCAAGAGATGTGATATGTGGTCACTTCCTTGCAGGAACCTGCAGGACCAGCCCTGTGCTTTGTGGCAGAGAATAGGGACCTCCATCCATTTGGGGGGAAAACTGATGTAGGCTCTGCATTCCCTCATGAAAACTGCTAAGATGCTCCAGATTTTGTATATCATTTTAGGGGGGCCTATGATGCCTAGGGTAACAACGTCAACCAGTCAAGGGTTTTAGAATCAGACACATCCTACTTCCCAGGTGGGCTCTGCCATTTGCAAGCTGGGTGGTTCTGGGCAAGTAATGTTAGTTGTCCAAGTCTCCTTCTCTTCCCTGTGACGTGGCTGGTAACTGTGTCTACCTTATAGAATTATGAGCTAATCCACATCAAATGCACCCCATATGTTTAGCAGGCAATAAGTGATTAAAAAACATTAACCAGTATCATTATTAACATGAATAATTAGAGTAGGAAATAGCTTTAAATCGTGTAGTGTCTCTACTACATCTATAAAGTGAGGACCCTTCTCACTGTCTGTGCTTACCCACTTATTTATGTGACCTATTTGATTTGGACCTAACTTCCTCATCAGACTGCATGCTCCGTGAGGTCAGGGTCACATGAGCTGGCATAATTCTTCCCTGTATTTCCAAGTCCTTTGAAGTACCCAACTGCTTGTCACAAGGTACATACTCAATATATATTGGATGGATGGATGCATGCATGCATGGAGAGGAAAAGAGGGAAAGTAAAGGCTTTCTATAGAGCCAGCCCCTTCCAGTTGTGAGTTCAAAGGAAGTCTGAGCAGGAGAAGCCCTACTATCTCCAGATGTTGGTATTTGGTGGGTGTCTAGGGAGCATCATATATCTGAACCAAAATCTAGCTCTCTTACCACCAGGGCATTGCTACTAGGGGCAGGATGGAGCCTGGACACGCCTCCACCCTCTTCTGAGTCTTTGTAACCCTGTCCCTCACTTTCTTCCCACTTAATAGCAGCCTCGTTCCCTGACTCCTCATCAAAACCATCCTGTGTTCAGGAACCAAATCTGACACATTCAGGGACACCTGAGGCTTCACTGGTTTTCATTCTTGGGATTATTTGTATTTTAATGACTGAGGATAAGAAATTTAACGTCCAAGGGCTGGTACAGAGATGTTGAGACAGCAAACCCTTGTGTGGAAACCCTCTCTGATATTCAGAGAGAAAGTCTCTGGTTAAGCAAGGGATTGGGCCCTGCTGGTTGATGTCCCATGGCAGGCCAATGGACCAGGTGACTTTTCTTCCTACCCCCCATCCCTAGCATCTACTGTCTAAAATCATTATTTACTTCCAGAATAGGGCTTGACTCTTAGTGGTGAGTGTCATGGAGCCTTTGTGAGCCCTGCCACGGGCTCTCATTGATCCTTCTCCCCTGTCCTGGCTTAGGGTCCCTCCAACTTCCAGGCCCCCAGCCTGGCTGGAAGCCCCTGATTCAGTATCTTATAGAGACATGCCTTCTGCACAGGGAAGCGGAGGTGGGACTGGAAGAGCCAGCTGCTAAGAAGCCAGAACTGGGTTGCAGGCAAGCCCCAGCCCCTCTGTAATTATGCAGGAGCTGGTGGGGAGGAGGAGAGTGTGGGAACAGACAGCAGCCATGTAAGTTGCAGATTCTCCTTTCACACAGTCTCCCAGAGGCCCAAATGGCCGTCAGCTACCCTGGAGCAGGTATTGGAGGTATTGGAGGGAGATGGGTAGGAAGGGGCCTTCTCCTAGCTCCCCCACGGGGGACTCGCTCTGCAGTGAAAAGCAGGTGCACGTAGCTGGCCGGTGCAGCACGCTCGTCTGGTATTCATGAGCCCAGCATTAACTCTAATGGCAAGGCAGCGCGGCTCTGACTTTGAGACTCAGCGTGGCTTGCAGATCCCTTCCGGGGCCACTCTGGGACTTCCCATTAGCACAAAGAACATGCAGAACTCTGATTGACAGGAGCCCCGATCACCATGTGGGGCCCATGCAGCATGCACATGTCTACACCAGTCTGCATACACAGGCACAGTGGGCTGGGTTCAGACCCAGCGCCTGGGTGAGGGTGAGGAAAGGTACCAGCAGAGCCAGCTGAGACCCTCGGGGAGCTGTTGGGGCAGGGAGCTACCATACCACAGCATGCTAGAGAGCTACAGAGGAAAAGCACGAACTCAGTCAAGAGACCAGGGATCAAGGCCAGCTAAGGGCCAAGGAGCACCCAGGGTTGCTGTGCCCACTGTACTGGGTGCTTCAGGGGCAGTCGCTCCTCAAATCCTCAGTGGGATGCCATTATCCCATTCTCTGTAGACCAGGAAACTGAGATCGTGATAACTCGGTTGTCATCATACAACTTAGCTGACACCATACAAATAAGTTGACGTCATACAACCAAGAGACAAAGCCAGATCTGAGGCAGTTCTGTTACATTCCAACCACAATGCCAGGTGGTACTGTCACTCTGTTAATTGCCAACCTTGTGACCTTACCGACTCAGTTTCTTCATCTCCAAGAAGGAAGCACCTTCCTCTCCTCCTTCCTACAGGATTATGGTGGGCAGTGCAGCTTACGCACCTGCAGACGAACAGACAGACGTGTTCACTGAGTTGTTTTTTTTTTTTTTTGGAACCATGGATTGAACTCAGGGACACTCGGACACTGAGCCACATCCCCAGCCCTATTTTGTATTTTATTTAGAGACAGGGTCTCACTGAGTTGCTAAGGGCCTCGCTAGGTTGCTGAGGCTGGCTTTGAACTCGCGATCCTCCTGACTCAGCCTCCCAAGTCGCTTGGATTACAGGCGTGCGCCACCGCGCCCAGCTGTTCACTGAGTTTTAAAGCCTCTCTGTGCTTGTTCAGGTTGGACTGGGAATCCAGGCTGTCCCTGCAACACTCACAGACTTGGCAATGCTGGGAAGGACTCAGGGTGAGGAATTCCTGAAAACCTTCACCTGGGCCTCCCTGAGCCCTGGACTCCTGCCCACCCAGAAAGTACAGGGGCCTCTACCTCCTTTCCTTATTCAACCACACTTTGTCCTGTTGATTCTCCCCCACATCAGCCAAAGGACATTTACCTTGCTTGTCCCTAAGTTGGAGACCACTGAGAAAACATGAGATGGCTCTCTAAGACAAGGGCCTGGGCTACCAGGAAGCTGATTGTCCTGTGTTATGGCGACTTGGACACATGACAGGTGAAGCCAGCAGGTCTAGACTGGCCCAGGAAGACCCATTCCAAATTGCAGCTCTCCCCCTCCTCGCTGCCCATCATCCTAGACCAGAGCAAAGCTGCAGCCACCTGCAGGGGCAAGGGTGCCCCACTTGCCAGTCTGTCTCTTCTGCTCTGGAATGTCCCTGCCATGGGTTCACCAAGATGAGTACTTCCCAAGTAAGAAAAGTACTGGGAGACACAATAGTGTAATGAAACTGATCTGCTGGATGCTTTGTCCCAGAGCTGGCCACGAGTTAGCCAGTCAGGTGCAGGGAGCCCAAGCAGGTGGCTGAAGAGAAGCTTTTTGGGAGCCACCATTGGAGGCAGCTCCACGTCCCTCTCACTCACCTTCTTCTGCTCAGCCCATGGGAACAGAGGAGCCAGGGCCTCTTTCCACCCTTCCTATACACCTTTCTCCCACCTTCTGTAAGAGGTTCTGCACCAAGCACCAGTTGAGTGTGTGTGCATATACATGTGTGTGTGTTTGTGCACGTGTGGGCATATGCTTACGTGAACATGTTGATGTGTGCAACATGCTTTAAGTGCATGCACACAGTATTTCACACATGCATGACACCACGTGTTGGTTCCTGAGTATGGATGCCTAGCCACCCTCAGACTCCTTCCCTACCTGGGTAACTGGGCTTCCAGGGTCAACTCCTCTTCTTCCCTCCAGAGTCATGGGGGATCTGGGTTTGTGCACAGCTTTCTCTCTCCCCCAGGAGATTAAAATGCCCAGATCAGCACCTCATACCACAGATCCCTTTGCATACTCTAAATTCCATTCCAAAGAGATCACCTGTGTCCTTCTCAAACCCAGGAATGTCACACTGTCCCTGATCACTGGTTTTCCTAAATTCCCTGCAGGTCTACCTGTCCGCAGTTGGCATGGCGCCCTCCCAGTCCCCTTTGTCTTTCACGGTTCATCTGTCAGAGGTCTGTGGCTCCTTCCTGTGGGTGGTTACCTCTTCCGTGTTCACCACCATCTGAAACCAGGGCCTTACCATGAGTGTGTTCCAATCACCAGACCCGAGCTGGTCTCCTGGCCCATTCACTCCAGGGAGAGGGAAACCATTTTTAAAAACTCAAGATTTTAAAATGATCAACTCACTTCCAGTTCTGACTCTTTTTAGGTTCCTGTAACTTTTGGAGCCAACAGTACCTGGACCCAAATCTCCTCTGTCATGCTTGTTACCCATGGGACCCCAGTAACCTCATGAGACCTCTCTGGACCACACTTTGGTTTCACAGTGTTAGAATAAAAACCGAGCAAGGCAACTTCTGAAAGTACTGCAAAGTGTCTTTTATGTAATATATATGATATCTGAATATCTTTTTATATATATTTATATGCATGCATATATACTATATAAAATATGTATTTTTAAAATTTATTCTCTTTGGTTTTGGGGAGAAGCAGTGGTGTGTGTGTGTGTGTGTGAGAGAGAGAGAGAGAGAGAGAGAGAATTTGCAAATATGCAAGAAAATAAGTATTGGTTGTAATTACATGCACAGAAATACTTTTATTTGTCTATCTTGCTCATTCATTCTTTCAGCCAGCATCTCTTGACACCTATTATGTTCCAAGCATTGGATCAAATATATATAGAAAGATACAAGTTCTAGCTGAGTACACATGCTGGTAATCCCACCCACTTGGGAGGCTGAGGCAGGAGGCTCATAAGTTCAAGACCAGCCTTAGCAACTTAGTGAGGCCCTAGGTGACTTAGCAAGGCCCTGTCTCAAAATGAAAAGTAAAAAGGGCTGGGGATGTAGCTAAGTGGTTAAGCATCCCTGGGTTCAATCCTTGGTAGAGAGACAGAGAGAGAGAGAGAGAGAGAGAGAGAGAGACAGAGAGAGGCAGAGACAGAGAGACAGACAAGTTCTACTCTAAGAATTTGGCATCACATACAAACTTCCTCTCAAGCTGTGAGCCCTGACCAAAGTCTAGATTTATCTGTTAGGGTCTAAGGTCTAAGTCCCCTCTTGGTTAGAGTTCGTGGAGGCGTGGCTGGCCCAGTCCTTGCATAGCTGAAGGCCCCCTCACTGGCGTCACCTGCCCTAGAGGTCACCAAGCTGGACAGTCCTTTTGCAGCCTGGAAGGCCTCTGGCCTGCTTTACTCTGCAGGAAGCGAGGCTCTGATCAGTGCAGATGGCAGGCCTGGGTGGAGGGACAGAGGTGGGCAAGACCCCGGCACGCAGACCCGGGAAAAGTCATGTCACATGTCTGGTGGGGGCAGGGGTGGAGATCGATTGGACTCCGTTAAACCGAAGTCTCTCCAATTTACTTTCAGGAAAGAGCTCCATTAACACGAGCGTTTGGGGAAAAAAACAAAAACACTAATCACCATCCGAAATGTGCGTGCTATTTCCCATCTGGTGCGTGGAATTGGATCGTCTCGGGAGTCTCGGGAAGAGGCAGCAGATGGGCTGGGTTTGGAGCTCGTCTCCCCACAGGCAGTAGGAGAAGAGGAGAGACCTGGCCCGGGAAGCCGGCGTGAGCGAGGGTAGTGGCCCCACTGGGTCCCTGTCCACCGGGTCCCCGTCTACCGGGTCCTGCCTGGGCAAACACACCCCACCCCAGGATGCCTGGTGCTGTAGAAGCAGCTGCTCCGGCTGCCCCTGTGGCTTCTGGTCCATTCTGGGAAGCAGTGGCTCTGCTCTCAGTCTGAAGACACTCTAGTTAGCCTACAGCAGTGCCAGGGGAAGATTGGTGGAGATCAGATGCTGCTGGTATTGCTTCTAGCTGTGCAGTGTGGGCCCGTCACTTGCCATGGATCATAGGTGGTGTGTTGCATCACCAAGGGGCTCAGATGAGGTCCGTGGGAAGTGCCCGGCACTGCGCCTCCACATGGCATTACTTGGCTTGGATGTCCCCGACCAGCAGGGCATTTTGAGGCTCTCCTAGAGCATAGGGGCATAACCTCTGCTGGGGAGGAGGCTTCACCCTTGAACTTATGACCTACTAGGCAGAGGGAAGAGATGTCCAGGGTCTCCATGTTGCACCACTGCAAAGGGCATGGGTGTGGTAGACTCTAGCTCATCTGTGACCTTGGAATGGGGTCAGTAAGAAGAGACCAGGGATCTCGCACGGGCAAGCACAGCAGGCAGGAGGCAGGAACTGATCCCAGCTGGTGGAAAGAAAGATACTGCAAGGGAAAGAAAAAGGTGGGAAAACAGGGCCCTGGAGAGACAGGCCTGAGAGAACGAGGCTCTCAGAATTCACTGGCAGGGTCCCACCTAGGCAGCCTCCTTCCCCCCTCCACCAATGACTGCTGTCCTATCTAGTTGGCAGGATGCCCCCACATCTTTCTTCTCTGCGGTGACTTTTAGTCCTCCTCCCTGGGGTGTCTCCCCCCACCCCCAACATCTAATTAAAGGGAGGAAAGTAATTAAGGCAGGGCATGTAACGTTCCCTGTAACACTGAACTAAATAATGCCCCCGCCCCTCCCCCACTTCCAATCCATAAATACGACACTAGAAGAGTTCACTGCAACACCAAATTGTTTATTGCTTGCTAAGCTGGAAAGCACTTGAATTAACCTCCTGCATAAGTGGAGTTAGGAAAGATCCAGGCATCTTTAAGTGGAAAGAGGACGTGAGCCAGACAGTCCTTGTCAGGGAACCTGGAGGATAGGGCCTCATTCACTCCCTCACCCACGCACTCATTCACACAAGCATTTACTGAGTGCCCACTGGGTAACAGACCGTGTGGCAGCTAGCGCTCGGGACACAGAGGAGAAGAAACCGAAACTGCCTCTGCAGTTGGAAACATGTTGTCCTTTGCAGTTTTGAAAATGGCAGCTGTGGGCTGGTAGGCAGAGAGGACCTGCTACACTCGAGAGAAGACCCTCCGGGGGCTGGAGCTGCATTGAGGTGGCAGGCCAGCCCCTGGCTGGACGACGGCTGTTCAACAAACCTGTCCATATTCCAGGCACCGAGGGAGGTACAGACATAAAGTGGACACTGCCCTTGACCTAGAGAAGTTCAAGTCCAGCTGGGGAGACAGGCAAGGACATGGCATTAATTGCAGCATTAAGATATCCACTCCTTAACTGAGAGGGGTGCCAAGAGCAGGGGGAATTCAGGGGCTGGAACAGTTCACTTTGGGGGAGTTGTAGGAAGGATCACAAAGGAGCTGACACTGAAGTTGGGTTTTGAAGCACAAATGAAAATTCCCAGTGGAGGAAAGGGTGAGGGGAGATGGAGGCATGAGGAATAGCTTGTGCAAAAGCCCAAAGGCATGAAAGGGTGGATGGTGTGTTGGGTTGAAGTGCAGAGGGGTGGAGGCCAGCGGGGAGAGCAGGGACGCCATGGCGACCACATTAGAGAAGAGGATAGTTTCTAGTGCAGGAAATGTGAACCGGTCCCCAGGCTGAGCAGGTGGGAGCTGGGCCACCTGGATTCGGAACGTGGCTCTAGCACTTTCTAGCTTCATCTCCCTTTTCCCATCATCAAGTGGAAATTGTAATAGAACCTGCCATGTGGGGTAGTTGTGTGGACTCGGTACCTGCCAAGTGCCTAGAACCGTGCCTGGGTGGCAGCCAGCACCTGCCACTGTGATGCTGGTTCCCTGTCCCCGCTACTCACCAAGAGGTTCCTGTCCAGGACCCCCTTGGGGACTTTGAGCAGAACAGCCCCCACTGTTTGCATCTGGCATTTTGGAAAAGCCTCTCCAACAGTGGTTGAGTTACTGGGGGACCCCAAACACCACAGTCCCAGACTCTCCTGGGGAATTTGCTCTAATACTTAGTCCTAAGCCCCATCCCAAAGTGCAGAATCACAGACCCCCAATAAATGGTCACAGGAATGTTTGTGGAATGATGGAAATGTTTTAAACCTGTATTGTGGTGAAGGCTGCCCACCTCCTCATATTTACTACAAGTCCTTGAATTGGACACTTGAACAGAGGACATTTATGCTATACATAAATGATGCCTTCACAAAGCATTTTGGGGGGGAGGCAGGTGCTGGAAATTGAACCCAGAGGCACTTTACCACTTTTTATTTCTTATACTGAGGTTCTCACTAAATTGCTGAGACTGGTCTCGAACTTGGAATCCTCCTGCCTTAGCCTCCCAAATCACCAGGATTGTAGGCATATACCACCATGCCCAGCACAAAGACATTTTAAAACACAGTCCCTCAGGGGACTTGGGTAAGACAAATTATCTTTGGAAGTGATGGAGGCTGCAGTCCAAACTCCTGACTGCAGGGCTGGAGGGTACAGGGTAGGTGGGGAACAAAGAGGCTGAATATGTGGGTAACTTGCTCAGTGCTCACCTGAATTTGGGGCTGCTTTCCTGGGTTCACACTCCTCTCTCATCTTGCTCAAGAAAGCCATTGGATTTTTCTGGGAGCTCTCCCTCTTCTGGGCTACCACTGCACCAATATCCCCCTGCCATGACCATGCTTGGCCCAAAATGTGGACACTTGGTTTCCAGGCCTGGCTCTCCAGGGGTCCTGGGAGCTCTTCAAGGGCAGAGACACAGTGCTGGGTGCAGAGTAGGTGGTCACCAGGCACACTCTGGGTGCTCTGGGAGTGCACTGCCCTGGCTTCCTGTGTGGGGCCTGGGTGGTGCTTCAGAGGCCTCAGGTATCTGGCCCTGCAGACATCTTCTCAGGAGCAGATGCTAAACTTGGCCTTCAGCTCCTGGTTGCTGCAGCATCTACTCTTGGCAAGAAGCATCTTCCTCTCTCCCTCTCCTCCTCTGCTGCCGAGGGCCTTCATTGGTATGTTCCCCTTCTTCAAGGCTGGGAGCTGCTTATAGGGAAGAGTCCTCTTTTTGTGTCGCTCAGATCCCCTACTTTGTCCCCTCTACTCTTCCCACACAACTCTTTCTCCAGTTCTTTTCTTGGTTCCAGGGATTTCTGCTTTGAACAAAATCCCTAGTTTGTCCCTTGTCCCTTGGGTGGGATCTCGGATTCTCCTTTGTCCTCTCAAGCCCTACACACATTCCCTTTGTGTCCCCACAATGCCTACCTGCATCTACTCTGTCACTGCTTGTGTCCCTTAGCCTTCCCCATTTGTCCCTTCAAATTGCACCTGTGACCCTATGGCCCTTCTGTCACCTCAGGCCCTCTTGTGTCTGGGTTAGCAGGCCACCAGTGATGCTCAGGAAAAATTAAATGAATGGAAGAGGGAAGCAGCTAGGCAGATTTTTGGAGCTAGATTGAAGTGTGATTGGTGTAAAAGCGTTTTCTCTGGAATTATCTGGAAAATTGTTTCTATTTTGTCCTTGATAGTGTGCGTCAGATGCAGGTACAGCCCCAGACTCCCCACCACAGGCTGTGGAATTCTTGCCCACACCCTTATCACCTGTCCTAGGCTCTGGTCACAGGCCCAAGAATCACCAAGATACCTCTGAGGCTAAGGGCTTCTGACTCCCCAGGGCACTTCCTTTCTATCCCCTCTCTCAAGGGGTCTCCAGGAGAGGAATGAATGGTGTAAAAAGCCATCAGTGGCCCCACTTAGGACTCTACCATGCTTCTCTTTTCCCTGGGGCAGTAAGGCCACCATCAAAGTCCCAAGCCTCTTAACCCAAAGTATAGAGAACTTCCTGTCCCTCTGCAGAGTGGGTCAGTGGGCCATGTAAGTTCTTCGTGTCCCTGGAGAACAAACATCAGACACTTATTCTGTGTCACCATGCCCTGTTTCCCATTTTTCTTCAAGCAGCTCAGTGTCTGAGCTTCTCTGAGCATCCTGGTGCTCAGGAGGGACGTGTGTGCCTGCTCGGGAGCAAAGGGTCCGTAGAATGAAATGAAGCCAAGTCAGAGGAATAAGGTGGTGGCCACTGGCACTTGTCCCTGGTCCATTTACTCCACCCAACCAAACCCAGGTGGAGGCAGGAGGCTGGGATTAACTGACTGGCAGAACTCGATCCCCGCCACTCCTTCCTCCTGCTGCCTCAGAGATAAAAAGCAGGAGCTGGCTCCTGCTGCCCAGTCTCCCCCACCCAGGCCCGCGACTCCCGCCTGAGCCTGCTCTCCTCTGCCTCTGCAGCTGCATCCCTGCTGCCCCAGGGACACTGTGGCATTCAGCAGTTAGCTCCCCTCTCACACCCCCTGTAACCTTGGAGGTGCCCAGCTTAGGAACTCGGTGGAAAAATGTGTTCTTGTCATTCTAAGTGGGTTCTGAGGCCAGGCAGCTGCTCTGGGGACGGGTAGATTCTAGACTGAGGCATAGGGAGGGGTGAGGAATATTGCCACCCTCAGGAAACCCGGGGTGGTGGGGATGAGGGCTTGATGGGGAGGAGGAGCCTTGAGAAATGTCAAAACATGGCAGCAGATTTGGGGTATAAGCCTTAGGGTTGCCTTCCCTGAGGCAGGCAGCCAGTCTGCCGGATCAGTGCAAGTTCCTCCAACTTAGCAATCCCCCAGCTTCCATGTGGTGGTGGTAGAGGAGAGTAGACAGCTTGATCGGCACCCCAGTCACATGCACGCCAGCCAGCCTGGAAGTCCAGGATCGGTGTGTGTGTGTGTGTGTGTGTGCGCGCGCGCGTGCGTGTGCGTGCGCCTGGGCACATGTATGTATAAACACACTGCTTTTCCTATTGAAAGCTTGGAGGAGAAAATGCTCACCTGGGCTCTGTTCAGGTGTCTGACAAGTCCCAACAGCAGGGACAGTTGGTTGCTAAGTGAGACCTGCCCTCACCATGTGCCAGGCAGAGTTCTAAGCACACCACACTTAGTGACTCATTTAATCTTCACAACAACCCCGCAGGGCAGATCAGGTCATGATTCCCATTTTACAGACAGGAAACAGAGGCACAGAAAACGAGGTGAAATGCCCAAGGATGCTCAGCTAGCAAGAGGCAGGGCATCCGCCAGGCTGTCTGGCTCCAGAGTTGGTGCTTTCACCCGCCCTGCATGGAGGTCAGTTCATTGTGTGTAAGCGTGCCCGTGTGCGTGTGTGTGGGCATGTATGCAGCAGCATGAATGTGTGCCTCTGCCCGAGCGTTTGTGTTTGTGAAGGCACACAACTCGGCCAGACCCTCACTTGTGCGGGCCTGCAGTCTCCCTTCAATGAGATCCTGAGGTGTTCTTCCCGTCCAGGCTGCCTCTGCCTCCGATCAGTTCCATGAAGCTGGTGCTCAGTCTCTCTGATCCCTTGCAAAACAGTGAAGGTCCATCTGCCTGCAGAGGTGCTTGAATGTGGAGTGATCTTGATTTCTGGTACCTGCTGCAGCTGGAGATCTGGCCACCCCCAGTCTATTCAGGACATAAACTCTAAGTACTTTCTCCGACATTTGTGGATCACTCAAAAATCTTTTCTCTCTGGAGCAAGGTGAGACAGAGGTTGTCTCATGGAGGATCTGCTGTGAGGTGAGGTGGGGGCTAGGGCTGTCTGACATCATGGGAAACCAGGAACCCAGTGCCCACACCCTTCTGGGCCTGGGGCAGGGGAGCAGCTTCTCTGCGCATAGCCTGCCGTCCCCATCTCCCTGGCTCCTTCTCCTAAGCATCCACAGCACGCGCTACTCAGTGGCAGCCTGGCTGCCTGCCCGCCTTGCCTGTCTTGCAGGCGGAGAAGCACCATACCTGCGTGCCAGAGAGGCACAGGTGTGCCTGCGCCACTCACACAGGGTACCGCCTGCTGGAAACTTGGCGGAGGGCAGACTTGGGATGGGATCCATGGAGAGACAGTCTGTGGCATAATTAAGAGGGAGCAAAACACAAAACAAAACAATGTTTTCCTTCCTCTCTCTTTTCTACCACTTGCCCTAATTATTTTCCCACTTTAAAATTCTACATCAACTTTAATTAAGCTGGCCTCGGGCAGGGAAGTCTGGCAAACTTGGAGAAGTTCACTTGTTTATTTTCTTATCGCTCAGTGATTGGATTTGCAGGGCTCACTCTGTCTCTTTCTCTCTAAGGAGCGGATGATGGCAGCCTCCTGCCCGTGGGGGGGATGGGGGGGACAGGTGCAGTCGGAAACTGGCTCTCTTCAGCCTCGGAGGGAGGCGGATTGCTAAAATCTACTTTGGGCCAATGTTCATTCTGGTTTTGCTTCCCCTCCCCCTCCTGCTCCTGCCCCTTGACTGCAAGGTCAGGGTGTGACAGAGGAGGGCAGGTGTCAGCACTAGACTCAGGATCCAGAAACTTGGGTCAGAAACTCGGTTTTGCAACTTGCTTCCTGAGCACAAGCCATTGGTGCCTCAGTTCATTCATTCCCGTGATCACGCATCTGCTCAATCTCTCCTTTATCCCTTCGCGCACTCTCACCCAGCATTCATGACATACCCATTCATCCCCTCTCTTCCCCTTACACTGAGCAAAGGTGCATGCCTGCTCTCCAGCAACTTCTTTGTGGGTGAATTGTTTGACTCTCTTAGCCTGTTTCCTTATCCCTGAATTCCTGGGTTGTTTCAAGGACAAGAGATCATGTAAATGGAAGACAGTGTGGTTCCTGGCTCAGAGTGGTGGTGCCGTGTGACACCTCTGATGTGACATCCATCACCAGACATGAGCACTGGGTCTTTCTGGGCCTTAGTCTTTGCTAGCAAGGAAAATGTCCAGATGATCTGTGGAGTTGGACACATGAGCTGGGTCTTGAAAGTTGCTGAACTTCACAACCAAGTGGAAGACATGAGATTGGGGCTTTGACACCTGTGTGGAAGGCTGGGGACTCAGCATATTTTGGGGTGCCCTAGGATGTAATAAGAGGTTGAATGGTGTCTGTAACTCCACCTGAAAATGCCTGGGGGGCAGGCAGCTGTCTTTTCTCAGTCTGCTCAGAAGCAGTGTGTGAAGGAGAGAGAGTGAACGAGAGAGTGAGCGAGTGGCTGAGCGTCTGAGAAAATGAGTGAGTGGGTGATTGAACAATGGACTGTGCCAGTGAATGAATGCGTGAACAGCTGAACGCAGAACACAAAGAGTAGGTGATGCTCCAACGGATGAATGAAGCGGGTGCCTGTGAGTGGATGAGCCAGGAAAGGAGAGAAGAAATGAGTGAGCGAGTGAGGAAGCCAAAGACGGGCAAATGGGCAAGTAAGTGGATGTCAGAGTAGATTGAGTGATTGGACACGTTGATTAATTAGAGATGACGGGATGAGTGGACGGATGAATTGGTAAGGCACTGAGAAAAGGCATCATGGATGAGTGGATGACTGCGTGGATAGAAATGAATGGATAGCCCAATGAATGAATGAATGAAGGCAAGAATAAATTAATTAGGAAATGCCTGAATGACTGGCACTCACCCCAGGTGCACAGGAAGGGGGTCCACTGCCAGGATCTGGGAGGGCCAAGAGGGACTGGTTCCCATGGCACTTTCCCCCTCCCCTCTGCACACAGCAGCAGAGCCCTTGGGCTCCAATCCCACCCACGGCTATTGCATTATGTATAGATACAAACCGGATTGGATGTGTCATTTACTCCTCCACCAAAAGTGTACCACGACCATTGAAACGTAGATGTCAGTAAAATAACATATCTCTGGTGGCTTGTCTACCTGTCTCCCTCACTGTGGAGAAATAGCTCGCAGCAGCGGGTTAAGCTGACAATAAACACAGGAATTGACTTCAGTGGGAATAAACTTGCTTCACTGTTGACAAAAATCTAAGGTGATGCCACCTTCACGGGGCTTACTGCTTGCTCAGGTGGCTGCCTGGCTGTGCTTCTCCCTTCTTGAGACTGGAATGAAGGACAGAGGCCCCAGGTTGACAACAAGGTCCCTGTCACTGAGCTGAGGGGCAGGTCTCAATGTCCTGTAAAGGGCTGGGGCTTGGCTCTTACAGTCCACGTGCACTTTGCCATTGAGAGAGAGCGAGCTGTGGGAACTGAGCAGGTCCTGGCAAGGCCTGTGCCCTCCTCTTGCCTGCTTGGGCAGTTGGCAAAGACCAGGCAAAGGGTGGCAGTGACGTCCTTCTGGTCCAGCACTCCCTTCGGGCAAGAGGCAGCCCCTCCCCTAGGTGCTCCAAGCATAGGTGACAGAGTTTTCCCCAGCAGTCCCTGCGGTCAGACACTGACGGGAGTGGCCAGAGCCCCAGGACTGCAGAATCCAGCCCCGCCAGTCCCTGCTTGCCGCTGGGCAGCTGGAAGAACTCGAAGTAGGCAGGCTTCGGCAGAGGGCACTCAAGTCCTAGGGATCTGCACTCAGCAACGGCTCGGCACGGCACGCTCTGCTCAGTGGCTTCCCAGGGAAGCGGAGATCATGAATCTCAGTAACTGGAGCCCAGGGCCTCATCACTCACCGTGATTGTGGGGGATCGAGAGCTGAGTGGATCAGTCTAAACAAAACATGCACACAGGGGACTCGTCCAGATGAGCGGCTTGGCCATCACGGGGTGGTGGTGGGGGGCACTCTCCCTTGCCCGCAGAAGCTGGGGAGGGGATGGGGGTCATGGTGGGGGCTGGCAGTCTGATTTCCTCCACTGAGTCCTGCCCTCACCCCCACCTGTGAGCCGGTGGGAGACGTGAATCTCTCTGGCAGCGACTTGGGCCAGCTCAGCCGTTTTAGGGGATGTTAATGAAATGCGGGAGCACTTGTCCTTTCAGACAGCGGCCCCTTTTATTTGGGAATGAAAAGCTGCATTAGTCTGAATGAGGTTTGGAGGCCTCATAAATCCAGCGCTGGCTGCCTCGTGGGGGAGCTGAGGCCTGGCTGGTGGGTAGACTTGTTTACCAACAATGCCAAAAGCCAGGATTGGAGGCTCCCAATCCCCAGAGATGCGGCTTGAGATGATGCCAGCCCTGGCGCCTGCTGGCGGCAGGGTAGCCTGGAGCAGTGTGTGACCACTGGAGAGAGGGTTGCAGGGTTCTCTTCGTGAGTTAGGACCTGGAGCCCCCCAGCTTGCTCCAGGAGAGGTCCCCAATCCTGGTCTACTCTTAGCATTTCTAAAGGCAGCAGAGGGTGCAGCTGCCCCTGCAGAGGGGAGAAGGATCTTCCTTAGGGCCTCCCCCTCCTTGGCTGGGGGGTGTAGACATGGGTCACCCTGTGAGCTTGTGCTGGAACTCTGGCTCCTCTTCCAGAGCTTGGGAAACAGTGATGCCCAACGAATATGAGTGGAAGGAGAGAACCTGGAGGGAAGGAAGGAAGATGGCTTACTAGCTGCTGCGTGCCTTTGCTCTTCACCACTCCAAGGTTCAGAGTCCTGATCTGTAAAACAGAATAATAACCAAGGCCCTGCAGGGTGGGTCATGGAGAGGACTGGATGACTGGTATGTGAAAAGTAGTGAGTACCTTGTCTGGAATATGGCAAATACCAGCAGTTCTGATTATCAATAGCTGTTTTTGTTGTCATGATGTATCCTACTCCTTCCTGGACTGGGAGGGAACAGGTTGCTGTATCACAAAATGGCACACAGCTTTGTGAAGAACAAGGCCCCATCCTGGGCTGGGGACAGCAGCTTTCCAATTGGCCCCCGGGTTCTATCTGGGCTGCCAAGGCAGAAGCCTGAGTCCCATAGCCTCTGCAGCTGGAGGCTGTTTCCCACTGGAGCCTCGTGGCAGCGAGAAAAGCCTCCATCCGCAGCGCTGGGGAACTCCCGCCACTCTGAATGCAGTAGGAGCAGGCAAGGCCTGTGCTGTGTCCTGTGGGTGACAAGGGAGTCATGGGTGACAGGACCACGCTCTCATCCTCGGGGGTCCTCAGATTCCCCGCTGCCTTCATTTGCTTGTCCAGTTCCTCTCTCTTGCCAGTTTTCTGGAAGCCCACTCTCCTCCTCCTCCTCCCCACCTCAGTCCCTCCCTCTCCCTGGCCTCAGTGCTGCGCTCCCTCTGGGACCCACCTCTATCTTTCTTCTTTTGTTTCCTGTCAAGCCACTTGTCCCTTGACCCTGCCTCTCAGTCAGGGAGTTGCCTGCAAAACAGTCCAAACATAATTGGTACCCAGGCTCTCAACTCCTCACCCTGTCCCTTAGCCAGACTTGGGCACTGTTGGCCATGCCCTGCGTCCTTCAGGTCCCTTTCATTTCTCCATCAGACACTGTAATTTTCTTCCTTAGAGTGCAGCCTGGCCTTTTGGTTCCTTGGGAGCAACCAAACCAGCAATGGAAGCTGATAGGCAGGTGATGGGGCTGTGGAATGTCTCCCTTGAAGAGCTCCCCAGCTGTATCCTGGAAGGTGGGACTCTGCTCCCTTCTCCTGCACTGCCTCCTTGCTGGGCCCAATAAAGCCCTTATTCTCCATCCAGAAGTGTCAGCTGCTGCTTCTCTGGCTCTGGTTTACTTGTGCTTCCCTCTGATCCCTGGGGCAAGATTTTCCAATGGCTGCTTGGTGAGAGGGACCCATGATTGGCAAAGACAGGCACCTGCTAACCTCCATTTGCCAGCAGATCATTGAGGATGTTATCAAGCCAGGGCGCACAGTCTCACTTTTCTTTGGGAGAGCCCAGGGAGTCTCTTCTCCCAGGCCCCAGTCCCCTCAGTTCAGGTGGAGGGAGTCCCCTCCTAACTGGTAGGTTTAGCCATAGTGATGTTCACAACCCTGCACAAAGCCACGGTCCCTTGCTCCCAGGCAGGGAGGGTAAGAAAAAAATGGCAAAATTAATAGGCAGTTTAGAGCGCAGCTCATAGTATATTTGTAAGAAAATTAAAGATTTGTTCTTCAGATGTTGGGGGCCATGCTCTTACTAAGACAGCTGGCAAATGGGAGAGATTGGAAATGATGGAATAGATCAAATTATTTAAATGAGAAAAATAAATTCACACACAGCCTAGCCGCTGCCCTGTGACAGATCCGTTTATTTATCTACTGTATCGGCACCGCTTTGTCTCTGTCAAAAAGGTCATTAAACTCGCCTAACTGCGTAATTCGCAGCCTCCTGCTCCAGCTTGGCTCCACAGCCCTTCTCTTCCCTCGACACCCAGCGCCACTTGAAAAAAAAAATTTATTATTGCTAATAAACAACATTTCTTTTTAACCCTTTCAGCTTGCTCCCCCGCGGGTCCTGCTCCGTCCCACGGAAAATTATAGTTTCTCTTTATTGTTTCTCAGTAGGATACGGGGAGGGGGCAGCAGCCCCTCTTGCAGAGTTGGGGAAGAGGGCCGCAAAGAAGTGGGCTGCGACGCGCACGTCCCTCTACAGCCAAGGGTTTAGCGGTCTTCCTCCGCAGCCCCCGTGGTGGCGGTGCGCGGCCAATCCTGCCTTCCACGCAGAAGGTCTGACCCGGCCTCTCGCCCGGGCTAGCTCCCGCAGCTCCCCTCGCTCAGCGCGCACAATTCTCTTTGAATTCTGTGCCCCCAAGCCCCAGCCCCAGGCTCAACCCTGCTTCCACGAGGGACGGGCCGGGGAGGGAAATCGTTCCCGGGTCACTCTCTGGCCGCCGCCGTCCAGCCAGCGCGGGCCGCGTGGGAGCTGAAAGGCGAGAGACTCCGCAGACGGCGGGCTCCCGGTCTCGCTGCTCCCGGCGGGCGCGTCTCCTCCAGCTGGTCGGGCCGCTGGGCTGCCGCCGTCTCCCAGCTCGCGGTGCCAGCTCTCGCGCTCCACGCCTGGCTCCCGGGCTCTGTGCCCTCGCAGTTGAAGGGACTGGGGGCGGTAGGGCGGATGGGGACGTCTGGGAAGCGAGGAGAGTCCTCGTCCCCCCGGCGGTCCCCCAAGCCGGGTCCAGAGTCCCCTTCCCCGCCCCCTGCGCAGGTGTGAGCGCGCGAGTGTGTGCCTCGGCGAGTGTGACTGTGAAGTGTGTGTGCGCGGGGGAGTGCGCGGAGGGAGCGCGGGCGGCGGGCGGCGCGGGAGGCGGGAGGCAGGGCGCGGGGGAGGGGGCTGGGAGGGAGTGTGTGCGCGCGTGCAACTCCACTCCGGGGCTTTGTGCGAGCCCGGGCGATAGCATCGGCGGCGGCTGGAGGAGGAGCGGCCGGAGACGCGTGCAGCCCGCCCGCCAGCGCCCGGCAGCCGGGGCAGGTGGGAGCCCGCGCGGGAGCAGAGCCGACGCGAGCCGGAGCTTGAGCCGAGTCCGAGCAGAGCCCGGGCGGAGCCCAGGAGCCTCGCTTGCGGGCAGCCCGTGGGCGGCAGCCAGGCGGGGCGGGCGCCGGCGGGGCGGCCCCCCAGTAAGATGTGCGCAGCGCCGCGGGGCGCCCCCCACTCGCAGCGGCACTCGGGAGCCGGGCGGCTGGGCCAGGCGGCGCCTCGGGGGCTGCTGCGCGCCCGCGCCTAGAGCTGCCGCCCCAGGGAGCCCGCCACGGCCGCGCCCCGGGCACGCTTGGCGGCGCCCAACGATGACCGCTCCCTGGCGGCGCCTCCGGAGTCTGGTTTGGGAATACTGGGCCGGGCTCCTCGTGTGCGCCTTCTGGATCCCAGACTCGCGCGGGATGCCCCACGTCATCCGGATCGGTAAGGGCTCCCTGGAGCCGGGGGTCTCCATGCGCCCGGGCGGGGGCGGGAAGGGGGGCCTCTGAACGCGATCCCTAGAGATTTTCTAACCTTTCTCCTGGCTGGTGGGACCGGGTAACCGCCAGGAGCTCGTCATGGTGAGGACAAAGTTCCAAAGCCAGGGCCACGGGCCTTACTTATTGGGGAGGAGGCAGCCGGCCGCGGCGGGCGAGGGGCCCTTGGCGCGCTCCTGGGAGGTCAGACCTGGTGGAGTGTGGCGAAGGGTTCCAGTCCCAGTCCGAGACGCGGGCGAATTTTGCAGCAACTGCCAGCATGACTGGCCGCCGACCGAGTTCTGGGACTCGGCTTCTCCGGCTTCTCCGGGTAGTGGGAGCCCCGGGGAAGGCGCCAACTTCTCTCCTTTCCTCTGCCGCTCCCCGCGGGCCCCTCGCCCCCACCTCGGGCACCGCTCGAGCAGCCGTGGCAGGGGCGCAGGGTACGGATTCGCATGACGGGGGAAGCGGGTTTCCTCGCCCAGTGGCTGCCCTCGGCTTCGGCGGCCCCCATTTCGCCCTGTGGCGTGGGGCAGGGGAGGAGCAGTCGCCCGCCGGTCATTCCGGGCTGTCCCTGGAGAGCCAGGCCTTTTTCTGCCCCGGGCAACGAAGGTGGGGGGAAGGGAGCGACGGAGGCCGCCCAGCGCAACCGGGAAGGCGGCCGCGGGCTGCGAGTGGTTGTTAAAGTTAGCCGAAATCCCTCCGCAGCTGGCGGCGGCTGGCGGGTCTGCGCGCGGCTTTCTGGGGCTCGGGCTTCTCCGCGTCTCTTCTCGCCGGAGACTCTTACTCGGGCTTTAACTTTGTTGTGGTCGCCCAAGGCACCCTGCTGGCAGCGCTCTGGGCTGTGCGGTGGGGCCGTGCGTATCCCAGGCCAACCGACCTGCAGGGCTGGGCCCGGCCGGGCCACCCGGGAGCCTCGCCACTGCGGGCTCAGGGCCGCCGGGCTGGAAACCCGGGCGCCTGGGTTCGCGAGGAGCCACCGCCAGCGTCTGGCACAAGGTGGGCAGAGCTCTGTCCAGCCAGGGCCACCTTCCTCCTCTGTGGCTCTTCTCCAGTCACGGACTTTGGGCTGTCAGCCGCGCGAAGGGGATGCAGGGAACCGATGTCGGGCTTGATTTCCGTACTTGAGGTTTTCCTAGTAGGAGGTCAGAAACCTCAGAGGATCTGTCTCCTCTCGGGCTGTCTCCCAGGAGCTCGACCCTTTTGAACTCGTTATCTGGTTGCGGGTGGAGCACAGTCCTCAGCTCTGCCCAAGCTGAGTCTTTCAGGCCATGCTTGGGACCCTGGCAGGCAGACACCCTGAGAGGCAGGGAAGGCCAGGCACAGGACGGGACTCTGGGGACAGCCCTCATGGTCAGGCTTAACCCTTTGTAGTCCAGGCTGCTCCTGGCAAGCCAAATACGTCTTCTGTCTCCATACTTTTGCCTCCCCAGCACCCAGCTTGGTCACCATTCCAGTGGTAGGTAGCCCATTAACTGTTGGCCAGAAGGCGGCTTCCCTCTATTTTTTGAGGGTCCTTCATGTTAGGATATCCTTGAGAGAAAAACAGGGAGCCCCTAAGGATACTATGTGTCCATCCCATGCTTTGCAGGACCCTCTTCCATGATTCCAGTCCTTCCTCTACAGGGGCGGGATGGATGTACTACCAGCCCATCCTCAGGGATGGAAGTCTTTGGAGACCCAGAGAGACAGAAGCAGGTGTGGGCAGCCCCAGTGGGGGCAGAATGATGTGGGCTGCCTTGCCCCTTCTGGCTGTGAAATTGAATAGGCCTGGGGGTTCCTCCCTACCATAAGAAGCCCATCTTCAAACCTGCCCGCCCTTTCTTGGGTTCAGCATGTAATAATGCAATTAGAGGATGGCAGAGCCCTCCTCTCTTCTAATCTTCTTCGTATTAAGCCCCAGGATTAATTAGCGTGTCGGCCCAGGCCATTTATATACTAGAGCCCTGCCCCATTTGATTTCCAGCCCAGGGACTGGGGTGCTGTGCGGTTGCCAAACGTGACCGCTGGAGCTGTGCCAGCTCGGGGGGAGAATGGGAAGGCTCTGAGGCCTCTGGGCTTCTCTGGAGCAGCCTGGGGGCTGAGTTTCTGACCTCTGAGCCCGTGCTTGAACCCCAGCTGGAGCCAGAGAGCTATTGTGGATGTGGTGCAGAGAGAGAGAGAATGAGAGAGAGATAGAGGGAATTTTTCATGCTGAAACCCAAACACACCTCCTTGGCTGGGCTGATGCCATCTCCCTTTTCCCATTCCTCCCACCCCTGGGATCTGAGGACTCTGACTGGGCTGCAGGGATTGAGGTCCCGGATATTGGGCTCTGGAGCATGCTGGGTGCTTCTGGTTCCCAAAAGCCTGGTGCTAGAGCTGGCTGAGCTTGGAGCTGAATCCTTCTTCAGCAGCCAGGCGTCGCTGAGCACCAGCCCAGAGAGGGTTTACCTGCAGGTGCAAGATGGGCTGTCTGGACTGGGGAGTACTGTGCCCACCCCCTCTCTTTGTGCCTCTTTTGGGGGGTGAAATTTCCTTTTAGACAAGGAGATGGATGGCTCAGCAGTGTGACAGAGTGTTCAAACAATCTGTCTTGAATAGATGAATTGCATTGCTCTGTCTTTTTGTAATTGTGTCTATCAGAGGGAGAGGTCAAGGCATTGATTGCTTGGATGGTTTGCAAGTAACAAAGGAGAGAGAGGGAGAGAGCGAGGGAGAGAGAGTAATTGGATTGTAGTCTGCGGAAAAAATGATCATTGATTATTTTATATGAATATGTGGAAGATGTATTCTGCGTGTGGTTACCAAGTGTTGCTCATTGAAGGTTTGCAAAGCAAATTGTTCAGCATTTTATTATTATTATCATCGTTATTATTGTTTGGATGGATCCTGGTCTTAACTTATGGAAAGTGGTTTAATTCAGGGTCCTTTCAGCCAAATGGGCTTTGGCTGACCTCCTGTAGGGACCTGGATTTCCAGGTTTCATGACTTAGAGGCTAAAGTGGAGGGGACACTGGGCTTGGAGGCAGGAGGCCTGGATTTTCAGCTCTGTGCTGCTAGTTTATTGGACCATTTTGAATCCAAACACACCCTCCTTCCCACCTTGATCCTCAGTTTCTCTATCTGAGCAATTTGGTTGTCTTTCGTGGTTGGTGTATTCTATGGGTCCAAAGTTCCTTTTAGCACAGGTTGGTGGGAACTGTAATCGTTGTTGTAGGTGTCATGGTTAGATCTCCCTCAAGATTACAGACATACTGTAGGATCCAGGGTCAGCCTAGAATTTGCAGAGGGAACCAGGCAATGGTGGCAGCAGCTGGGGAAGCCTGGCCAGCCTTCTGTGTGATGAGGAACTTGGATGGATGGCAATGATCTCCAGCCAGCCAGTGGGGAAATTCAAAGCCAAATGACTGCAGAGACATAAAGCAGGTGTATGTGAATGGGGGTGGGGTGGGTGGGAGAGAAGGGCTGGCCCAGCTCTGGGTTCTCTGAGCGTCCATAGAGAAGTAACTGCATGGTCCTGAGCTTCCTGAGTGTGCAGATAATAGCAGCCGGTCCCAGTGGAGTAAGATCCCCTCCTTCAGAGTTCCCAAACTAACCCCATCTGCAACTCCTCTGATCAGTGTGCTCAGATCATCCTGAACATTTGTCTCGAGTTTGGGAGCCACTGTGTGTAAAACAATGAGAAATTTCTCGGTGACTGGTGATACACTGAAACATCGCTGGCTGCCATGTGGGAGCAGACAGCCGCTGAATGAAGATCAATAGGGTTTCCCCCCTGGAAGTAAATAGCTTCAGACAAGACCTGGGAGTGGCCCGAGGGGCCTTCGAAAGCATTAACTTGAAGAATTTCTGCCTCCACTTTTCAGCCCAGCTGCTTCTGTCAGCCTGGGCTTTCCTCCTCCTCCAGCTGGAGGTTCATTTCCTCTTGATGCCGCCCTGGCATTGCGTTAAACCGTTTTTTGACGTCAGGATGACCTAGGGTTTTTAGAGGTGCTTTATACGGGGTGAGCCAGGCACCCTGGCCGGATTAAGCTTTTCCAAGGTCACCTGTATCCCTGCAGCTGGCCATGATGGGCTGGGTACAGAAGTCCAACCTGCTGTGCTCTGTTGAAAGGGCTTGGAGGGGCCCCTCTTCATTCCTCACCCCTCCAGGAATGCTTTTAGGATCCTTTGTAGGGCCTGTAGGCCTCCTCCTTAGTCCCCATGTCCCCCCTGTGTCCCAACCCTAGGAAACAGCCCCTTTCCTTGGGGAGGGGGCACAGGTACTCCTGTGGGTGTGCACACCACTCCTGCTCTTTTGGGAGGTACACGGCACATGCCAGGGAGGCTGCAGGTGGATTGATGGCCTTTTAGGGGGGAGATCTGTTGGTGCTCAGCAACTGGGACTGTGTCTCTGATTGGTTGAGGCTGGGCCTCCTCCATCCTGTCAGTCAGCTGCCCTTGCCTCTTCCTCCTGCAGCTGCAACCTCATCTCTGCCCTGCCCCATCAGGACCCTCCAGAGACAATGAGAGCTGATGCTTTATTCTGCTGGGCATTGCAGAGGACCCAGGAGTCCCCCAGCCCTGCCTGGTGACATGGAGGATATGCTGCAGGAGCCGGGACCTTCCCTGGGGCCAGCACCCAGCAGGCCCTGCCCTGTCCTGTTGAGGCTGGCGTGGTGGAGCTAGAGCTCTGGAGTAGACGGATGGGCTAAAGTTCCTGTCCCAGTGTGGAAACAGAGCTGATGCATGTGGGACTGGCACCCGGACCTTGGACTTGTTTCCTGTAGTCCTTCTGCCAGGTGCTGATTCCTCAGCAGCAGCACCAGAGGGCAGTGTTCCTGTTTTCACAGGGCCATCGAATCTTCTGCCTGGGGCCCCACCTGGGTCTGGAGCAAAATCCAAATAATGAAACAACAATACCATGGCCCCAATTTATTGAGTGTTTATTAGCTACCAGGCGCCGTGTGTACTAAGTGCTTTTCAAATAATGATTGGACGTGGGGGAAAATGGTTAGTGCCTGGCAAATGTAGCATTTTTTTCATCATCTTGTGAGCTTTCCTAATCCTGCAGGCATTATCTGCATGTTGCAGATGAGGAAACTAAGCTTGGTGAACTCATAGGCCTAGGATCACATGGCCAGTAAGTGGTAGAAGCAGGACAAGAACTGCCATCGACCTGGCTGCAGATCTGGTGCTTTAGCCTGGTGGCCCTATAGTCTGAGGATAGAAAGCAACCTGGGCTGGGCTGCAAGAGGTCCCTGGGCTTGGTCCCGTTTAACCCTGTGAATGCCAGCTTACAGGGTCAGGCTGGCCACGTGGCAGATTTGTTTTGGATGATGTTTACACACACACACACACACACACACACACACACTTCCTATGCCCTACCTGGGCCTGGCTTCTGGACCCTGCCCAAGGTTTTAATCCAAGACCTAAATAAAGGCTGGATTCTCTCTTGGATGGCCCCCAATAGAAATCCCTCTGTCTGGGTCTCTGGTCTGCACATCCCCTCTGGGAGCTACTGGGCTCTTGTTGAAGCTTTGAAGACCAAGGGCCTGTGTTTGTGGCTCCCCCACCCTTCATCTTTATCATTCATCTGTGACCTGGCAAGAGAGGGCGCTGGTGAGTGAGTTTCCTTTGTCCTTTCCACTCTACCACTGAGCCACATCCACAGCCTACTTTGTATTTTATTTAGAGACAGGGTCTCCCTGAGTTTCTTAGGGCCTCGCTAAATTGCTGAGGCTGGCTTTGAACTCGAGATCCTCCTATCTCAGCCTCCCAAGTGCTGGGATTACAGACGTGCGCCACCATGCCCGGCTTCACCTTGGCTTTCCTACCCTGACTGCTTCCCTTTCCTCTCCAGCATCTCTGCTAGGCTAGTAGGTTTTATGATCATTCTACCTTTATTTATTTTTTTTTGGTACCAGGGATAGAGCCTAGGGTCGCTTAACCACTGAGCCACATTCCCAGCCCCCTTTGTTTTTTATTTTGAGACAGACAGGCTCTAAATTGCTTAGGGCCTTGCTAAGTTGCTAAGTGACTGACTTTGAACTTGAGATCCTCCTTCCTCAGCCTCCCAAGTCACTGGGATTACAGGCATGTGCCACCATGCCCAGCTGGTCAATCTGTTTTTAAGTAAGAGTGACACTGGTCAGGGATTGAGGCTGGTGGGCAGTGTGTGAGGGTGAGGCCTGAGGCCTGCTGACACTGGGTTTAGACTCTGTGTCATTGTCCCACAGATACATGGGTTGTTTGGTAAGGGGACCTGGGTGCAGCAGCCTGTCCAGCCACCTCTACCAGAACAAAAGCAAACCTACCTTGCCCTTCTCTGTCCCTTTCTCCCAGGAGACCAGGGGAGCCTGGGATAAATGGTGGCTGCCAGGGACAGAGCTGTTCTGCAGGTGGGGAGACTGAACTGCTCAGTCACTGCAGTGGTAACAGATTTGAACAGATTTGGGATTGGCATGGTCAGAGGAGCCACGTCATCCTCCAGGACCTTCGTTTCCCTGATTGTAAAATGGGAACAATACTGCCTATCTCCTGGGGTCAGACAGATCAGATGTCTTTTCAAAGAAGCCTAAATGTGGTTCAGAGATCAGCATTTCTTCTTGTTCCTGGACCATGTTGTGAGGCCAGCACAGGGCAGAATTTAAGGAGGGTCCCAAATAGTGGTGACCCTGTGCTTACACCACTGACCTCGAAAATGAGCACCTCCCTAAATCCTGGTCCTGCCTGGCCTCTGTGTGTGCTCAAGTCAAGTTCCTCCTGCTTTGCTGGGCCCCAATCCTACAGGGATGAGATTTGGTGAGATGAGACTGGATTGGGGACCACAGGACTGGATTCTAGGACAACAAATCTTTCTGCTTTTGCTTTTCTTTTCCTTTCTCCACATTCCATAGCTGCCATTGCAGAGCCCAGAGCCTGCAGTGTCCCGGGTCCCTCCCCTTCTCCCTTGACCTTTATGCCTTGTTTGGGGTGGCTGTGGTTAGGCTTGGGTGGATGTAGGCTCCTGTGGCAGGTATGGCACACCACGTGCTTTAGACAGGGTGCTTCCAAGGGTGCCTGTGGCCACCGCTCCCCCATCTCTACCAAGAGGCAGAATGACTTCTTTTAGAGTCAAATAATGTATGTCATTGGTTCCAAGAGGGACTTTTTCATCCCTTCACATCTTCACATAGGAAATCGGAGTGTATCTTGCAGGTCACGTCTGAGTTTATCCAAGGACTTCTTTTTCTTTCTGGGCACCTCAGTGAACTGCCTTGGGTGTGATGAGATGCGGTGGGTCTGCATTGGTGGGAGTCGCTTGCACTTGCAGCGTGACCTTGGGCCAGTCACTTGCCTGTGAGCCTTCATTTCCTCATCCGTGAGATACACGTGTCAGTGTTGGCTTGAATCATACTCTGCTGTTTTTGACCTACAAAATTTTTGTTTGGTTAAACCTTATAGCATCTATCGTCTTCATAGCGCTATCACAAGGATTAAAGGAGCTGAAGTATAGAAAGCTCTCCGTACAGAGCCTGATGTTTAATAAACATTAGGAGAGAAGGCAGAGCTTCCCCAGGTAGGCCGTGTCTCTGCCTGCAGACTCTGAGCTCCAGGCTGCCTGCTTCTCATGTGCTCTCTGCCTTGTGCCAGCCCTGGCACCCAGGACTCCATATAGCTCACTGTGTGGCATTTGTTCGTGGCTCACATACCCATGTGCCCAGAAGCAGAGTGGGTGGGTTCAGCAGCTGCGCCAGATATAAGAACAGGAGAGGTGCCCTTCCCAGGATGCTCCTGGGCCACACACCTGCAGCGATGGGGGTGAGAGGCGGGGGGGGTGGGGGTGGTTTCATTCCTGCATTTGTGGTATTTTAACTGAAATGCATTTTATAAGTGTTCAGAGCTGGGAAGACCCTGGGAATGGGCTGCCCCTGAGGGGTTGATCTGGGGAATCCTGATCAGCCCTTTCTGGATCTGGAGTTCCATCTTATTTCCTGGGCAGGCCAGCAGTGACCTGAGAGGGTCTGTGGCTGGAGGCTGGGCTCCAGGGGATAGACATTGTAGGCTCTCCTGGGAGACACCAGGTAATGAGGCCTGGGCAAAAGCTGGGGAGGAGAGAGTCCCCATGGTGATCAGACAGTTCGGAGATAATGAGATGGAATGAGATCTGGGAGGAGTGGCGGGCTTCCACTCCAAATCCTTTGGTGCCATGCTGAATGGTGGTGAAGGAGGCAGAGGGGGAAAAGGAGCGAGGAGGAGCTGAGGTTGTGGTTTGCGTGAAGAGAGTTCCAATCCATAGGAGACAATTAAGTCTTGCACTATTAAAGGGACTGATGCAAACAGGCTGCCGATGGAAGGGGGTTTATAGAGTTCTCTGAACAACTGCAGGGCTCTTTAAATATGGGAACGAGGGAGATGTCTGCAAAGCCTTCCTGCATCTGCTTTGCAGAACTGAAATATGCTATTCCAAAAAGCTGCCCAATTGGGCGGAAAAGCAGGAGCGGGGAGCCAAGGACTTCCCAGGGCTCCAGCATCACATTTCCTGTCTATGGTGAAGAATCACAGAATCCAGGCTGAAAAAACCCCAGGGGTCATTCTAGGCCTCTGGTTCTTGAGCATTAGCATGCATCAGAATCACCTGGAGAACTCTTTCTAACTGAGATTGCTGGACCCCATCCCCAGAGCTTGTGAATCTGTGGGTCTGGGGTGAGGCCTAAGAATGTGCATTTTAAATGGATTTCCCAGATAATAGCACTGCTCAGGTCAGTGGAGGCTACACAGAGGCAGCTGTCTGCTTGTGACAGGAAGCTCAGCACTGTTAGGCCCTGCTCCTTCTGTATTGTAAACATTCTGGCACACTCCTGTCTTGGTGGTGGATTTTCCCTTAAAAAGCTGAAGGCTGTCTTCCTGCTGTTCCAGGAAGGCACCATAACTTGGGCGTTGAGAATGTAGGTCCCAGAATCCACCTGTCTAGGTTTAAACTCTCATTCCTTCCCTCCTGGCTGTGTACATTGGGATAAGTCACGTAACTTCTCTAATGCTAGATTTTCCTCACCTGAAAAATGGGGATAATAGCAGATTTCACTCATGGGATTACTGTGAGAATTCACCTGCCTGGTACAAAGGAAAACCTTGTACATGTTAGCAATCTAGTCTTGGGGATAAGCTCACAGGTTCTGGAATCCAACAGCCTGCCTCTGAAGACTGCCTCCAATTGATGGGCCAACTATTCAATCTCTGAAATACTAATAGTGACAGTCCCTGCCTATGGTGGTTTTGCAAGGACTGCATGAGTTGGTGCAGAGAGCATGCTTAACTAGAAAATGGCAGACCCTCAGTAAATCTACCCATTACTCTTACTGTTGTGATTACTCTGCCCCCTCAGTATGGCTTAGTTGTGCACCTGCCCTAGAGCCCTGCAGAAAGGTGAAAGCATCTTTTTGAACTAAAGATGCCCAGTTCCACCAGCATGGCGCTGAGAACCAACCATGATACTGCTTATTCATCAAAACCAGTAAGATCATCACCTCCTCAGATCTCCACTTTGGTCTCCAGTTATGCAACCCCAGATTACTTCAGGCCTTTTGTCACCACTTTATTCTATTGATTGATACTGAGCTGGTGGTCTGCTGAGGTCATGAGGCCTTTTCCACAGACATCACCATGGATCTAAAACTTCTCTCATCCTCTTGTTGGTAGTTGATCTTTTGAGCCTAAAGGCAGGACCTGTCATTTATGCCTTGAAATTTTAGGCAGTTGTTCTTGTTCATAATTTTGGGACAACTAAAGCAATTGTTCCTTTTGCTTCATCCTTGGAAGGTAGGTGAGATGACACTTTCTTCTTTCCCTGTTGCTTCCCTCCTGCAGTCTGTGGGGGCAAGGCTAAGTGGCTTGGCTGGAACTGGGAACCGTGTTCTGAACAGGGAAGCTTTGGGGGTGCCCCATTTGGTCTGGCATGCTTCGTGCCATTCTGAGCCTGGGAGCAACATGCCTTCCCTCCTTCAGCTCTGTCACAGACACATTAAACAGGAAGTTACAGATGTCACAGTCTTGGATTCATCAAGTGGTCTCAGGTACTCAGTCCTGCCTCTTAGCCAGCTGCACAACGCTCTCGGTTTCCTCATGCCTTTGGCCTCAGGATCTGCGTGGTCACCATCCCTGGACTCAGCCCTGTCCCTCCTCACCTCATGCTCTGCTCTCTTGCACCCTTGGCCCCAGAAGGCTCTGCTTTCCCTCACGCTGTGGGCCTCTGCTCTGCTCTTCTTCCTGGTCAGCTGAGGTCTCAGCAAACATGTCGTTTCCTTTAGGAAGCCTCTCTTGGCCTCCACCTCTTCTCCCAGCCCTGCAGCCCCCTGTACTTCCCTGGCTGTAGCCCTCACTGTGCTATTACCCTTGGTCACCTAGAGATGAGCCATGTGAGAGTGTGGGCCTCAGCTGGCCTGCCCACCACCTCACCCAGCGTCTCCTGCCCGGTGAGTGCACAGCTCATCAGAGATGATTAGTGAATGTTTGCTGGATAAATGGATTTGTTGATGACCATAGTCATTTGAACATAAATCCACCTAACCACCCTGTTCTTCAGCTCAACACTTCTTCCATTTTACCGATGAGGAGTCCACAAGGAGGACTCTGTGAACTTCATTAGGACCTCCGCTTCTTCTGTGAATGATAACGATATTCCTGGCATTCCCTGACATGCCAATTGGCAACATCTGTGCCAAGACCTCACCCATCTAGACTGTTGGGTTAAACTGGGGTATCTGGGGGAGTGAGCCCTTCTTTCCAGGCCTGGGGTTGGCTCACATCAGGGTGGGTCTCCTTGGGAGAGTCACAACTGTCTACTTCAAGAAGAAACAGGGAAGAGATCTTGGTCTTCCCTCCTGCCTCTTCTGACGTCACTCTCCTTCCCGCATACCCCTCCGAATCTCTGCTGCTCCCTCTGGGAGCTAAATGAAGGAAGAGGACTTCTGCTCTCTCATCCTTAATAGGCTGATCACTCAGGACAGCTGTCAGGCAGAAGTGTCTCTACGCCACTTGCACTGCTGCCCGCCATCCATCAGCTCTCCCTTTTTCCCTTTTTCACCACATCACCAGATCCAGCAAGGATGTGTTGACATCTGGTCTACATGACAGCCTCAGTGTAAAGTGGAGGTGTTGACCGTCATCCTGGAGGTGCAGGCTGTGTAGACAGTCGACCAGAGCCGTTTGACTCTGGGAATGTACGCATCATCCACACTGGTTCTGGGAAGTGGGCAGAGGTATGTGTCTGTGCTTATGAGAGGTCCAGATGGAAGTTTACTTCCAAGCAC
This sequence comes from Glaucomys volans, assembly GCA_020662805.1. NCBI lineage: Eukaryota > Metazoa > Chordata > Mammalia > Rodentia > Sciuridae > Glaucomys > Glaucomys volans. Next base: position 219,425 of record JAJEJO010000299.1, read on the forward strand.
AAAGTTCCCAAGTTGGGGCCCAACAGCTATTTCTTTATCCCAAGCCTCATGAATGAGTTCAGTGACTTCCCTTTGGATCAGTTGGGAAAGTGAGGACTGGAGTGCTGGTCACTGTCCCGAGTGACTGGGCTGATCTGCCTCCTGTGTCAGGTGGCTGTGAGGGAGGGTGAGGCACGTTTACAGTGGAGTCCCCAGCTTCCTCTTGCAAACACAACAGGACCAGATTCTCCCCTGGGGGGCAGGCCCTCCCCCTTTCTTACTTCCCTCTCTGGGGAATCAGATGACACAGCATGAGCAGAAAGAGCCTGTGGACTACATGGCCATTTTTCCTGCCCAGTTTAATAGAGGTGACAGCCGTCTCTTTTACTTGTCTCGTAACATTGAATCAGTAAATAAAATATGGGTGAACTCTCAGGTTTTGCTGAGTTATGGCTGGTCCATGAGGACGGAGGGCTGGGGAGGCTTGAGCAGAGAGGTGGAATCCCTGGCTTCTTGAAAGAGAAGCAGAACCTCGTGTCTTCCTCCTGAATCCAGGAAACCTTCCAGTGCTGCTGGAGGAGGGCAGACGAGGTCATGGCGTCTGAAGCTCTGAGTCCAGGGAAGGACCAGGATGCCAGTGGAGGCACCCCAGACATTACAGGCACGGCAGTACTTCTCCCAGTCTTTCCTAGCACAAGCCAGGATATTGAGGACAGAAAAGTGATGGGTGCCATGATCCTCAGTGAGTCATGGGCCAAAATCAGACGAAAACATAGGTCCCATGGTCCCCAGTCCATTAAGAAAAGCTCATCTATCTTCCTGTTACACAAGGACCCGTACACATGTGCTATGCTGCTTTGAAGCTTTAAATTTGCCGTCTTAAGAGAACCAAGTGGACTAGACTTTTCCAATGTGGACAAACACGTGGGAAACATTTTCCCACAAAAAGATAGAATACAAATTGCATTCGTATGTGTTTATAAAAACTCACAGATAATGGATCACCACGTGTGGTTGGTTCCCTGAGAACCGGAGAGATGAAGGGTCACCCTTAACCTCTGTGTTCAGCACCACGGAGAGCAGCCAGGCCCTGGGCTGCATGCTGATTCTTCTTTCTAGAAGGGGCGATGTGGTTATTGTAAAGTCTTTTTCCAAATGCTGTCCTCCCAGGACTCTGGCATTCACAGACAGGACTGTGGCATTTAAGAGGCACACAGTAGGCTCGTAAGGACTGTCGCTTGAGTGAGACAGGGTACAAGAAGATGAAGTTAATGGTTAGCATTTTCTCCTTTCCTCCTCGCACCCCCCGCCCCCCACATAAATTGTTCTTAAATCTTTGGTGCCTTGTACGACTTGTCTGCTAGGGAGCAGCAGCAGATGACAAAACGAGTGAGCATTCCATTGTCAGACATCACACCTGATGCCAGGCATCTCTGCCGAGGCTGTCAGCATCATCTTTCACATTGCATTTGGTAAGTAGGCTTCTGTAATGTATTTTTATCCTGCTGAATGTGATTTCTTAAACGTATTTTCTGTGTTATTATTTCCTGAGTTGTGGAGCCCTGCACACCTGTAATAGAGCCGTATTTTCTGCTAATAAATAAAATTACTCCTTGCTCAGGTGATGGGAAATAAATGTGTCACAGCTTTGTGGCATTCCCCAAAGAGCCCCAGCTCCAGGTGCTGCACCACCTGGATGTGTCTGAAAGCCTTGGATGGGGTGGGCCTTGACAAGGGCCTCTCCCAGAAAGGAAGGTTCTGCCATGACTTCTGTCCATCACTGGGAGACTGAGAGCTGGCAGGAAACACCTGGACTAGAAGCCAAAGGGCCAGAAAGGGCAAAGAGCATCAGAATGATAGTCAGAAGAACTGGCATTCATTTTTGAATAAGGAGTGAGGTTTAGGTAAATGGATCCCAGGGATTTAGGAGGTAAGATGGCATCTTGAAGTCATACAGTGGGTAGAAAGATCCAGAATGGGCAGGGAAGAAGTGGGCTACAGGATCTACAAAGTTACGGCTCTGTCAGGGGCCCTGGCCTGAGAGATCTTAGTATGAGGGGACTTTTTGCTGCTACCCTTAAGATTCAGAGAATCAGAAAAATCTGTTTTGGAAAAGTGGCTATTTTTATACTGTTTGTAATTTCGTGTTTATTTCCTGTCTTTTCCACATGGATTCTGGGCTGACTCATGGATTCACCAAACGGCGCCCACTCTGTGGACTGCAGAGTGCATGGGGCCGGGAGTGCAGGGGCTGGGGGAGGGGAGCACCCTGGGCGGGTGGCATCCTGATGCCTTGGGGTGGGCTACCTTCTGTGACACACATGCTCCCTGCACATTCAGGCTGTACCGTTCAGACCAGAGCCCTGCACCCGGCTCTTCCTCATTGTCCTGTGTCCCCAGAGTGGTGAGGATCCAAGAGGTGAAGAGATGAATGGAAAATCACTGGTTGATCCAGCAGGGAAGTCACATCTCTTCCTTCCACCTGTCGCTCCTGCCTCCCACCTGCCCCTGCACCTTCTCCATCACTCCATCACTCACGTCGTTCTGCAAGTGTGCTTCCCCCTGCTGGCTGTCACCCCCATCCTCAATCCCTTTTAGGGCTCATTTTGACCAGTTCCTTCTCAGCAGACCCGAACCCAGCCGTGGCTGCTTGTGTGAGCCAGGAGGGAAAAAGTAGAGGCAGAGGTTAGTATACAATTTTTTTTTTTTTAGAAAGTTCTTTCTGGTTCACTCAGATTCTTCCTGCTGTGATGTAAATCCATCTCCTTCATGACATGACACAGCCATTCCTGGAGGGTGGGGACCTCTAGCTTGGGAGACATTAGCTTCAGGAGCTTTTCTTTCTAGATCTGTAGCAAAGAGGCTCTCAGACAATTAAATTGGAATGGCTACACTTTCACTCACAAGGGCTTGGGCAGATTTATAATATTTTCTTTTTTAAAAAAATTGGGTTTTTTTCCATGGAGACAATGATTTATGGAATAATCAATTTCTTTATCTACCTAATACATTGGAGCGATCCGTCAGCGCAGGCATCAATCTCCCCCTGAGGCTGGGGAGGGCAGACAATCTTTGAGTCTGATTCATGGTCTAAAAGGAGGCTTTTCCCATGAGCTACTTCGCTCCCAGAGCCTGGGTCTGAGGCCTGCCATAAGCGAGACCTGGGGCTCTCTAGTCTTCCTCCTTCAGCACAAGGGCTCCTGCTCTCTCCCTCAGTCCCCACACCCGGAGAGGAACAGATGCAGGGAGTGCTGGCCCCATTGCACAAGTTTGGAGACTAAGTGCCAGAAGATGCTCAAAGACAGGAATGGAGACATGAAGTGAGGAGCGGCACCGAGAGAACAAACCTGCTCTCAGGGGTCCCTATGACATTGGGGTGATGGTCCAAGAAGGCAGATTTGGGTTCAATCCCAGCCTTCACATTGAGTGCAATTTGGAGATTCAGTAAGATGCCTTGGAGGGCAGTGGGCTGCCGTGAGGGAGCTGTGCAGGCTGGCCAGGGAAGCTACAGAGGAGCCCTGGACTCCTTTCACTATGAAATTCTAGGCATGCCCCACTGTGCGGCTAGAGATGTTGTAAACATTGAGGTTTTCTGAGTTCCCTGAAAAGGCCAGGGCTGCGTCAGCTGGGGGTTATGCAAACCCCACGAAGGCCACACTCAGCGTGGTGGTTGCAGGGAATAGGCTCAGCTCAGACTCCTCCTCTCCCCTGCCTGCTTCCTATGCAGCTCATCCCGCTGGTCAACACGTTTGAAAGGCATGTGGGCAAACTTACCTAATACCCCCTCTCATTGAATTTGCATCTCTCTCTGGTGTAGGTAACTTCTTTTTGCAGATTCAGAAACTGGTATTTGAAACAGACAGAGGGTCCAAGGTCATGCTGCAGCCAGTCAGAGCTGGAGCTTGACCCGTCATGCACTGCGTGGTTCTGTACTGAGGAATCTTTACTGTGCCAACCCTGTGCCAGATGCTGAGGCTTGGAGGGTGAGCAGGACAGAGGCCTGCCCTCATGGAGCCTGTAATCTGGCAGGAAAGACAGGCATCAGGGCCTGTTACAGAAAGGAAGTGTGGCTGTGGGCAGCATCAGGAAAGCTACCTGAGGAAGTGGCTTTGGGGTAGAGTCCTGGAGTAGGACACAGGGACCCTTGGGTGAAGGTGACGGGGAGGAGGGATGGGAGTTCTAGGTAGAGGCAGTGACATGTACAAAGGTTAAGTTGAACCACAGGAAACTGTCAGCTGTGTGGGTCAGCGTGGTCACCTATCAGCCATATCATTTCTCACACAAGCCTTTAAGAAACTTGAGGATGTCCAGTGTGAACAAAGGGGAGGTGTGGAACCAGTGGCCTGAGCAGTGGTCCTTTGGAGATCTGTGGGCCCCAGTAAGGAGGCTGGCTTTATCCCATGGGTGCTGGGGAGCCACAGAGGACTTTAGGAAGGACAGTGATGCAGCCGTATTTGCACTTCTGAAAAGTCACCCTGGTAATCGTGTGACGTGATTGCAGGGGGTAAGAGGGGAAGCTGTGGGGCTGCAGGAAACTGTTTAAGTGATCCAGGTGAGAAAGAACAGCAGGTGTATGGCCAGAGTGGAGGACTGTTCAGAGACCGGGCACTGATTCCAGTCCCGAGCTCTTCCTCTTTGCCCTGAGCCTGAGCAGCTGGGCCAGGCTGTGGCCTGCATGAGCAGCCCTCCCTGCGCCCTGGCCTGTGTCCTGAGGTCTCCCTCGAGGCCATTATCTTGCATCGGTAACTGCAAGTGCTGCTGGACCTCAGCCCCATTCCACGGCTCCCCTATTTGACCAGACAGCCCTGAGCCTGTTGGGCTCCTGGTACCCGAGGGGTGGGCGCTCCTTGAGTGGCAGGCCACTCCCCACAGCCTCCTCCATTGGGCAGCCTGGGCCTGGTATGTCTGGTCCCCCAGCTGGGCCTGCTACAAAGTCTCAGGTTCCTTAGACACCTGGCAGGGAGGCCTGAGTGAAAAAATGAGAGGGACTCTGGCTTTGCCCTGAAGGTCTGAGGGGTCTGGAGCTGGCTGTGGGCCCTGTGCCCTCTGAGCTAAAGGAGGCCGCATCCATCTTTGGTGGATGTGGTGGAGGAAGGAGGCCTCAGCGTGCAGGGAAGGTGGGGGACCATAGCTAGGACAGCAGGGACAGGAGTGGCAGCCCCTCACAGATCTGACTCCGCTGTCCTCTTTCCTCCTTTAAACTTCCAGCCTCATCAGCTGACACAATATCACTTTATCAATAAAAATAACAACAGTGCATACTGCAGAAAAATGAGAAATTATACTCTTTATATATTATCTATCAAAATGTAGAAATGCATTCTACTGTCATGTACAACTAATTAGAGCAAATAAAAAAATTACTAAAAAAAAATAACAACAGTGACCCATTTAGGATTCACCGTGTGCCAGACACCATGCCAAGGCACTTCCAGCCATTCAGATGCTCCGTACTTAAAACGAATCTAGGATGCAGGAATTCTGTCCCACAGTACAGGGGGGAAGCTGGGAGCTTGGGATCACGCACCCAGGGAGCACTGTACGGATGGTTCCTGATTTTAGGGGTTTGCTGTTATTGTCAGCAACAGCAGCTGCATTAGTCTTTTAATTTTTTTGAGGCCTAGTAATTTTACTTATTTATTTATTTAAGTTTTATTTTTTAAATTGAAAAAATAATAATTGCATATGTTATGTGCTCATGGGGTACGTGTGATGTTTTGATACTTGTCACTGTTACTATATTAAATAACAGATACAAAAACAGATCACAGTGCCCCGCACGTGGTAGCTACTCAGGAAGGACCTGTTGAGTCTATTTACATGGCTGAAAATTGGGTGACTTGGCGGATTCAGAAGCCAGCTTGAGAAAGGGCTCTTCCCAGCTCCCTGCTGCCCAAGGGGCTCTTACTTCCACTCCCACACCCCCAGGCCCTGCCCCTTCCTTCTACTCCTGCTTGAACCCCACAGCCAGCACATCTGTATGCTCTGGACTCCTTAAGCACCATTTCCTGGCTGTGGCCACCACTGCTGGGACTGACCCCGTGCCCCTGTCTTCGGGGGTGTTACAGGACCCTGATCTTCCAGGATTTGGCCCTGCAGATGACTTTACCACTCAGCCATAGGCAGCTCCCTCAGGTAAGGTGGCCCAGCACAGCAGCCTTCAGCAACCTCACTAGCAGCCTTCAGCTGCTCCAGGCAGGTCTGGCTCATTCTATCTCTGGGGCTTTTTTTTAGGTGGTGGTGGGGTACCAGGGATTGAACTCAGGGTCACTTGAGCACCAAGCCACATCCCCAGCCCTATTTTGTATTTTATTTAGAGACAGGGCCACACTGAGTTGCTTAGCACCTTGCTATTCCTGAGGCTGGCTTTGAACTTGTGCTCCTCCTGCCTCAGCCTCCAGAGCCACTGGGATTACAGGCCTGTGCCACCTCTCCTGGCTCCTCTGGGGCTTTTGCATTCTGGTTCCTGCTTGGAATGCCCCTCCTGCTGAACTTCATCTTCCCACCTCCTCCAGGAAGCCTCTTTGACACAGCCAGGCAGTGGGTCTGGACCTCCCTGAGCCTCCCAGAGCCCTGCCCTGGCCTCCATGCTGCAGTTGCCTCCCGCCTGGCTCCTCTCCATCAAGGCCCTGGTGCTCAGCGTCCCGGGGCCTGTGGACCGCCTGTGCTTGCCTCAGGCTGCTTGCCTTTTGTTTTAAATATATATTTCTATTAAAAATAAAACAACACAGGACCTTTTGATGGTTTCCTCTCTTGAAGACAAACCCCTGTGCTTGGAATTCAAAGATTTCTCTGTTTCTCAACTGTGCATCAATTTAATTTTAAGTTGAAATCGCTTTTTTAAGTCGAGTTAGCCAACACTCAGCAAATTGGGACTTTTGCATATGATTTTAGGTTTCCAGCTTCTCTTAGCCATTCTCACATGCCCCAGTCCCCACCCCTCCTTAGAGTCTTCCCCATGCCAGGGCTGTTCACTGTTCTGTTTGTATGATTTGCTTTCTGTTGAGTTCAGAGGGGAAGGGAACAGATTTGTGTACCTGTTTATACTACTAGGAGTAAGCAAAGGGAAGACCTAGGGGACTCTTTACTTCCATTGTTTTCCCTTTCTGGTCCTGCTTCACTGTTTCCTGTTGGCACCTGTGGGCTTGAGTCCTGACCCCGCTGTAGACAAGATGCTCCCAGGGCAGGGATCTGGTCTCCTTCACAACAGCTGTTGTTCATTGAGGCCTTTTCTAACTCACTCACCCCTTGCAATCAGGCTAGGTGAGTGCAGCTATTCCCATCACACAGGCGAGAAATCTGAGCCTTAGGTACCCAGGCAATAAGATGTCTCGTCTAGGCGTCACCAAGACTGGAACACCAGGCCACCTGGCTCTACCTCAGTTCTCTAGTGTATTCCCAGAGGCTGCCCCAGTGAAGCTCCCAGTGGGGAATTGATAAGAGCGTGGCGAGTCCAGCAGAATTGCAGAGTCCCAGGTGGAGGTGGGCAGCGGCATGTTCAGGATGCTCCTGGCTCTTTTGCCTCTCTTTTGTGTCTGGCTGACTGTGACTGCTGCCGTGGATCTCTGGGGCAGCATTACCCAGGGCTAACTCGTGCTGCGCAGAAAAGCTGCGTGAGTCCCCTTGGCATTACCGTGTCTTTGAGGCAGGAGGACATGGTATAGGCATCGGAGCTCAGCAGGGGCACTTGAACAGCCTCTGTCCTTGTTCACTCCCGCGCTGTCTGCAGTGGCTACAGGCCCATGGCTCCAGCACAGTCCCAGCCCCTAATTAGGCCTGGGTGATAGGCCACAAACTCACATCCTTTCCTGTGGTTTCTGTCCGGCTGCCGAGAAGGAGGTTTTGCAAAATCCCTGCCTTCCATTTGGACTGGAGCCGGGGACAATGTGGTGGAGGCAGAGTCCTCTCCCCCCAGCTCAGGAGGGCACAGACTGCTGGTCCTCTTGCTCTGGTCACTGTGGGCCAGGGGCACCTATGGAGAGTGTGGGCCATCTGGTGTCAAGAGTCCCCATGGATATGGTCAGGAGGCGGCTGCAGAAGAAAGATTTATCAACAGTCGAAGCACTGGCTCTCCAGCCTGGGACAGCGTCTGTGAATCCTGCCTCGCCCAGATCCGGAGATTATGGTCCACCCACCCCTTGGAGCCAGGGGTGATGGGATCATTGTGGGAGATGTTTTCTTTGTGGTTCCATTGCAGGTGGATTGAGATCCAGATCAAAGAGGGGGTTCTTACTGTTTGGGCATTTGGGCTGGCTCTGCCTTCCTGCCTGCTAGGGTATGCTTTGGGTAGATCACTTATCCTCCAAATCTATACGTGGGGATCCTGAGACTCCAAAAAGCTTCCAGTTTGGGACTCTAGACATCTGGGCTTTCTAATTAGGGGCTGGGACTGTGCTGGAGTGATGGGCCTGTGGCCACTGCAGACACCGTGGGAGTGAATAAGAAATAAGTCCCTGGGTGGAGATGGAGTGCACTTGGACACCTGGGAGGGTTCAGGACTCACAACTCTGGGGTGAGCTCAGATCCTGCCCCACTGTGGGATCTGAGGGGTTTGACTCCCTGGAAGTGACCGTGGCTGTAGAGGTCAGAGTGGAGGCTTAGCTTCTTGGGAAAGTGTCTAAATGACCCTCCTTCTCAGTGCCTAATGGATATGGTGTGTCCACCTCCTGGGGACTTGGAACCAGCAGAGGGGAGGCCCGGGAGACAGGCCACCTCCCCCAGGTCCTGTGCTTCCTTTCCCAGCTTGAAGTGACTTTCTGAGACACGGGGGGCAGAGCCCCTATTCTGGGTGGACTGCAGTCCTGCCATTGAGATGAGAGGAGACCCTCCAGACAAGGTGTCCTAAACTTCTATGGACCCCTCTGCCGCCTGTCCCTCAGGGTCTCTGCTCTTCTCTCTCTCCCACCCACAGTGGGTAGACCTACCTTTTCTCATGACCACAAGCCAGGGGACAGGCCAGCACTAAAACCAGTCAAACAACAGCAACATCAGGAAGGAACTTGACTGAAAGCAGGGCAGTCTTGGCCGGTGTTTATTGGCTCCTGCTCACCAAGTAGTGTTCAGGCTGTTGTGAAATCATTCCTTTCTACTCATACCCCATGAGATGACCCATTCCATAGCTGAAATGGTGCCCCTGAGAGATTCGAGGACCTGCCCCCTGACTGAGCAGTCAGTAGGCAACAGAGCTGTGAGTCCCACCGGGAAGCCAAGTTCCGGAGCCCTGGCCTTTGTCCATGTCACTCTGGGCATCTCGAAGGAATTAGAGAAAATCTAAGTGTTTTTTTTTTTTTTTTTAAATAGCAATTGTTTCCTGATTTCTGGATCTACAGTTCTGTGGAATCCAGGTGGCAATTTCCTGGGCTTTGCAGTCTCTTGATGGTGACTTGGAAGAAGATGTTTAGACACTTGTTTTGACGCTGGAACAAATTGGTGTGGATGCATTCTCACTGAGAGAAAGAGGGAGACAGAGAGAGGAGCCTGTGACTGAGAGGGACGCTGGGAGAAAGAGAGTGCGGCACAGGGAAGGGGAGCAAGGGGGTCCTGGTCCTGGGGTGGCAAGCTCTCCAATGCCTAGTGGGGCTTGAAACCCCCTCACAGTCAAGAGGGCGGTTTCAGACGTCCTCGAGGCCCTCCTGAGACACCTTGCTCTGATCCCCACCTGTGTTTCTGCCTTCCCTGCCTGTCACCCGCTTCCCAGCACAGAGGCCACTGCATGTCATCTGTCTATGTTGCACAAGTGCCATATGTAAAATGCTCATGGTTGGCCACCTGGCCGCCTGCACAGAGTAGGGCTCAGAACCAGTTCACCTACATGGGAAGTGTGTGGAAAGATCTCCTTGCTCCATCCTCATGTGAAGCAGTGTCTGAGGTCTGCAGAGAAGGGGCTCTACAGGGGAGCTCGCCTGCCCCTGCTGGCTCTCGGAGCTGGTTGTCCTGCCTAGTTCTTCCCTTTCTCCTCTCCCTCCTCTTTCTCCCTCTCTCCTACCTTCTCTCTTTACTTCAGTGTTGGTTGAGCACCTACTATGTGCTGGGCACAGTAGTACTGGGTGCCAGGTATAGAGTGATCAAAGAGATAAGCTCATGGACCACATCTCTCTGGGTGACCAACAAGTAAATACACAGAGGTAAATAACAGCAAATGCAGAAAACAGTTGGAAGGCCATGCTTTGGTCAGGGAGCTTCTCTGAGGAGGTGGCATTTAGCTGAGACCTGAAAATTCTGCCTTGTGCAGAATGCTGGAGGAATATTCCAGATAGAGGGAGCTGTGTCTGAGGCCTGGAAGTGGGGAGGGCTCAGCCTGGTCAAGAAAGGATGCCCAAGTGACTGGGGTAGGCTTGGTGTGCAAAGTGGGAGGGCCGTGGCCTCCCGCCAGGCCAGGCCGGGGAGGTGGTTCTCCAAAGCTCTGCTCCATCCCGGGAGAGATGGCCCTGCTCTGCTTGGAGGCGCGGGCTCTTCTTGCACTGAAGCAGCTGATGTCTCTGGGCCTGTCAGCCTTGGGGGCTCCTCTGCCTTCTCTGTGTCCTTCTGTGGAGCTACTGCCAATGACTCTAAAGCTGGTCCCAAGTGCGTGCTTGGTACAAGGCACCAAGGAGCAGAGCTCTCTGCAGGGGTGGGGGCTCTGCTTCCAGAGAGGCGGCTGTCTCTGGGCCAGTCTCCAGCTTCCAAGTGAATGAACCTGGGACACCTAATGGTGCCTGGTCGTTCCTAGGGCTGATGGGGAGTCCAGTGACTCCGGTTTTGATTGGTTCCCTCTATGAAGCGTGCCAGTTTGTACCTGTGAGTGACTCGCACATCTGGAGACAGTGCACACATGCATCAGAGCACCCAGCTGTTTGGAGAACAGGACACAAGGCCATTTGGTTCAACGCTGATAAATTATCCAACACATGTTTGCTCACGTGGGGTCCGGGCTCGGTGCTTTGGGGGGCTCCGGGAAGGGACGCCACCATCTGCAGTAGTGGAATTCTCTTCAGTTTACTGAGCATGTCCACATGTTCAGGTGGCTGTCCTGGTCCTCTCCCTAGCAGTTCGCATGGGGGGGGGGGTGGGGAAGGACTGAGGACCCTAGTTTGCATCTGAAGAAACCGAGGCCCAGTGATGTTGCTTATTCCAAGTCCAGCTAGTGAAAGACGGCCCTGGGTGGGAGTCATCCCTTTACCTCCTGTGTGCTCTGTGGCCTTGGGAGCACCATGCCAGGCACATTTTTCTTCATCTGAAAATACAGGAAAATGTGGTAGCTGTCAAAATGCTGAGCGCAGGGCCTGGTCAGCAGTAGGTGCGTAGTAAATGCAAAACTCCTCTGCTCTGGCCTTGGCCGCTGGACCAGGTTGCTTCTTGACACGCGGCCTTCCCAGCCTCGTGGGGTCCCGGTTCATCCTCACGGCGACCTTGCACAGGAAACATCTTGATATTTGCTGCCAGGTAGACAAAACGTCGGGAAGATTGGCCCATCTTTTTTCCTCTCCGTCCAAGTGTTTTGGTGTCATGAAGATAAAGCCACAGAGATGTAGCTGCCAGGGCCCAGTTCCCAGAAGGCCATAAAGCAGGGACGAGCCTGCCTGGCCCTGCGCGTCACATCCAGCGAAGTGCTCCTCGCATCCAGCACACGGTTATTTTTTACGAAATCGCTGAACTAGCCATGTTCACTGTATTGATCAATAAATTACTTTGATGAAAACTCAATAACCAGGGCCCCTGGCGCTCATTCCCACACAAAGGAAGGGCGTGTACACGTCTCCCATCTCCAAAACCTTGGTGCCATCTCTATCCTGTTTTTCTCCTCTGTGTCCCTCTCCCAGGGTTGGGGGGTGCCAGAGATGGCATCTGCCTAAACAGGACGCTGAGATTTCTGGGACCATGAGCAGTACTCTTGTGGCCTCGGGGCATGGGGACTTGATGGAGGAGAGCTGGTCCATCTGCCCGGGCCCTGGAGAGGTGTTCTGCTTTCCAGGACACACAGGTGCACAGCCCCACTGTGGCTGGACGTTGTCCTTAGGACTGCTGGTCCCAGCATTAGCAGCCCTGCTGGGGAAGTGACCGCCAGTCACAGGGCCACTTCCCTGCCTGGGGGGAACCAGGAGCCAGAATAGGCCCATGTCTTGCTGTCAACTTGGCATGTCTGTCTGTCCTCCCTCCCTCCCTTTTCTCTCTGCTCCATGCTGCTGGCTTTTCATGTGAGATCTTACTGAATCCTCACCCAAAGACCAGTGTTTGAATTTGCTTTTTACGCCTTGGACATGACAGTAGGCTTCATTGTGTGCTTATAAAACACAGCTGCTCTGCTAAGCTCGCCAGCGTTGGAGGAACCTGCAGGGCGTGGTAGTATGGGCCCAGGCGCTGGGTTCAAATCCTGTCACCTTACCTTGGTTAAGTTCTTAGTTGGCCTCTCTGTACTTCAGTTGCTCCATGTAAAATGGGTCTGAAGAAGTGTTTATCCCGTAATTATGGACTAGGTGGAGTGATTGTGGGAAGCACCTTGCTGCTGGGGGAATTGAGGGGATCCAGGTAGAGTGCCTGGAACGGTGACTGACACAGAGCAGTCGGTGACGTGAGCTAGCCGACCTCTCGTGTGGTTGTCCACAGTGCGACAAGGCAAACTCAGCCTCCCCATTTTACAGGTGAGGAAACCGAGGCTCTGTGAGGTCGAACAGATGGCCCAGGGTCTTGGAGCAGAGATTCAAACTTGGCCTGATTCCACCCCAGACATTGTTCTGAAGTACTTACTGGACAGCCTGGTCCAATCGTTGTGCTTCCAGGTTTGAAAACTACAGAAGATGCCTGGATTAGAGTAAATGTGTCCAGATAGGAAAGCCCACTCCTGGGAGGTGACGCGCTTTGCCTGGGAGCACATGGATGGTCAGATGGGGTGGCTGCTGGTGGTTCCTGCCAGCATCACAGCCGGGGACCGGATGCTGGAGGTTTCTGGACTGTCCTGCTTATCATGACGGGTGTCCTGTGTGATTATGAATAACGCCCATCCCCCAGGAGCAGCCGGAACCTAACGGCAGCTTAGCAGCTAGGAGGGCAGATTTCTGAGCCAGACTAGAGTTTGGACCCTGGATTCCCCCCACTCCCCGACTGTCCCTTGGTATCCCCAGGGCCGGGGGAGGAGGTCCAGTGCATAGTTGGCACTCAGTGGACATCACCTCTTATTTATTATTTTCAAGGATAAACGTTAAAATGAAAAGAGTGTGGCTCATGACACACTTACCACTCACGCTGACCCCAGCTAACCGGGGCACTGCAGGGCAGAGCTTAGCCTTCTTCACCTGCAGCAGAGCGGGAGGCCTAGTGCTGACTGCCTGGCCAAGGTCACACGGCTGGCAGGACCCAAACTCAGCTGTGGGTCTCTTTCTTCCACCCTTCAGCCGCCCTGTCCCCCTGCTCAGAGCCCCATGCCCAGGGCAGCCCGGCCTCCCCCAGAGCAGGCCTGGAGGCTGGGCTTCGGCCCTTCCTAGGTGGCAGGTGAGCAGGTGGCCTCCCCTCCTCTGCAGTCTTCATACTTGCCTCCTTTTCAGTTAAAGGGACATTAGCCAACCCTGCCAAGCCCAGCATCCTGCCCCTGCTCCCTCCCACGGCATCCTCAGGACTGTGGCTCTTGGCCAAGGGACATTTTTCCCAATTACGGCGATTGCCCAAGTCCCTACTTCAGCCCGGCCAGGCCCAGCCCCATTTGCATACCATTAGCTATGATGCCATACATTATGGATTCATATTTAATTTTAGTACTTTTTGGAGGCAACTCTAACCTAATTAAAATCTCCTTCTCCAAGAATCTGACATTTCCCCGAACTGTGGTATTATGGGCTCTGCACGAATGGACCACACACACACACACACACACACTCACCCTAGTCCAGCCGGAGATGCGTACTGCCACATCAGCCATCAGCCCCAGTTCCCTGGATTCTTTTTTTAATGAAGAGGGGGAAAAAAAAAACAATGAAAAAGTATTTTTCCTCCAAGGTGGTTTGTGTGCAGACTTGGCTTCTGGCAGCCCCCCGGGAGTTGAGCCTGGAGAGGCTACCAGAGCAGGGCTCCACAGGGAATCTGGGCCAGGCTGTGAGAGACCAGGAGCTGCCCCCACCCCCTGTCTCCCTCTGTGAGTCAGGGAGCTTGCCCAGCCTCAGTCTGCCCTCCTCCTTGACCTGGGAGCAGCCTCCCCTAGTGCTCAGCTCCTTTCTGCTCGGGCTCTATGAAATGTCCTACCTGGCCATTATTTTCCACAATCAAATCAAATAAAGTATCTGAACCTTTCTCGAGTGCTTACCACATGCCAAGCATTCTTCCTCCACTAACCAGTTCATTCTCAGGACGATCTGAGAGATTGTACGTCTCCATTCTGCAGATGAGGAGACTGAGGCTCAGCCTACCCAAGGCCATCTGGCTTAGGGTGACGATTGCATTTGGCAATCTTCAGACAGTCTGGCTTCAGAGTCTGTAGCCTTAACTGCAATACTGCAGCTACCTCTTCCTTTCTACCAAGGAAGGAATCAGGGTGCTGGGTGGGACTGCCTTCATTGTCAATCCCAGGATAATGACTTAACTGGCCCCTGACTGGGGGCGAGGCCTGGGCCGCCATTCATCTCTCTGGCATTTCTCAGAACGCAGCAGGTCAGAACTTTCTGGCCTGGCTGTGCTGGAGGAGCTGGAGCTGAGACCAAGCCAGGTGGGCCGGGCTGCCCTCCCTGGGGAGGGGTGTGAGAGCACACTGGCCCAGAGCCGTGCTGGCCACTCACTTATGACCTGTTCGTCCTCCCCAGTGTCCTTTTCCTCATGTGGAACTACCAGAAAGATCTGCTGGGGGTGGGGGTGGTGCTTTTTCTGGGCTCTTATCAGGGGGAAAAACTTATTTTTTCCCAACATTTAATTATGAAAAAAATTAAATATACAGAAGAGTGGAAAGATTTGCAGCAAATGTTTGAAACCCACATGGTTTTTGTTGCCATCCCCAGGCTGGTCCCCTTCTATAAGGCTGCCGTTCCTCAACTGGGAAGCGAAGAGGTGATCGTTGAGCCAGTCGTGGGTGGTTGTGCTGAGAAAATGTGTCAAAAAGTGCTCTGTCCCAGGCCTGGCACACAGTAGGAGCACAGTGCTAGAACTCTTCTTGTGTTCTCTTCTGGAACTTTCTGCTGCTGTGCCCTCGAGCCTCCAGGCTTTTGTATATCAGATCCTCTCTGGGCTACCCTTGCCAGTGTCCATCAAGGTCAGACTTTACCTCCTCCAGGAAGAAACCCCCCACTCCCTGAAGGAGTGATGCTCCCCTCACCCCTCCTGGCCCCTGAACTTGGAGGTTGGAAGCACAGAGTCTGATGCCAGCTGTTGGTTTGACCCCCTGGCTGCCTGATACTGGGGGAGTTACCACCCAGTCTGCTCCAGGCTTCGGTTTCATTACCTGAAAAATAATCACCTCTCACTGGGTGGCCTTGGTGGCCTCTCACTGGGTGGCCTCATCACCCTCACTGGGTGGCCTCGGTGAGCTGCAATCTCCAGGGCACTGGCCTGGTGCCTGCTCCTGGGGGGCCCTGGCCAATGGCTCCTGCTGTTTCTGGTGAACTGCAGCCTTTGCCAACCATCCTGCAGGCTGCCTCCCTCCTCCTCTAGGAAGGAACTTGGGAGGCTGGGATGTGCACCTGTCCCCTTTGACTGCAGCTGCCAAACCACCTCTGAACCTGGCATGTCAGCAAAGAGATGGGCTTGTGGGGCTGAGGGCTGGTCAGTTCAGGGCCGTGAGCAGCATCTCAGCCAGAAGCAGCAGCTGAGGTGACAGGCAGACCTGAATTCAAGTCCTGGTGGCACCACTGTCTTGCTTCATGCCTAGGGAAACTTCCTTAACTCCACCCAGGCCTCAGTTTTCTCAACTGTGAAGTGGACACAGCAGTCAGACCTGCTTCCTAAGGTGCTTGGTGTGGCAGTGCTGTGGCCCTTGGGATCACTCTGTGGTTGCTGATGACTCATTGAGGGACCAGTGTGGGCCACCCCACCTGCTGCACCCCCACAGCCCCGCCTATGACTCAGAGCAGAGTCCCGCACTGACATCCAACCGTGTGTCTGGACGCTGCCCTTTGTGCATGGGGATTTACATTTTTAACAAATAAGTTCAGCTGAATCCCGCAGGGCATTGACCAAGGAAGGTCTTTGGCTCGAAACTGCCATTAGCTACTGCCTCCTCTCACGCTGAGGCTTTTGCAGAAAATCATTTAATGTTTTTTCTGTGTTTAAAGAAAGCTCCAAGGGCCCATCAGGCTCAGGCTGGCTGGCGTGATTTTTGAAACAAAGTGCAGTCCCTGGTGGAACACGCCAAGCCCTGCTCTTAAGGAAATCGGGGAGCGTTTCTGCACGTGGCCGGCCGGCTATATTTAGGCCGGCCAGGCCTTTGAACACCTCCCTCCTGGCGTTACTAAGGTCTGTGTGAGTGCAGGAGGCTAAGCCTGGAGGGCTGGAGGAGAAGCCCTGCACGGTCTGGGTTCACACGTGGCTCTGGCTGTTATGTGTAGAGGCAGGAGACAGGGCCACAGGTCCTGAGGATGCAGACAGCTCTCCATGAGCCCTCCCCAGCCCTGGGCCCCAGTGTCCCCAGCCCATTCCCATGGGCTCACATCTTCCCCTTCTACAGTGTGCTGCCTAACTCTGTACCTCCTCGCCTTTCATGTCAGGGATTCTGACATGTCACCTTGCCCTCCCTCAACAACCCTCCAGGGCTCCCCAGGACCTCCAAAACAAAGCCCAGCTTTCTTAGACCACCATTCAAGGTCATCTTCAATGTGTCCCCACCTACCTCTCCAACCTCCTCAGCAGCACTAAACCCCCGTGGGAATGAGTGAAGTCCATGGGAACAGTTGTCCAGTGCTCTAGAGAGCAACTGGAACATTGTAGGTGCTCATTAAATCCTTGCTGAGTGGATGGCTAGGCCCGGGAATAAGTGACACAGTGGCCGATACAATTCTGCATGGCCCTGTTGGCTCTGAGGGCCGTTGCTGCGGGCACACCTCCCAACCCCTGTGTGCACTTGCATTCTACCCTTTCCGGCTCAGTCCTGTGCCCTCCTGGTGGCCCAGGCCCTTTGACTCCTCCTGCTAGCTTTGGCAGCATCTTGTTGGAAGATGGCCAGCGCCCTGCTTGCTCTCTGACCTTCTAGGGTGCATCTGCGGCCATGCATGACTGCACACCCCGGAGGTCTTGGAGAGCCTGGTTGGTAGTGTGGAAACTGAGCTGCCCAAGAGGCCAGGATGGGCCTGGGGAGGTGGGGTGCAGGGAGCAGGATGCAGACACCAGCAGGGGTTGGGACCTGATCCTCTCAGGACAGGTGATGTTGTCCAGGAGACTGGTGGCTGGTGGGGACCCAGGTCAGCAGGGCTACCAGGGAAGTACAGCATGGGTCACAAGACGACAGAGCCTAAAGGGAACCCTAGCAGTGGGCGGGGTTCACAAGTCCAAGGCAGCAGCCAGAGTGGCTCAGAACTGGGGGTGTTGTCA
The DNA here is from genome assembly GCA_020662805.1 of Glaucomys volans. NCBI lineage: Eukaryota > Metazoa > Chordata > Mammalia > Rodentia > Sciuridae > Glaucomys > Glaucomys volans. The sequence continues at coordinate 236,879 of JAJEJO010000299.1, forward strand.
TTAGAGAAACTGTCCTTGGAGAGAAGAAGCTCTGAATCGGAGTTGGAGATGGGCACCTCTTTTCTCAAGCCAGGAGGTGAAGCAGGTACTGCATTGTACCCAGGCCACAGTTAGGGCTCCAGCCAGCCAATGGGGATCATGGTGGCGGGCCACTCTCTGCAGTGCTGGACTGGCCTGGCCACATCTCTCCTGCCCCAGTGGACCTGCGAGGAGGAGTCCATTGGTCTGGGGAGCTGGGGGATGAGGAGGTTGTGTCGGGGTGTTGTAAACGTGATTGCAGACAAAGGCTGTCCCCACTGTTATCACACCCAGTCACATGCGTGCCATCTCCTCTGCTGGAAGACATGAGAGCACAAGTCTTTTCGATGACCAAGAGATGCGGGCAGGGAGCATGGGGTGGACTGGATGACCCCTCTGTGACCCTGGAGACCCCTCCTCTGAAGACCAGAAGCCTGCTGACCCAGGGGCACAAATGAAAACGGACTGAGAGGTGATTGCATTGGGAGAGGGGCTGGAGCCTCTTGGTGAGACCCCAGGCCCTGCCCCCTCTGTATCCGAGAGCTCAGTTCCTTCTGGGGTCACTTGGCTCTCAGAGGGAACAATGGCAGTAACAATTCCCTCCTCTTTGTGCGATCCTTCCTGGCCTTCAAAGCGCTTTTGTTGGGTTTTCCCTTTGATACACCCCCTGCTAGATAGCCGGGTGTTGACTCTGCTTTACAGATGAGCAAATCAGGCCCTGAGAAGGGTCTGGGCTTGTCTGAGCCCAGTGGCTGTGGACGGGAACTAGCTAGGGCATCTGTTCTGCTCTGATTGTGGGCTTTGGGCTGGAGGCTTCCTGTGGCCATGGTGCTGATGGCAGGTGGGCTTCCTGAGGGGGCTTGAAGGCCAAGGCTGGGCCCCAGGGCAGTTGGTCAGACAGGCAGGGAGATGATTTAGGAAGCGGGTGGGTGGATTGTCATTGGGCCAGGGAGGAGTGGGGGGGCCAGGAGGGCAGGGCCGACCTCAGCCCCGCCCCCAGAGCCTGCCCCTCAGGCTCCTCCCCCTTTGAGGCTGACCCCAGGCAGGGGGAGCAGAGGACCTCTGTCCTGTGCAGGGCAGATGCAGTAGCAGAACTGCCATAGCACCCATCTGGGGACATCAATGGATGTTTTGTATTTATGTCTGAAAGTACAATTTGGGGCCTTTGGCTGGGCCTTGTTTTTAGTTAATAGATTGGTCACTCCATCTCTACGGAAGTAATTTGAAGTTGTTAATAAGAATTGTATTTCAAAAGATAGTTAACTTATCCAAGGAATTCCTTACCGGAGAAAAATATCACTTAGAAGTAAAATGTTTCCTGGGAGGAAAAATAAAATGTTGTTTAAGTCATCATGTCCATTCAGTTACTACAATTAGGCTTAACGTTTGACTCTGCTCCCTGGTAGACAAAGGAAAAAGGGAAACACTCGTAGTTAACATAAATTTTACCTTTCTTGCCTGGAAAAAATAATCATCCTAGTATCTCTGGGAGAAAATAAAGCTTTCATTAACTCTTTTTAAGATAGTTTTTTTTTTTTTAATCCATCTGAGGCTTTTTGGGGAAGACTTTGAGAAATACCATATCCTTCTAACAGATGACTACATTTCTTAATTCTGTCTGGTTCTCTGAGTTCTTCTATCTCAGCTGGAGACATAATGACAAAACCCAGTTTAGGGAGTGAATTTCCGTGAGGGCCCGGCTCCGACCCAAGAAAGTCTGGGAAGGAGGCCCCGGCCTGCTTTCTAATCAGTTCTCCACAATGCCGGGTCTCCCCAAGAGACTTTGACATGCGGCTGTGGATGGTTGCGGGGACCCTCCCCCAGGTCTGACATCCAGGTGGTGGTTTGGTTGGGGGCAGTTCCCGTGTTTTAGAGCAGTGATGCCCTGGCGTCTTTGATGGTGATCCCTTAGTGACGAGGGTTAGAAGTCATCCTCAAATGTCATTTATTCTTCAGAAGTTATATTCAAATATGGCAGGTCAATCCATTGTGTACCTTATATATTATGAGATTCAGATGAACCTGGGTGGAAGTTAGCATAGTCTTCCTCCTCCCCAGGGGATGTCCTTTGTGCATCTGTCAGCTGGGGACACCTCTCCTTACTGAGCGTGCCCACTGCTCTCCGCCAGCATTTGTTTCCTGGCTTCAGGAGCATCCTGCTGGGAGGCAGTGACAGATGAGGACTTAGCTGATCACTGCCCCAGCTTCTCCTCCCCCAGTGTGAGGAGCGGATGGGGAGGCAAGTTCCCAGAGGACCCCAGGGTGGCGGGTTGCGCTGCTGCTGCCGCCTGCCGCCGTTGCCCACAGGGGCAGTCTGCTCACTGAGACACCTGTTCCTGACAGGCTTTCAGGGCATCCTGTCGCCCCCCGCCACCCGGGGCATCCTGCGTTTGCCTCCCAGATCAACATTTTAATCTCAGATTCTGCCTTCAGGGAAATCCAAACCAAGCAATATTTTTTTCAGGAAATTAAGGAATCTCTCCAGGATCTTGTTTTCTCACTTCCACAAGGAGGATCAGGGTTTTTATTTTAAAAATTGTCCCGTGTGTATGCCCCGTCTGATGACTCTGGCCCGGAAGATTTCCTTATCAGACATTCCGGGCCCCCCATCATGCAGGGGGAAATTCCATAAGGCTCCCAAGGAGAGCCAAGGTTGGAGCCATGTGGCTTCCTACCAGGGGAACCGGGTACGGAACGTCCCCCAGGTAACTAGATTAGGCTCCCTGCTGTATGGAGTCATTGAATATAAGCTCATTAAATGTGAGAGGACAGCTGCCAAATGCAATTGATTTTTGCTTTAGAACAATTGATCCCAGACAATTCTTTCTGACAATAGGCAGGTGGAGAACCACTTGTCAATCATGGCCACTCCTGAATTGTGACAGTAAAATGCAGTGATTGGCCCCGGGAGCTCATCCTTCAGAGTGCGGGAGGCAGCAGGTGGGGACACGGCGCACACGCTCCAAGCAGCAGGTGGTGTGTCTTCTTCTTTTATGAATGGAAACTGCGGGTCGGTGGTCCCAGGAATGTCCTTGGATGAGTGTTGGCCAGAATTGAAGAAGGCACTGCTGCAGCCTCTGGCTCTCCCTTCCTGACCCCAGCACCGCCACCAGCCTCCCTCGTGCAGGAGAGGTGGAGGCAGATGCCCAGTCCCTAGCTTGGTAAGTGCCAGTGATGCTTCCTGAATGTGGACCTGAGAGGTGGCAGACTCCCATGGGCATTTTGACCCAAGACAGGAATTTAGATCTGGGCCACGGTTTTCAAGGACCACCTTTTCTCCCATTGTGACCTCAGGCCCTGCAGAATGCCCTCTCCAAGGAAGCTTAGTGCCCTGTGAGCATAGCAGATGTGGCGTTCAGTCTTGACTCTACATCTTGCTTGCTGTGTGTCTTTTAAAGGTCACTTTTAGCATCTCTCTGGACCTCAGGTTCCCTTTCTATAAAATAGAAAAATAGGCCAGGCATGATGGTGTATGCCTGTAATCCCAGCAACTTGGGAGGCTGAGGCAGGAGGATCACAAGTTCAAGGCCAGCCTTAGCAACTTAGTGAAGCCAGCCTCTCAGCAAGTGAGGCCCTTAACAACTTAGCAAGACCCTGTCTCAAAATAAAAAGGGGTTGGAGATGTGGCTTGTGGTTAAGCTCCTCTGGGTTTAATTCCCAACACAACACCAATAAATAAAATAGAAAAATAGTTGTAGATATTGAATGAAAGAACCTACACAAAGCATTCAACATGGTGCCTGGCCCATGGCTGTTTGAGTTTAGACAAGCTGCTTTACCAGTCTGAACTTCATTTTCCCCATCTGATAAATTGAGTTAATAGTACTTACCTCATAGGATAGTTATAAAGACTCAATTAATTAGAATAAGTGTGTAAGAACTGTATTGCAGGGCCTGGCATACAGTAAGTGTTCAATAAAGTTAGCTATTAGGGTAATTATTATTCACTTGTGTGATAAGAGGTAATAAAAGCAAGCCCCTGTCTTGTTAGCCTAATCACAGGAAGGCTGAAAGAGCGCAGGAGACAGGGGTGTCAGGGCCAGCCCCTCCTCCACTGGACGGCTGTTTCTCCGGTGCTCAGTGTGTGTCAGCCCCTCCAGCAGAACAGCACGACTCCTGGCCCCCAGAGCCGACACTGCTGTGGGGACACCGGCTGCTGGCATCGTCATTAGTGTGAAATGCAGAGTGCCCTCCCTGCTATTACCTTCTAAGGAGACATGAGCAATGGGGTCAGGGTCACCAGGACCTTAGTGAGGTGACCCATTGAGAAAAGACCAGGCGCAGCGCTTTGAAGCTGGGACATGGTCCCTGCATGGGGCCCACAGTTGGCCCCTGCCCTGCAGATGCCTTCTGTAGGGTGGGCCCCAGGCCCTTGCCCTGGACTTGTGATGGGCTGGTGCTTCTAGGGCCCCTTGCGGAGGAGTGGGCTGGATGAGCAAGCCAGGGCTCCCCGGGCTTGTGTGGGTGGGGAGCAGGGGATGGAATCAGGGTCCTTTCCAGAGAGCAACCTGGAAGGCCAGATGCCGAACCCTGTGCTCTCCACCTGCCCTGGTGCTCACCTGGCTTTCACACCTGCCTCCTGATGCACCGTTTCCTTCCTTAGAGAATGCAGCATCTGCTATAGCCAGGGGAGGTCACCTGCTCAGCCATCTGCCCTGCAGCAGCCTCTCCCCACACTGTGCATCTCAGTGCCCTGCTCCCTCTGACTCCTGGTTGTCCCTCCGTGTGCAGCTGACTCACCCCATCCCCCACCATACGCCCTTGAGCCCCAGCCATGGACATCATCTGAGCCTCCACTCTACCCCATGTCCCATCGGTTTCCTAGAGCCCCCTCATTCCCACTCCTTCTCTCTCCAGTTCCAACACACACTCCACGTCCAAAGCTCAGCAGATCAGGGCAGGGTGGGGCCAAGGGTTGATGGGAACTGCAGCTCTACCAGATGGAGGCTCCAGAATGTCGCAGGAGCCTCCGAAGCTGAGGCTCCAGCCATGCAGAAGGCCTTGGGGGATCTGGGGCCTGGGGCCTTACTTGTGCTTTCTCCTGCCTGGAGCTGAAATCCAACCTCCATTCCCAGGCTGGGAGACGGTCTCCCACCAGGGAGTCCTGGGAAGAGCAGCAGAGTGGAGTAAAGGGGGCTTCTCTGAGCTTCAAGTTCCTCTTCTATGACATGGAGATATAAGCCCACACCATGAGCCCCTGGGAGGGTTGGGTGAGATGACACACAGAGCTTGCCACGCGATGGGGAATCCAATAAAGGACAGCCGCGATGAAGAAGATGCTGGCCCACGCACATCCGTCACATTGTACTCATCAGGCATCTCTGCCTAGGCCGTGGCCGGTGCTGGGGACACAGAGTGAACTATACGTGGGCTGGTTCTAGTGGAGGCCAGGGTATTTTCAGGAAGGTGCTACGGTCAGGCCTGGCACTGGGGACTCAGGGAAGGGTTCCTCTTTAAACCTGATGGAAAGAGCCAGTGACCCTGGGTCCAGGCCACCTTACCACAGGGGGCAGAGGTGTTCTCGTGGGGGCCTCTGTACCTGACATGGATTGGGTGAATGACCATGTGCCCCACTGGTCCCCTCCAATTCTCCAAGCACTCCTGGGCTTGCAGGGAGGGGGCATCCAACTTCGGTCCCCATGAGAGGGGCCTGGACGTCACTGCCCCCTCCCATGGGTTCCTCCCTTCCTTAGCTCTGCCCACTGTGTACCAGACGTTGTCCTATGCTCTTGAACTCACAACCAGGAACAGAACAGACCCTGGTCTCTGGATTAACAGAACTTAAATTCTGGTTGAAGGAAAAATGGTCAATAAAGTGGGTCCTCCCTCTCCCCTTCCAGGGTGGGGCCAGTCACCCCTGGTCCCTTCTGGGACCTGGACTGGGCTTGGCAATCCTTGGCACCACGGAGGTTAGTCCTGGTCATTCCTGGTTTCTCTCAGGACCCACCAGGCCAACCATCATGGCAGCCCTCTGGCCCGGTGTGGTGGTCACCTGGGCCCTCCTGAGCAGAGCACGCTGCTCAGAGCAGCCTAAGATGCACGAGCGGGTCCCAGCTTCCTCTGAACCCTTCTGCTGAGGGGTACCCCACTGCTCTTGGCCCTGACCCCTCTCCTGACTTCATCCCTCCAGACCATACTGCCCCTCCTGCTGGCATGGTGGCGTGAATGAGGGCCTGGGTCCCCTCGCAGTGTGTGGCCAGGAGCTCCAGAACGATATTTCCTGATTTAACATCTGCAAGTGTTTGCTGCAGCTTTACTACCTTAAAAATGTTTTCTAATAATCCCCAGGTGTTTCTCTTGCATACAATAGCCTGGCTTGTTACAGCCCAATTAAATCCTTATTTGAGACGCTTAATTAAAACTCCGAACAGAACAAGTCATAAAGCTTGCTCCTTGCCAGCCTCCTGCCAGAAACGCCTGTCCCTGCCCCCGCTGCTACCTCCTCCAGGGCCTGCCGCCGACTTCCAGTTTTGAGTTGGTGGGGGGAGGCGTCCAGTTTCCCCCTGGGGTGGCCCTTGGTTCTGCCGGGACTCGGGGATGGGCTCCTTAAACACCTGGGTCTGCAGTTCCTGCCCTGAATCCACCTCCTCTGGCTCCCTTCGCCAGGCTGCTCAGGCCCGGCACTGCTGACATCTCAGGCCAGGTAACTCCTTGCCAGGTTGGCAGCCCTCCCCTCTGGTTGTGACAACCAAAAGTATTCCCAGACATTGACAAATGTCCCTGGCAGGGGGCAAAAATCACTCTGCAGGGTGCGGCTGTCCTAAGGGAGGCACCATCTGCACCACTGGGGACCTAGGAGCCAGGGAAGCTGCTGGAAACTCACAATCACCACCTCCTCTGTCCAAGCAAGTTCTAACAGAATGTGGGGAGGGGGCTGCCTCCCTGTGCCCCCACCAGCCACAGCGATGCTCCAGTGCCTGATGGGGAAGCTGGTAGGGGCCTGCCTCGGAGGCCACACATCTCTGCCAAGAGCTGCGTTTTGTCCTATGCTCTTGAACTCACAACCAGGAACCATCCTTTTGGTCTTTGTATCTTGTCCCACCCCGTCTCAGCTTAGGACAGGTGGAGCCAGGTTCCTCCGAGGGGCCCTTCCTCTGGCAGAACCGGAAGGTGGGGTGACCAGCTCATCTCAGTTTGCCCTGGATTCTTCTAGTTTTAGCACTGAAAATCCAGGTTTGGGGAAACCTTTTGGTCCTGAGCAAATTGGGACAGCTAGGAAGACTGTCCATCGCTCATCCCACCCAGTGTCCCTGAGGGCCCAGAACAAATGCCATGGAACCAGCTGCTGCCAGTTAGCCGCATTTCCATGTGAGTCATCTCAGCCCCCAGCCCACTGTGTCCGGCCTTGCTAGCCTCACTTGCTGGGTGAAGGACTCGGCTTAGAGGGACGTGCCCCTGATGCACGGCCAGCAAACGGACAGCCATGTGCACTCCAGGCCGTTGCTCCCGCTGCTCCCTGAGAGGCCTTTTCCTTAAGCTCCTGGAAAGCAGGGCTTGGATGCTTTGGATCCTGACCCAGGCCTGACATGGAGGCAGTCGACGCCATCTTCCTGGTGCCAGCCATAGGCTGGCAGGGGCAGGAGGTGGCAGTAACAAGATCGCTTGGACCTCTAGACATTAGCTGGGAGTGCCCATGGCCTGCACAGAGCTTCTGAACAGCTCTTGGCTGGCTGAGTGACGACCCAGCTCCCAGAACAAAGGATGTCACCAGCAGAGTTGCCGAGGACCTAATTCTGCCCAAGAAGAAGGGGCTGGAGAGGTGGGTAGAAGTCGCCTTGCCCAGCGTTTATGTGCACACCCGGGAAGAGCATGGCATGAACCTCAGCAAGTGACATACTGATCTCAGATGACATGTGAGCAGGGTTCAGTGGCCTGAAATGGGGGGAAGCACAGGCTCCCATTTCTGGCTGTGTCCAGTTGTCTCCGCATCCCCAGACCCTGCTTCTGTTGGCTCAACCAACTGTGGATGAAAAATACTCTAAAAAAATTGCATGCATACTAAACATGTACAGACCTTTTACTTATCATTATTCCCTGAACAATATAGTCAAACACCAATTTACCCAGCTTGTGCGTTGTGTTGGGTATTATAAGTAATCTAGGGGTGATTTAAAGAACACAGGAGTTTGTGTGCAGGTTATATGCAATACCTGGATATGGGTACCTGCTGCTGTCCTAGACTCAACGTCCTGTGGATACTTCTGGACAACTGTACTTCCAAATTGATCCAAGGACAGGGCTTTGGTGATTATGGTAGAAGTGACATGTTTTGTAGAAAGCTCTCATGAGAGACTGGATTTATATAAGATTTTCCAAGGATGTAAAAGAAGAGACCATGCATCAAGAAGGCACATATGCCTGTAATCCAAGCGACTTGGGAGGTTGAGTCAGGAGGATCGCAAGTTCAAAGCCAGCCTCAGCAACTTAGCGAGGCCCTAAGCAACTCAGTGAGACCCTGTCTAAATAAAATACAAAATAGGGCTGGGGATGTGGCTCAGTGGCCGAGTGTCCCTGAGTTCAATCCCTGGTTCAAAAAAAAAAAAAAAAAAAGAAGGCACACGTAAAGTGACATTCCTGGGACACCTCACTCCCCGGGAGGAGTTTCAAATGCTGAGACCGTGAGGCAGTATAGAGAATATGTTTAGGGAAAGTGACCATTACTGATAATAATGGCTGCTGCATACTGAGCACTTACTGCGTGTCAGATACAGAGCTGAGTGATCTGGAGGCCATGGTTTGACTCGTCCTCACAGCAGCCCCAGGAGGTCGGAAGTACTGGTGATGCCAATTTTTTCAGAAGAGAAAACACAGGGCAGAAAAATCTTAAAAGCCACACATGTCATCGGTGGTTGGCAGGCATGGAGGAGCCACGCAGACCTGGTGTCACATCACAGCGTGGCCACTGCCTTGCTTTCTGTGGCCCTGGGTCAGTTGTTGGTCTCTCTTTTCCAGAAAGGAGAATGTATCCTTGTGGTCCGTGCGCACAGCTATGGGCATGTGGCTTCTGTCCAATGAATAGGAGCTCCCTCCCCTTAGCAGGTCGTGGGAAGAACAGCCCCAGAGCGGCTGTGGAACGGGAACGGCAGAGGAGACTTGATAGTCTGTTCAGTTTTTATTGAGAACAAGCAACGGGCTTCACGTTAATGGGTGACAAGGGATACTGAGACACGGCACTCCTGTGTTGCTTTCAGCTTGAGGGGAAGGACAGGGGCAACCCAATCCTCAGGGAGACACAGCCCCAGAGTCGGCCCTGCAGGAGCCCCAGGCCTGACCTGCAGAGAGCCTCCAGCTGGGCTGACAGAATGACCACCAGTGACCACGGAGAACAGAGGGCAGGGGGTCCCTGGGAGACGGGGGACGGGCGGATGTCGAAAGGGGGATGGTCTCCAGAAACCACGGGCCAGAGCTTACTTGAGGCCAGGTTTGTGAGCACCTAGTCCCAACACAGTTCCCCATAACCAGACGCTAACGTTCATGTGTCAAGGCCGAGTTCTGCCAGGGTGAACTTTCTTCCTGGGTTATTAAACTTGAGGCCAGGGGTAAGCCTGGATTCAGCAAGGCATTTAGATGACCTGTCAAACTCCTGTAGGAGATGTAGAAATGCATGTATCAGAAGGGACCATGAGACGGACAGTAACCCGCCCAGCAAGCCCATTCCAGAGGTGCCAGCTCGTGGACACTTCTGCCCTCAGGTGAAGGGGTTTGCTGGAGGGCCAGCGGCGTCTCCCCTGACTCATATGCATAGGTCTGGGTTGCTAGAGGCAGACTCCCTCTCCTTATCTCAGGTAATGAGCATTACCAGGCGCAGGTGCATAGGACCCAGTAAAAGGCTGTGTCCGAGCAGAGGCTGAAGCTTGGTTTGGGTCCAAGACATCCCTGGGATCCTCGGCTGCAGGAGTACCCTATAGATGGGGCTCTCCCTTGCTTTCCTACCCGTGGCTTCACCCAAGTCTCTTCCTGGGAGTTTCCACTCACACATGGTTCCTGCCCCTGGTGCCTGTCATTTGCCCGTGCTCTGTCCTGGCCCCTCCATCAGCTAACTTAACAGTCCTTCAGCGCCTCTTGCCAATGACGTCATAGTTCAAGTTCCATGAGAAGGAATCACAGGAGGCCATCATCTCTTCCCATGGGGCCAAGGTCATGGACCTTGTCAACCCACAGGTGTGCTGCCAGCCTTCCTCTGTCATTTGAAGCTTGGGAGGCAGGGCATGGGGAGGGTCACAAGAGGCCCAAGGGCTGTCCTATTCACGGTGGTGGCTTAAACCTAAACCCCGCAGACAATAATGACTATTTTTGGTGGTGTGGCAGGTGTATGTACGCTTATTAAATTCACATGTGATATGAAATTGTGGGACATCGCAATTACGCTGGATGACAGCAGTGACATTTATAAGGATCTCAATGGCTCCGTAGTTTTCAGGAAATCGCTCCGTCCTCTGGCGGGCACCTGCAGAGCTTCAGGCGTCCTGGCTGACTCTTGGTGCCCTCGTCTCAGTAGGGGTCACTGACGGTGACTGCATCTCGTGGTACCTTGTAAACAGGTACAGAAACCAGCACGAGTCAGGAGGCGCGGGGGAAGGCGCAGGGAAGTATGTGTGGAAGAGTTCAGGGCTTTTTGTTTTGTTTAGTTTTTATTCCTTTTAATTTTTTGTCAGGACATTCAGAATGATGGCTCAGTGTACTGTGCCCGTGGAAAAGAGTCCCTCTCAATTCTGGGCAGGATTATTAGAAACAAAGGCTCTAACACAGGGGAGGTGGGAGCACCACACCACACTGCTCTGTAGGGGAGAGACAGAGCCAAGGTTATTGCCTTAGGTTCTTAGCACCACCAGATGAAAAGGGAGCTCTGAAGCTAATAGCCGAGACTTCAAGGGAAGCACAGTGGGCAAGACACTGCCTGTGACTGTCCTATGGTTGCACTCACCCATCCTTACCGATGAGACTGAACCAAGGAACAGAGAGGCTAAGTAACTGGCTTAAGATTACTCAGCTTAAAATTACTTGAAACTTGTAAATTGTTTGAGAAATCGGGCATGAGCAAGGTTATGGTCAGACAGTTCGAAGGCAGAGCCCATATCAGAGAACAGCAGGGTGTGGGACTCTTAGAAAGGGTTTCCTACTTTAACACAATCGTGTGAAGTGAGGGTTCTTATCCCTGTTTGATGGAGGGGGAGACTGATGCTCAGAGAGGTGAAATAGCTTGTCCAAGGCCACTGAGCTAAGAATGGAAAAGGGATAACCCTACTCAGGGTGGACTGCGCGGTGCAGCCATGGGTGGAATCCTAAGGGAGGTCACAGCACTAGCTATGGGTGGGACGGCCAGGTAATGAGTGGCCAGCACTGTCCACTGAGTGGCTGGGCATCCCCGGCAGGTACGACTCTCTGCCGTGATGAGCTTGGGGATCTCCTGGGGGGATGCTCATCAGGACTGTGCTAGGGATCCAGGCCTGTGGAAGGGAGGGAGGGGAAGCAGGATTTGGTAGAGAAATTGAGCTGCAGCACCTCACAGCCAATTCTCCGTCAACCATTCATAGCTGAATTGTGCTGGGATAAGAGGACCAGACTGGTAGGCCCCAGGGTTGACCAGTTGTTCCACTTGTGCAAGGTGCATGAGTATGTGCAGGCATGGTTCTTCAGCTGAGGAGGCCTCAGAGTCTCAGGTGCTGGTGGGGTGCAAGCTCTGAAGACCCTCTCCTGCCCACCAGACCTCCCTATCCAGCGGTTCCTGTGCTGCATCCCGGTCTTGCCTGGCTGAGCTCCTGGTTTCTCCCCTCCATGCCCTGGCTGGTGGCTTCCCTCCCTGATGCTCTTCCATCTTTGAAGTCAGTCTCTCTTACTTTCCCCAACTCAGGGAGGGCAGGAAACAGCCCTTGGTCATCTCACCCTGTAGATGCATCAGTAAGGCATGGCCTCCTTCTAGAAACCTCATGGCCCCCACAAGCCTGCAGCAAAATGACTTTCCTTCTCATCTGTCCCAGTGATCCCACTCCCAGAGCCACCTTCCCACTCCCTGGTACTGTGGCTGCCACCCCCAGGGTCCAGGGCTCAGTGCTGCACAGCTGACCTGGGACCTATCTTTGCCACTGCCCCCCATGCCCAGCCTCTGGTCTCTTGAACAGACCTCCAGATCTCCCCATCCCCATCTTCATTTGCCATCAGAGATAGAATGGATTTTGTTTTCCTCCTTCTCGAGCTGGGTCCCAGCCCAGGCAGCTTCCTGGAACTCAAATTTGTAAACAGAAAATTAATGAGTGCTTGTCTGGGGTGGGGCCTCAGGAGTGCACATGCTTCTCTGGAACTTCTGGCTGGTTCTCCCAACAGCCTCAGATCCTGTCTGGAGCCAGCTTCTCCTGAGAGTTTTCCCAGCACTGGGGATTTGGGCACATCCCTGGCCCTGGTGTGAGGGTGCTGGCCCTGCCAGGATGGGGGATGGGGGAGGGTCTGGTGATGGAGACCAGATGGCAGCCCAGGGTGGTAGATGTGTCTATGAGGGAAAGCCTCAGCCAGTGGACAGACTGGGATGACATAAGGTAGGGCACTGTGACAGTGGGGGCCTGCTCATCTTTTAGAAATGGGATCCTAAGATAAGTGGCCAGGAGAGCTAGCAGGGGCTCAGGGTTCTGCAAGGCAGGACCAGGGCTGTGGAGGGCAGCAGTGGGAACAGAGGGCTGCACTGAGTGGTGAAGGGTGCTGAGCCACACTGCCAAACCCAGAACCCCTCCCTTCCTGCCTAAGACCAGTTACTTGGCCTCCCTGGGCTTCAGTTCCCCCATGTGAAAACAGTTTGAGAATCAGTGTCTGCTTCATGGACTCCTAGGCCCAAAAGGGATCATGTCTGGAAGGGGCTCAGCATGATGCCTGGGGTGACTTAGCTGTTCAATAAAAGGGGGTGGTCATCTCTGCCTTGTGGGTGCCAGAATGGGAGAGGCTGAGAGTTAGGATTCCTTCAGGCTGAGATCCCAGTCAGGACAAGCTCTGATCCTTGCAGAACATGCAAGAAGAGCATCCCATGCACCCCAGTGGGTGGGCACAGGAGAGCCCAGCTTCTTTGAGCTAGGCTGGGCCCCAGTCTGTGTCCGCTGAGCCAGGGGCAGATGGGCCTGGGAAGCAGAGAGGCCCAGCCTTGGTCTCCAGGAGGATCTCAGAGATCCAGGCATGTGATTCAGAGGAGCCATGCTGCTGACAGCTCCCTCTGCCACACCAGACTCCAAGCAATTAACCAGCCAGGCCCTGGGGAGGAACGCTTGGCGGCAATCAGGGTAACCTTGACCTCCTTCATGCACGCTGCCGCTCGCAGCTGCCTCCTAACTCTTGGCTTGAAGGTGCTCCCGCGTCATTGAAGGGCAGCTCCGCCCAGCACAGGGTGAACTCCTCCTGCTGGGCCAGCCGGAGCAGAGCGGTCAGGGTCCGAGGCCTGACCACCAGTGCTGGCAAGTGGACCTCCTCCCCAAGACGCGCTGGCTTTCACATGCTGCAAAATTGCTCACGTCCGGGGGAGCTTTCTTGGAGATGGACAACCGTCTCAGCTCTGCGCATGCGTGCGCGCGGGTGTGCACAAAGGGGAATGGACCAGAGGGTGTGGGTGCTGGCAGGGCCGGATCCCCTGTGTGCGTGTGGGTGCGTGTGCTTGGCTGCAGGCCTGGAGGAAGTGCGAGGAGGAGGGCGGGTCGCAGGGGAGGGGAGGCGGGGCCTGCGCCCAGGGCTGCAGCCTGCGGATGGGAACGCAGGCGAGCCCACGTGAGTGCGGCGGGGAGGGGCGGTGGGTTGAGGGGTGTGTAGCGCTTGGGTTTTAGGCCGTAGTGACAGTCGTCTCCCCGCAGCCCCCTCTCCACCAGCTCGGGCCTGTACGTTTCAAATACTTCATTGTCGGCCCTGGTAAAGCCTTTATTTATAAAGCGCGGGTGTTTCATTCAGCTTAACTGAAAAGGCCTTTAAATCACCGCAGCTGGGAAGGGCTAATTGCAGTTAGAGTTGTCAAGGACTCTCTTGTCTGCTTTTGCCATCTGTGACATACTGAAAGCAAAGATCATTTTAAACATAGGCAGTTAATGTAGAGAATAATTTGAGAGCTTTAGATATTTATGGTAAATTATTTAACTTTATAGTTGAGTTTTATTGCCTCATTATTCTATGTGTGAGGAATCTTGGCGTTTTCTGTGACTCGGCACTTTGTGGAGTTTCACTTTGCCGCACTCAGGAGTAAAGTTACTCTCCCCTCAGGGGAGCGCTGGCTGGCCACGCCTCCGGGGCGGGGCTCTGATGGATGCCGGGCAGGCTGCCGCTCTCCTGCCGCAGGGCCTTCCCGAAGGCTTGGGTGTTCAGCTGAGTTTTCAGAGCTGATGGCCCCACCGCCGCCGCCAGTTGTGGCACTGCTGTGGTCCTCCTGGTGGGAGGAGGGTGCCCTGGCTGAGGGTTTCATTTACATTAAAGCTCTTCATCGTCCTGAAGCCTTTCGTGCCCTGCCTGAGTTGTTAGGGCAGACACTTGTCACTTGGATGCTGTCTGCTTGTATTGTCCCTGAATGATTGTGCAGTCGAACCTTCCCAGTTACTCTGCTGTGCTCTTAGAGAGCCCTGGCCCCAGGCATGGCAGCAGGTGCCCTCAGCGATGCACCTGTAGCTCCGTGGCACTCATTCCATCCATGCCAGCAGGGTTTGCTGCAAGCCCCGGAGATGGAAGGCTGCTCCAGGCGACAGGTGCTGAGCTGCTAGAGCCTTAGGAGTAGCCATGAGTGGGAACAGAAGGGTTAAACACCCAGCCTCTTGGCTGTCTGGCAGAGTAGTCCTGGGGTATGGTCTAGGCATCTGCCAGCATTTCCCTGTGGGATTAAGCCCAGGTCACCCTTGGTGATAATCTCCCCAGCCATGCTCTGGTAGCTTCCTTCCCATCCCCTCACCCCCCTCCCTTCCCTTGGGAGCAATTCCCAAGTAAACAACTTGAATTCAGAACCTGTCTCACAGTCTGCTTCTGGGGGATGCTCTGCTGGACAGATGTGAAGTTGAACCATAGCACTGCCCATCTGATGGACTTGGGGCTGGGATCTTGAACTCTGCCTCCTCAATCCACTGGCTTGACTTTGGACATGGTGTGCCCATTGTTTTGGGTTCTGCTCCTAGTGGTTCAACCCAAATTTCTATGAGAAGACAAGGTAGTGCCTAGCCAGCCAGTTTCAGCATCACCCTCTAAATAAGTGTGCTGAAGTTCCTAAGGGCAGGTGGGGGTGATTATTTTTTCTGTAAGGTTCCATTCCTAGTCCAAGGTCTGCAATGACTGCATAAGGTTCAAACTGAATGCCTGGGAAGGATTTAGTTTGAACTGCACAGTTATTAGTTGTAGAGTTAAAACTGTCACAAGACACCTCTGAGGTATGTTGGAATGAGCTCTCTCTGTCCCTGGCTGGAAGACTGCCACTCATTCTTCAAGATTCAGCTTTAATGCCACTCCTCTGCCAAGCCCATCTCAGGCTCCTCTAGGCTCTGGCTGAAGTGTTTCCACAGCTCTTTGTTTAGAGCTTGGTAATTGCACTTATCACATTGTCTTGTCGTCTGTCTCCATGTCTCCTTCCTGACCAAGCTGGGAGCTGCTCGAGGGCAGGGACTGCTTAGATTCATCTTCTTTGTTTCCAGAGCCCAGGGCCTGGCACAGCCCCAGCTCAGGGAACATGACTTAAAGTGATGGATGGATGGATGGATGGATGAAAGGATGGATGAACAGTTAGATGAATGGATGGTGAATGGATGAATGGATGGATGGGTGGATGGATGAATGGGTGGTAGGTGGGTGGATGATGTTGTATGAACAGATAGATTGGTGGGTTGGATGGATGAGTGGATGGATGATAGACTGATGGATGGACTGGGAGTGAGTGGGTGAGTGGAAGGGTGGATAATAGACTGCTGGATGGATGCTGCAGAATCACTGCATCCTGCTCTCGAGTCAGGCCTTGGCACTAAGAATCATCAGCTTTCTGCATTGACTGTCCTCTGGGGCAGTTGACTCCTTAGGATTCTCTCTGAAAGCTCGCAGAGGAGGGCATAGTGAGTCTGGGTCCCTGGGAGTAGGGCAAGGTTTCCTTTGGGCAGAAGGGTGGGATCCTTCCTCTTGGGCTGGGGGTGAGGAACTAAGGACTACAGGGGCTTCTTCCCCCACCTCCTTTGGAGCCAGCATCCCTGCCCCACTCTTCACAAAGACGGTGAGGAGGGGGAGGGAAGTCAGCTGGGAGGGCTGCTCACACGCTTGGTTGCCAGGAACCCCTCCATGCATGAGAGATCAGACAGAAGGGACCCGAGTGTGACACGGCACAGTTCAGGCAGGCGATGTTCACACACAACTGCCTGGAGGGGCAGGAAGTGCCAGCACCTTTGGGACTTCATGAGAGCAGCTGGCAGCTAAGGGCACAGCTTCTGAGTGCCCGCCTTTTGCTGTGTAGCCCTGGGTGCAAGTGGGCCAGGTCCCAGGCCTTCCTCTCTTGCTCATCCTGCTGCTGTCCCTGGGACCCTCCCAGGACCTGTTGGGAATGGACCATTGCCTATGCTTCTTTTCCAGCAGGGACAAGGACCAGAAGCACCTGTGTATGCCTGTGCCCACCTCACATTTCTGGCTGCCAATTCCACTGTGCCTACTCCTGCAGCCCCACCCAGATGTCAAGGTGGTCTGGGGCTGTGAGGCTGTGTCCCTGACTCAGCAGCACTGGGAGCGGGGTGCTCCAGCCACACCGGAATTACCAGGTTTTCAGCTCTTTGGGCAGCTCTATTAGGGACAGCTCTGCCTTGGGGCCTGAGGAGGGGACAAGACAAGGGCAAGAACAGCACAAAGAACAGCACATTGCCATGCCGCCGCCTCAGTCTCCTCCCCAGGACTCTGAAGTGACAGATCCTCTGCTGTCACCCAGGACCTCCTTTCTTTCTTTCCCTCTCCTGACCCTTTGGCTCCTCTGCCTGCCCCATGTCCTCAGAGCTGAGAGCCACTTGCCTCCAACAGTCCTGGACACCCACCTCAGGGATGGTCACCCTTCAGGTGCTCTGACTATCCCTGCCCAGAGCGTTCTTTCTGGTCCGGCCTTTGCTTCACGGAGCCTGTGATCGCTGTGCTCTCTGCCCAGGCTTCAAGCCCCAGCCTGACCTGGGCTGGGACTCTTCTCCCTCCTGTCCAGCCTGGTCCCACCATCCCCTCAGCTGCCCATTCTGCACGTGCCATCTCTGCTGAGGTGTCCCCAAGACCTGGAAGGTTATAAGTAACCCTCAACCTTGCTCTCATTCACAGCGGTGCCGGCACCGAGGTGTCCCCCCAGCCGGGCGAGGAAGGCCATGGAAGGGATGGACTTGAAGTGTCTCCCAGGAGTAATTCACTGCCTCCTTCCTCCTTCCATCCCAGCTGCCAAGCCCACAGGGGTTTGTTGTCCAGCCCAGAGGCATTTTTAAAGCAGTACCTCCAAAGCCCCTCACTGTCCTCCCTGACCCAGTCTTCATGGTCCCAGAGCTCATGTGCTCTGGAGTTTGGCAAACAGGAAGCAGCCCCCTGGGGGTTGCGGGGAGGATCTCTGGCTGTCCTGGAGGGTCACCTGTCTGCTGGGGCCAGGTGCACCGGGCCACAGCTGTCCTCTGCCCTGTCTGCCTTGGAGCTCCTGACCATGACCCTGTGAGTGTGGATGGGGTGTGAAAGAGGGTGCATGTGTGTGATTGTAGGTGTGCCAGTGTGAGCGTGTGAGTGTGTGTGCATGCCTGTGTGGGTGTAGTGGGAGGGGGAGGCTGTGTGTGGGAGGCTGTGTGGGCGAGCGTGCCAGCGTGGGAGGGTATGCCAGGTGAGCATGTGTGAGTGCGTGAGTATGACGGTTCAGGATTCGGGGATGAACGATGGCACGTGGTTGCCAGGGCTGAGGGTAACATTGCAAGTTGGTGGGGTTTGGGACCATGGCCTCTGTTTGTGTGTTGTGTGTTTGTGCACGTGTGCACAGAGGCAGGAGTGTGCTGTGCAGTGTCATCTGTCTCACTCGTGTGTTCCCTGGTGCGCTGTTTGCACGCTTGCTGAATGTCTGCTCCAGGTCAAAGGAGGAAACCCCACCCCAGGGCAGCCGTGGGACAGGCAGAGACTTGGAAAAGCCTCAGCTCCAGCACAGGGCCTGGCCCCTGGAAGGTGCCCCAAAAGAGAATGAAAGGAAACTAAATGATTCTATAAAGATCATTCACTGATAATTAGCATCAAGAAAAAGCCCAGAGATGCCCCAAGACCACTTTTCAGAGGAAACCGGGGGTCAAGGTGGGCTTCTCTTTAGAAGGTTCCATGTGCATGAGGGGACGAAGCAGTGCAGAGCAGTGTCAAGAGTCTGCACTTGGGCTGGGAGGTCGGCTCGTGGCAGAGCACTTGCCTAGCGAGGCCCTGGGTTCAGTTCTGGGTACTGGAAAAAAAATCTTGGATTTGAGGCCTGGTTCTGCTGTGACCTTGAGCAAATGTTCTGACCTCTCTGCCTCTAGATCTGTGAAATGAGAATGATAGTGACCTCTACCTCCCAGGGTGGGGGGAAGCGGGGACCTGGAAAGCACTCAGTGAGTGTCCCTGGAGTGATCACTTCCTGTCCTCGGTGCTGGACGGGTGTGTGCATGTGGTGAGTGTGCCATTACATGTGGGTGTGAGCACAAGCATGCATGTGGGAGTGTGTGGGGGCAGAGTAGGTGCAGGTGTGAGTCCGTACATCCCAGAACTTGTGTGTGTGAACTCTTGCACATGTGGAACAGTGTGAGCCTGCCACATACAGGAGAGGGGGCACGCCTGAGAGAGGCAGAGTTCAAGAACACAGGCAGTATTTGGGTGCACACCGGGTGCGTGCCAGGATTGTGGGGAATGTGTGACCATGTGAGTGTGCAAGGGCAGGCATGTATGTGCCAGAGTCCCCGCAGCAGCAGGTGGCCCGGGTGTGCCAGGGCTCACTGGGAGAAGCTTGGTTTGAATTGTCCGTGGAGATGATGGCCCTGGGCTGTCACGGCCCTCTGGCTGCAGCCGCTCCCTGCCCTACTTGTTGGCCAACAGCCCTCAGCCCAGCTGGCGGCTGCTCCCCCTGCCTCTCCCCCACCTCCTGCTGGCCACCCTCTGTCCCAGCCCCAGAGCTCTGGTCCTGACCCCTCCGTCTCTTCCTCTCCTCTCCTGCTTCCCAACTGCCTAAGGACCTGGGCTGCCCCTTCCACCCGGACTTGCCTGGACTTGCCTGGAAAGGTCATTGGCTGTCCCTCGGGAGGCTTGGCCTAGCACTGCCTCCTCTCCTGCCCCTCCCTGCAGTCCCATGGATGCGTCCCTTAGATAAGCAACCTCAGGCAGTTCTCCAACGTGAACCCAAGGATCATTCTCATTATGTGAGTCTGTCACAGGCAGAGAGTGCCGTTCTATTGGCCTCCTGATGGCCGAGGCCACCCTCCAAGTGCCACGTTTTGAGTAGCAGAGACCTCAGGCTCTCAGCTGGGGACTAAGTGGCCTTTCCCAAGGACTCTGTGTCCTTCCCGCCCCCCTCTCTGGACAGTGGGCAGAGGTGGCCTCCTCCCGCGGCAGCTGTTGGGAGCAGGAGCTGCGTGTAAGACCCGGGCCTGGAGAACCACAGTCCAGAGCTGCTGGCTGGCCAGTCAGGGCCCTGACCCCGCCTCCCCTCCTGCCCCACCCAGTGGCATTCTGCATTGACCGGATCATGGTCTGACTCCCTCAGCTCGACGCTGGGCTCCTGGGACCTTGGTTGGATACCGTATCGCAGTGCCTAGTACCCAGTAGGTGTACGTGAGCACCATAGGCAGCCTGTACGGCTCCTGGCACAATGAGCAAGAGCAAAAAGATAGGGGCATGGCTCCCCATGGTCCCCATCCCTCCTGCAGGAATGACCGGACTGGACTCAGAGATAAAATGTGGCCAGTGACAAGGTAATTCAGCAGGCCTGGCTGCACTCCTGGGTCTGGCCACCACCAAGCTGCACGCGCTGGTCACATTTTTCTCTCCAAGACTCAGTTTTCCCTGCTGTGAAATGGGCATGTTACCCCTCCACGTGTGTCAGAATCCCAGCGCATCCTGTGCATGGAGCCCACGTGTGGTTCCTTTCCTTCCCCTCCTTTGATTCTGCCCCTCCACCCCACCTTCTTGGCCGTAGGGGGCGTGGCGATGCCCAACGCTCTCTCGCTCCTGGAGACTCAGTTGAACCCTGTGGAGATGATGTGTGGGAACCAGGCCCCTCTCTGTTCACCTGTCCTCCAACCCCAAATTAACCTGAGGGGTCTGAGGCAGCCTGGGACAGGCATCAGCTCTGGAACGAGGCTGCCTGGGTTGAAATCCCAGTGCTGCCACTTAACACCCCCCGAGCCTCGGCCTCTCCATCAGATCCCTGTAATACACAGCGCGTGCCTGGTGTGTAGTCAGCGCTTGGTGCATTTCAGCTGTGGCCTTCCTTTCTTTTCGTGGAGCCATCTGCTCATCATTCTCAGGGCGGGGCTAATGGGACAGGAGGTGGAAGGGCAGTTACCTGGATGGAGGGAACTTTTTAGTTTCCTTGTCTGTAAACAATGTGGCAAGACAGTCCTCGTGTGGTTCCATCCGGGGTTTGGCAGTTGTACACCTGCTGAGTGGGCATGGGCCCATCAGGGTCCTCGGGAAGGGTCCTGTCACTGTGGCCTGAACTTCCTCTTCTTATTTGTCCCATGTTCTTTGCTCTCTTCCCCTGTGAGTGGGGGTGGGAGGAACAGAGCCCTGATGGGGGAGCCCCACCTCCAGGACAGGCAGGGTGTCATCAGACTTGCAGCAGCCCCTGTGCCTGCATCTGAGCAGGAAGGGCCAGGTGTGAGGATGCCCGGGCCTGTGGAGTGTCTGCACCACGCACAGTGGACATCTCAGCAGGTGGGAAAGCTGATGGCACTGCAGGATGGGGACAGCCCAGGCAGAGGGAGCCCAGGGACAGATACCTGCAGGTAAAGGAGCTGGCAGCTGGCACCATGAGCGGCCCCATGGTACATGGTGAGCATGTTGGGGGGTGGGCAGAGCCAGGCCACACTGCGCCGTGCCAGCCTGGGAGGTTGTGGGCTTTATCTTCAGAGCCAGGGGGAGCGTCCAAGTGCAGAGAAGAGGCGGGGACCAGGTTTGGATCTGCCAGTTCCAACATGATAAAGCAGGGCTCTCACAGGGAGCTTTCCTGGGAAAGCCAGTACAGACACGTGGGGACGCATGGGCTGTGGAGAGCTGCGTCCGGCTTGTTGAGTTGCTGCTCAAGAGGACTTGCTCTCAAGATGTGTGCGGATCGCAACTGTGACTGGGAAGCCTGCTGGAATGCGGGGCCCTGGAGAGCAGCTCTCCTCCTCTCTCCTCCTCCACTGCAGGGCTGCGAGCCAGACTCACCCTCCTCCCCATCTGCCTCCTCAGCGTCCTCTCTGGCCTGCCTGTGCCTCGTGACCTTTCAGCTGCAGCTCCTGCCTCCACTGACCAGCAAATCTTTGTTTCTTAGTGCCGATTCCCAAGAGAAGAACTCTGATTGGATCAACTCTTCTTTCTCAGCCAGGCCATGGGTCATTTGTCTTTGGGTCAGGTGCCTGCCCCTTCACCCAGTCAGCTGTGTCCAGGCAGCATGTGACTCAGACACCGCCTCCAGGGCAGTGGAGACTCTGAAGAGGGCAGTGCCCTGGGCATGAGGGCAGACAGGGGAGGCGCCCGACCAGCGCATTCCAGACCTGGAGCATTTCTGCACGAGAGCTCAGCTCCAGGCTTTCCTTCTAGACTTGCTCACTTACTCAATGGTTCCAGAAGGCCAAAACCAGTCTTCTAGCTCCAGGTGAACCAGAACTGGGCCCTGATCCCAGCCATAAGTAAGCTTTAACTCTGGTCTGTGGGCTGCCGGGGAGTTGAATGGTTTCTTGCAGACCAACCTTGCCACCAGGGTGTCTGTTGTAGAGAGGACTCCCTGGAGGGCTCCCTGGAGTTCTGTCCCCATGGCTCCCTAAAGTCCTGTCTCCATGGCTGGCCCATTTGATGGGAGCTTGACACAAGACTTAGGAGGGAAATTCAGCCATGGAGGTCACCATAACCATTAGCAGCTCCGCTGTCCCTGAGCTACCTAGTAGGTTGTTCTGCCCCAACATGGTACAGCAGCAACTGAGCATGGTCAGTGCCAACCTCTCTTGGTCTTCAGATGTTCAAGCATCTCCATTAGTAGGTTGATGGCCAGTGACTAGAGTGTTTCATTCCCCTCCCTCGATTCTCACCAATTGTGCAAGGTGACTGCAGCATCTCCATCAAGAGGTGGAGTCTCTTTCTCCTCTTCTTTAGTGTGGCTGGCCATGGACCTTATGTAGACCATGCTAGAGGGGACATTGCACCAGTTCTAAGGCTAGAGTTCAAGGCTCTTTGTGTGCTTTTGCTCTCTCACTTGAAATCCTGCTACTGCCATATGAACAAGCCTGGTATGCCTGTTGGATGTTGAGGCAGTTGGCCAAATCACCCCCATTGCCCCAATTGATAGTCTATGGTTAGTCATTAAATGAATCCATCGTAGATCAGCTAGACCCCCACAGGCCACAGACACATCTGTAAGCCCAGCTGAGGTCTGCCTAGCCAACCCAGATCAGTAGAACCATCTAGATGATCCATGACTCCGGAGCAGTACGTCCTGTTTATTACTTTAAGCTCCTGAGTTATAGAGTGGTTTGTTACACAGCAATAGCTAACTGATACACCTCCCTGCAGGGAGACCTCTGAGGATGTTGATAATTGCTTCCTAGCTCAGTTCATAAACCTGGGGAGGTCTACTCTTCAAAGGCAGGACTTCAAATGTGACTAGACTCAAGTTGCAAAGATGACTTGGTGTCTTGATAGATGCCCTGTAATCTGGGCACAGCACGTGCCAGGCAGCTGCACTTCCTGCCACTTACAGAGAATTTGCTGTAATGCATTGTGATGCATTAGCATAATAATTGCTAAGCATTCGCAAATGAATAGCTCACTGACTGATGGATTTTGTACAGAATCTGTGAAGGTTACATCGAGGGTGAAAACATTTCACTGTGTCAATGAACATACTTAATTTTTCTGGAAGTGCTATTTAAATTGCGTTGTGCTATGACATTAGCATAACAAAGACATAATGTATTCGTTTATGCTGTAGTAGGGAACACTGCCATAATCAGCGGACATGATGTGGGGGGTGCCGAGAGGGGCCTGGGAGCCGGGAAGAGCAGCCCATTGGGTCTCCGTGGCCATGCAGGGGAGGTCCTGCCCTGCAGGTCCCGCCCCCGGACTTGGCTCCAGATGGGACGCTGGGGCTTCTGGCAGTGGGTGGACTCTGTTGATTGGCTCATTTCCTTTTCACTGATTTTTCTCTTCTCTCTGCTCTGGCCACCAAGTCCTGCTAATGGGTGGGTGGGTCTTGGCTGTCAGAAGAGAAACCCTCGGGAGAATTAGGAAGCATTGAAATCTGGCAGGACTCACCCGCCCCCTTCAGCAGGGCAGGGCAGCCTCCCCAGAATCAGCCAGCTGGTCTCAGGAAGTGGTGCCTTGCTCCTCCATCTCTCTAGCCCCCTCCCCTTAAAGTGCCTTCAGAGCTGTCACAGGGAGTCTCACAGGGGAATGGCTTTATTACCTTAATTTTCTACATGTTTTGCATATCTGGCTCTTCCAGGAGAAGTGTTTGGGGAAGAGCAAACCTGTTAATTGAGCATCTACTGCCTGCCAGGCACTGAGCTATTTTCGCATACACCAGCCTGGCTCCTCAACCAGCTGTGCACAGGCTGGTGTTGCTGCTCTCAGGTTGGAGGGTTCATGTCCCACACTGGCTTTCTTTCATGTGGAACTTTCCAGAAGCTTTGGCATAATTATGACTCTTAACACATCTCCAAGAGGGAGACGTAAGGGTATCGAATCTTTAATATGGTGAAACCTGGCTTGGGAGAGGCAGGTGTGAGTCCGTTCGTTACTTTATAAGGACTCAGTGAGTTAAGGGTTATTAACCGCATCTCAGAGCTGAGGAATTGGCAGCTTCAGGAGGCTGTAATTTGCACAGAGCTGGCAAATGGCCCCCACGGGATTTGAATTCATATCTGCTTGATTCCAACACCAGAGGGGTGATGGGCCTCGGCTTCCTAGGAAGAAGGAAGGGACCCCAGCCAGCTCGGGAAGGAGAAACAAAATTGAGGCCTGTCTCCAAGTGGTGCGGGTCACACCCACAGGGAGTCTTTGAACCCTGGCTGGCCAAGGGAGGCCACTCTATGCCAGGTCGGGACAGAGAAGCAGGCGATTGGCTCTGATCAGTCCTGTGGTCAGGGTCCTTTCTGGCAGAAGGGATGTGGCTCAGAAGTGTGGTGCCTGGAGAAGGGGATGGCCCTGCCTGCCCTGCCCCTGAAGTGGCGCCCACAGGGGAGTTCACTCCAGTGGCCTGGTGCCTTGGGAGTGGGCTGGTCGGGTCTAGAAGGGAGCAAGCGGCTGCTGAGGCTCAGGCCCCAGGAGGGTGGGAGGAACTCAGAGGTCCAGAAAGCTTGGCCAGGGGACAGATCAGTGCCCATTGTCCCCTCAGCTGACAACATGCCTCAAGTCCCTGAAAGCACGCCCAGGAAAGCCCTCTTGTCTAGAGGAGGAAGTCTCTGAGACACAAAACCCCAGGAAAAGGGAAGAGGCCCTGCTGGTTTGCAAGGGTTCACCCAGCTGCCTTGGGTCGCGTTCCCGGGCTCTCACTTGCAGCTTCCTCTCTGATGCTCACCACACCCTGTCCCACCACCCACACACGCCCCCTCCAGTCCTGCAGGACAAGTCACTGCTCCCGGAACGCACCTCAGATCTCCCAGCGGTGGCCTCCTGTCTGGGATGCTCTTTGGCCTCTTTGCAGTCTGACAGGTCCTGCTTATGTTCCGAGTTTACCGTCTTTGTTCAGTTTCCTCTTGTTGGGCATTTACTGGGTGGGCATGTCCCCCCCCCCCCGCAGCTACGTGCTAGTACACAGAATGGACAGATGGTCACTGCTCTTGTGTGACCTGTGGGCCAGTGAGGAAATAGTCAAGGAAAGAGGCCTTTACAGGTGTCATGAGGATGCTGGGGACAGCCAAGGCTGCCCTGGGAACACAGGAGTGGGGACTTCCTTGTGTCCAGGCAGGACTTCCAAATTGACCCACTTCAGGTCCACCTTCCCGGGTTTTGCCGCCTCGGCATGCCATCTGTGCTATTATTTACTTTTCATTGTTTTCCTTTAAATAAACTTTGAATCAGCTCATGGTTTACTCTGCCTTGTCCTAAGCAATATTGTCAGTGAAATCATGGGTCTTGGTGTGCTATTTATATATTTTAAAGCATTTCTAGGTTTTCATTGTGGTAAAATATACACAGCATAATGTGACCATTTTTACATATACGATTCAGTGACATGAAGTATCACCACTATCCGTTTCCAGAACTTTCTTCTCATCTCAAATAGAAACTCTGCATCCACAGTGCACCAGCCCCTCCCTCTCCCTTCTCCCACCCCCAATGCTTGCTAAACACGATTCTACTTTCATTCTCTGTGAATTTACTTATTCTAGGTACCTCGCGTAGGTGACTAATACGACATGTCTTTTTATGTCTGACTGCTTTTTCTTAAAATGTCTTAGAGGTGAAGCCAAGCTGTAGCAAGGGTAGGACTTCGTTCTTTTTTCAGGCTGAAAACGTTCCACTGTATGTGTGGACAACACTGCTTCCCCATTCATCGGGGACAGACCCTGGGTGCTGCCCCCTCGGGCTCCTGGGTTGCTCTTCATACTTTAACATAGGTGAGCATGAATATGTAGCTACTAAAGTAAAAAGATGGTTTTCTGTGGTCACCTGTCCTGCAAGCAGAAGTTAAAATGAGGACTCAGGGCAGGTAGTTTATTTGGGAAGAACCAGGAATGAAGGAGAAAGGGAAACAGGGAAGGAATAGAAGCCAATGAAACGCTGAGCTGGTTATTGCTGTGGGCACCTGAGGCTCCATCTTAATAAGTTCTGAAGAACCGAGAACACCGCACCGCCGCATGGTTCTGCTGGAGGACAGGGAAGCTGGGCCCAGGGTTACAACTCCCAGCACTCTTGAGGGGCTGAGATGCTTTCCTGAGCTCAAGAGAGGACAGAGGACAGAGCCCGGGCAGGGAGCTGTCCACCATGGCTGTGCTGAAATCAGGGGAGCTGAGAAGGTACGGCAGGCTGTGCCCTGACTCCTGCTACGTCACCAAAGCGCATTTCTATACCTCATTCTGTGCTTTGGAAGGTTTGGTCCTTCAAGCAGTGATATCTGTGCTGGCCTTGAGGGAAGAGCAGGGATTACCAGACCGGTGTGGAAAGGGAGTTGATGGTGGAAGGAACGACTCAAGCCGAGGCCTGGAGCTCATCCCAGGCAGGTGATAGGCCTGCAGGGATATCAGTATGCTATCCTTAAAGCTATTGGGAGGACCTAAACAATGAAGGGGTGTGTGCTGAGACCTCCTGGAGATTCTCCTTTCTATTCTTCTATTCTTCCAGGGGCCACACCAGACTGGCCTAGAACACTAAAGCTCCAGGGGACTCCAGAGGGAACCCCTCAGGTCTTTATGCTCTCAGCAACAGGTACCTGGTACCTACTCAGAGTTGGCAGTGGTGATGGTGGAGACCCTGGTCCTGAGAGTAGGAACCCCATGGAGGTCCTTGACAGATCCTTCCTCAGGACATGCCTGTTCAACCCTATTCTTCGGCCTCCAGTATAATAAAAGGTCAAGGTCAGATGGGACTGGATGCTGCCCCTATTACCAGCTAGCTGAAGGACCTTGAGCAAATCCTTCTTGTCTGACTCTTGATTCTGTGACAATGCCTGGTTTTGCATGGTTATTGGGCGGATTCTTTGAGGAAACTTTTTGCCAGGAACACAGCAAAGTGCTTGGAGCCTTAGAAGGTGCTTAGGCTGTGGGATTTCCCGTCCCAGTGACCTGCACTCACCCCCCTCCCTGACCATAGCCTGGCCTGACCTCCCAAAGGAAGCAAGAAGTAACAGTGGCAGAAGGGAACCCTGGAGGTGTGGAAGTCCTGGTGGAAATAGGACCTACCTCCCATTTCCAGAGCCTGCTCCAACTCCTTCCATCCCCTCTGGAGTGGAATGAAGGGCAAGGTCATTGAGCCCTTGTATTTCCTCACCCAGGAGCCAGCCGCTGCTTTCCTTCCAAGATGCTGGAGTTGGGAAGGACTGGGCTCCACTTCCAGCCTTGGCAGCCTCTTTGGGCCTCTGAAACTCCAAGGCAACTCCAGCCCCTGTGAGGTTCTGACAGTCAACTTCCAAGGCTTCCAGCCCCTGAGGATTATCCTTCCAAAATAACAGCATTGCTGAATGCTGAGTCCATGGTGGAGCCTGCACCAAAGATGGAGCAGGAGTCCCTGAGTTGGCCAGCTGGGATTATTACTGCTGCTAAGTGCATTGCCAGCACCTCCTCAAGTGTCCTCCTGTGTGACTCCGTGATTCATTTCCATTCAGAGAAGGTTAATAATCAGCAAAGGGGATTTCTAACAACAGATGGTCCCCAGCCTGGGGAGTGGTTCCACTGCACGTGCACTTCAGAGAGGTGAGCTGGAGATGTTCCCTCTGATCCCTCCAAATCGTGTCTCTAGGTCTCTGACTCCTGGACCTGTTTGTGTAATGCAATTGCAAGAAGAGTGGAAGGAAAGGAGGGTGTCAGGTGGGGGCATGTGGATGCTGGTGGCCCTCCTGGAGAGGAGGTGGTGGGGAGTGGTCTCCCGCTGCTATCCACTTAGAAGTCTTCAAGCTTAGAGGGTCAGAGCCTCTGAAGACCACCCAATAACCTGCTTGGGATTGGAGAAAGGTTCTAGGAGCCTCTAAGAGGCTTTGACATCCAAGCATACATTTTTTTCGCCTCACAACCACTGTGAAAAGCAGAGTAACTTACATCTTCCCCACCCCACCCACATAATGCTACTGAGGGAGAATGTAGACCCTGAATTCTATTGATTTCAGAAGCCAAAGTCAAAGTATCTTAAATAAAAAAGGAATTAGAAGACCTTCATAATTGGATGCCCTAGGGGTAAATGGCCTTCAGGCATGGTTAGATCTAGGGGATCAAGTAATTGTATCCCCTGATTTTGCTTCTGTGATGCCTGGATGTGGCCTCTTTCTCTTCCACAGCATAAACTTTCTTCTCTTTATGTTAGAAAGATATTTCTCCTGCCAGCTCTAGCACAAAACTTTCCAAACTGGCCTGGACTTGGTGATAGGCCCATCCTGAATTCCATCACTGTGGCATGGAGGATGATTATGCTGATTTGCTAGCTTGGACACCGCCCATTCTTATGATTTGGAGAAAGAGCACCATGCTTGATACATCCACCAGAATCATGTAGTGGAAAGGGGTTCTCCAAATAAAGGACTTTAGAAGAGCCCGGCTGAGCTTGTCCTGGAGATCCAGAGAGAAGTGATCAGCTGAGGTCACACAGCAGCAGTGCTGGGGGCAGGCAGGTTATGCTTTGCTGGCTGGTGGCTGTTTGACTCCCTGATGGGAGCTTGTGCTGGACTTGAGCTCCTCCTGGGATTTGCCCAGTGGGCTAAGAATGTCATCCAGAAAAACACAGAGACTTTGTTCTCATGGCAGTCGCAGGCCACATGGGGTACATAGTCATGAGAAAAGCAACTGCAACCAAGAGGAATATAAGGTGCATGTCAGGGAAAGCTGGGGATTCACCTCCTGGTGAGCATGGCAGCCCCATTCCCAGGAATTCAGAGGAACAAGTAGTCCCCGTGGAGGGGCATGACTGGGGGAGGAGGGATCCTGGAGGAGATGTGTCAGGGGCTGGTTTTCAAAGATGGGCTGGATTTGGGTCGGGAGTGCAGGCAGAGCAAATGGTATGGTGGCTGGAACCAATCAGGTACCCACGGCCACCCTTCATCCATTCTATAGAATATTTACCAAGTACAGTTATGTGCTAGGAATCGAGCTCACCGTGGTAAGCGAATAGAACTTGCAAGGTAAATGGCCAATGGAACCACCCAGGTAGGTTAGGATATCACAGTGGGACAAAGGCCAGAGATGTAGTTTGGGGATGTATGGGGACCTTCAATACCAGACTCAGGTGTTCAAGGGTTTTCCTCAGGGCAGCTGTGGTAATGGCTTCCCATGGCATTCCAGGGAGTTCAGGAGCAGGGAGACTCTGCAGCTCTCAGCAGAGACGGATCCTTTCCCCGTTTGTAAGTTGTTTGGGAGGACTTTCTAAATAACCTCCCCTGTGCATGTTTATCATGACACTAGTGCCCCCCAACACTGGCCCCCGGGAAGTGGTGGCAGCTGACATGACCAGTGACTGTCCCGTTTTCAGGGAATCCCACTTGACACCTGGCATCTTCATCCATCAGCCTCTCCCTTCATGAGAGATGGTGTTCCACGTCTCCTCCCTGCCCACGTGGGATTGACCAATGGTACTTTGTAGTGTTATTTTTGATATGACTAGGCTAGGCGTCTGCAGAGTTGTCCTCGGCTCCCACAGTGGGGTTCTGTCCAACCGCATGTTCATGGGGATCCAAGGAGAGCTCTGCGGTTCCTGGATGGGTTTGAGAAAAGGTGGGTTACTGCCTGAAGTCAGGAGCCCAGACTTCACTGGCCACTGTGAGCGCTGTCTCCCTTGTGAATTCCACTTATCCTTCTAGTGCCCAAGCTGGTGCCCACTCTCCAGTGAAGCCCTTTCTGGCATCCTCAGAAATAGTGACTCTTTTGTCACCAGGGTACCTCACACGCATCTCTACTGTGGAACTTGTTCCATTATTAGGGTTTTTATTTCTGCACCAGCAAGGCCCAGCCACAGGCCTGCCTTATGATTGGGACCAACAAATACTGAGTGAATGAAAGAATGAATGAATGCATCTCTCAGTGGTTATATGTGGGGAGGTTCATTTGTAAAGATCAAAATTTTTATCTAAAATAAAAACAGCTGGGCGCATGCCTGCAATCCCAGCAGTTCAAAGCCAGTCTCAGCCACTTAGGCCCTAAACAACTTAGCAAAAGCCTGTCTCTAAATATAGTATTAAAAAGGGCTGGGGGTGGTGTGTGGCTCAGTGGTTAACCATCTTTGGGTTTAAACCCCTGGTCAAAAAAAAACCTCTGTGTCCAGATGACAGACTTGTCACCCTCTCCTTCTTACCCTGCTCCTGGTCTCAGGGGACGTAACGGAGTGGGGATGACTAGATCCACTCTGTTTTCTGAGGGGCAGGGTTCCTCCCTGAGTTGTTTGGTCCATCCTTCTCTGCTCGCCCTGGGAGTGCCTTGACTGGCTCCTGCCATTCATAGGGATCTGCTCAGGCCCAGGTGACTCTTGGCAAGAGAACCTCCAGGTTTGGTTGAGGGACCAGAGGGTGCTTGCCTGGTTTTCTTGGAGTCAGAGTAATTTGGGGGAGGAGAGGGTGACATTTGCACTCAGTTCCATTTCTGCTCCTCTAGGGGAGCAGAAAGGGCAAGGTGTGGGAGCTGGCACTGCAGGCCACTTTGATGAAACCACTGAATTCATTCAGCTCCCTCTGGATCAGGTCAGAAGTGCTCTCTGCCTTGGGTTTTGTCACTGGGATGAGTCATTCTGTTTGCCCAAATGGTTGAGTGTCAAACAACAGCAGAGTGCGTCCCAGGAGGGATGTCAGTGCCGTCCCAACAGACACGTCTGCTCTGAGACACCCGCTGCTGGGGAAGCAGGACCATGTTGCTGCCCAGGTAGTGACCTGGAAGTCTTAGCAAGGGCCCCTGAGGGCCCGGCCTGGTCCCACGTGGAGCTGTGACTGGGGGTCAGAAGGGGCAAGATCCAGGCTGTAAGTTGGAATGCAAGACCACCTCCCCATGCTGATGGACTGGGAAGGACATGTCAGAAAGGAGGAGGAGCTGCAAGTCAGGCCTTGGACAGGACAAGAGAGGGGTTCTTCTGAGCTGCGCAAATGGCTACCAGTTATTCTTTTCCTGCAGAGCCATGCTAATGATGGGGCAGGGAATATGGGAAGTGGGGGGAGGGGTGCAAAAAGAAAGCCACAGAGGGTTTGGGTAGAGAAACACAAAACAAAGACACCCAGAGTCAGAGTGGGGGACACAGGCAAAGCTTCTATGGCCTGTTGGGAAGTTTCCTGGTCTATTCCTGCAAGAGACAGATACAGATGGGGGTTCTGGGACAGTGGATCCTTTCCGTCACAGAATCCCAGCCCCCTGCTCACTGAACTTGTTGTCATTGAGCCTGGTGCTCAATCTAGGCCTCTGTTCCCAGGTCCATGGGGCCTGGTCCTTCAGGACAGGCTCGCTAGACACGGCCTTGGTCAGTATTATCCCATTATTACCATCTCTGGAGTGCTCACTGGGCCCTAGATCTACTATCCCAATTCTCACAAGGATCTATTTTTGTCAGCCTCATCGTACAGATGAGGAAACTGAGCCTTAAAAACTTTACACACCTGTCCATAAGTAGCAAAGTGGATCTCTAGTGCAGGCCCATCCCGCACCATGTGCATCTTGGTGACCTTCTGCCCTTCACCTCTCATCCTATACCTTCTGGGAACACTGCCTAAGGACCCATCTTTGTCCACACCACTTCCTGTCTGTCAAGCAGGATTTCCATCCTGCTCCCTCTTGGCCTTCTCTCCTGTCACTTCCCACCTTCCCAGGCCTTTGGTTGTGGCCCCGCATCTGGTGTTTGTTTGTCCAGCCAGCCACAGCTGACCCACCGTCTCTGCTCCTGCATTTCCCATATTCTCTCCAGGGCTCTGAGCTGCATGTCATGGAGCGACACCCAGAAGGATCCTGGGCCATAAGCTACCGTTGAATTTAGGCGATTCAATGGTGTCCAGAGATGTCCGACTTCCTAAGGGAGAGAGGGCCCTGGCGTGGATGAGCACGAACCCCCTTCACAAAGATGAGGCCCTTCCCAGCCCAGCCTTTCTTTCAAGCTTCACATCTCAGCAGAGTTAACTTGAACCATGGAAGTCAAAAGCTATGGTCACCTCCAGCCTGAACCCAGGAGACCTGTTGGTAGCTGTCCCTGGTGCTGACCTCTGTCCTGGCGAAGAGGCTCTGATCCAGTCCAAGCAAACCTGTTCCACGGAGCCTCTCAGGGTCCTTGTTGATTTGGCAAAATCTTTAACCTCAGTCAAAGTCAAACCACAGCCTGCCTGTCTGGCACTTGCCTGATAGCCTGCCTGGTGCCGTCTCCCGCCTGAGACGCCACAGGTCTGCCCCAGCTGCCTCACACTGGGCCTGTGGAGAGGGGCTGGGGCAGTGCCCCAGGGCAGCACACATGCATAAGTGGCGGGACCTGCACCCCTGGCTGGTACCCCTCCCTGGCCAGCAAGCCCTGTGGCCCAGTCTTTTGGGACCATGGGCCATATTTCTCATCCAGTGCAAAACAGGTGTCACGGGTGGGGCTGAGAAGTGCCATTTCAGCACCATGCTTCCCTGGCTAATATAGCGCTGTGCAGTCTCATCCCTGGAAGGGCAGATTAATCATTTCCGCCCCGAGTCACCATCCAGGCCAGATTTATGGTGGCGGGAGCATGGGAGCCCCCGACTTTATGGTCTTGTAAATTACAGAGCTGCTTGTGCAAGAGGCAGGCTGGGCCGTAAATCATGTGTAATTGCTTGTAAATTGGGAAACAAATAGTATTTTTGCTTAAATTGCCCTCTTTGCAATGTTTCTTGGGAAATTAAGGTCGCACAGGGGACCTTTAACCTCCCAAGGACCAGCATTCCTGGGGGACTCAATCTAAACCGCCTCGGAGTCTCTCAGAGCCGCATCCCAGCAGATCTGGAGGCCTTTGGGTCAAATGGAGAAGAATTGACTGCAGTCGTCATAAATCCCTCTTTTAGGTAGGCTTAAATCACATTCTGCTGGGACCTCCCTCCCTCTCTCCCCCCATTTTGAATTAACCCCAAGGGTCTCATCTTGCCCCTGGCTATGGCTGGTCCTCTCCAAGGCTCTGGGAAGCCGAGCCCACATGAGCTCCGGAGAATCCAATTTCATTCTTCCTTTTCCCCCACGCAGAGGCAGTGAGTCACTGTACCTGGTAAGCGTGGCCTCTGTGTTAGGACGCTACTCGCTTCTTTTTTTCTCGTCTTCTCCCATTTTGATAAAATTACATTCATAATCTTTTTTGCCTGCCTTGGTCAACTTTGAAGAGTCATTAAATTTGCTGATAGGCAGCCTGCTAAACTTTAATTGAATCACAAACCATGGGCTTCTAGAAGGTTCAGCCTACTGGGGACCTTGGGGCCACATAATTCAACTCCTTCATTTGATGGACAAGGAAATAGACGTCTAGGATGGTGAAGAGACTCGCCCAAGGTCATTCTCTGAGTGAAGGCGGCTCTGGGTTGAGACGCGAGTCTCCTTTCCCGGGTCCTGAAGGCTTCCTCTCCCGTGCTGGGTCTAGGATTCAGCTTTCACGCCGGGAGCGGTGCTGTGTGATAAACCTGAACGGGATCAACAGGCATTTGTTTTATAATCAGAAGAATCAGCAGCACTTCAAAAACCTTCTCAGGAAACTGGCTCAACTCATGGGCTGCAGCTGCAGTGGTGGTACTTGGCATCATCCCCCAGGGGGACTCCATTTTTCAAAGCAGTGTTTAAGGCTTGAGTTGGATGCTGTTGTCAGTGGCAGCTTTGGTCATAAAGTGTGGGCCATGGAGGAGGAGAGTGGACAGGACATGGATGTCCTTGAGTCCGGGCCATGCTGGGACTCTCCACGGATGTGGTCTCAGGCAAGTCATGTCTCTGAGCCTCAATTTCCCATTCATCACCTGGGCATCAGGAGCTGTCTCTCACAGGGTAATTGGGAGGATATAAAAGATGATGCATGAGGAAGTATCCAGGTCAGAGCCTGCATGGGGATCCCTGGTCCAGGCTGGTTGTATCAGAACAGTGGAGATGTGGGGATTTCATTTTAAGTGGGCTTGTCCGTGGAGCTGTATGAGGAAGGAGGGGGAAAGGGAATGATGGGAGGCCACCCTGCGTCACACCAAGCCTTGTGGGCTAACTCCTCTCTCGGGGGTCCTCATCAGCCATGCTAGATGAGGTGGTCAGGCTGGTGCAGACGGCACCCTCTCTAGGAGTCTCAGTTACCTCTGGACCAGACAAAGGGGAGACACTGCCTGGGATCCTGACCAGCCCTATCCAAAGGGCTGGGACACGGCAGCCCAATGCACCTGCTCCACCTGTGCCAGGTTGTACTTGCTGTGTTAGCAACCTGGTGTCCCCAGACCGTGACTCCCTTTGTGCCCAGTCCGGGCCAGGACTTCTTAGGACCCTCTGTTTCCACATGCTTTTCCCTGGGGGCCTCCTTGGCCAGAGTGGTGAAGAGTACCCCACCTGCCTCCCTCCCTGTGTGTCTCCACGGGAGGAGATGCCTCAGGCTCTAAACTCTGTTTCTTCACTCTCACCAGCTAATTCCTTGTCCCTGGGGGTGATCTGGGGCCCAGGTCGTGTTGCACGTGTTGGGAGGTCCTTGTCAACATCAGCCATTCAATGTAGGGGTGCTTTTGGGTCACGCCTACCTGGAGAGTCTGCAGGAGGCCCAGGAGACTGTCTCTCTGGGGAATGATTCTAAAGGGCCTGGGCCTTCTGAGGTGGGGTGCTCCAGCAGAGAGTCAACACTCCCTCACTTCTCTTTATACATCATGAGAAATGGGAGTTAAAAGCAGGGGTTCAAATCTGGGTTCCAACACTTCCCAGCTGTGCGACTTCGGGCGAGTTCCCAAGCCTCTCTGATCCTTAGATGTTCAAAAGGAGTGACTAATGGTTCACAGCTTAGAGGGGTTGTTGTGAGGACTCGGTGAGATAATGTGTGGAGAGAGTCGAGCCCAGCGCCACCACACGGAGAGCTCTCTTCCAGAGCGTGCTTATTCAAGCCTCCTTCTGAGCCCACGGGAAACTGTCAGGCTGTGAGACGGCCATGCTTTCATGTTCCACCTGGCGTCCTGAGTGTCCTGGTCTCAGGAGGCTGAGCAAGGGGGTTGTTTATTCCCAGAACTGTTTTCCCACTGCCTCCCCCAGACACACGCAAGGAGCCAAGTGGGCAGGATGCAGAGCGCAAGTCCTGCCAGCCTGATGGAGTGGAAGGCTGAGGATTAGCTCCTGCGGACAGACAGATGGGCCTGGGGACACTGGGCACGCAGCCCACCCCTCACCCGGCCTCCCCGCCTGGGGCCCTGACCCCAGAGCTGGCTCGGCCCAGACTGGAGTCCCTCCTTCCCCCTCTTTCCCTTTCCAAGTTCTGACTTTCTGTCTGACACTCTTTGGTTCTGTGTCCCCGTTCTTTCTGTCCTTTCTGTCCCTCCCCACCTCTACCCACCCCAGACCACTTTTGGCTATTTATCATCCTCCTTTTCTGGCTCTGTTTATCTACCTCTCTAGCCTTTTCTCTCCCTCCCTCCCTCCAGCCCTCCTGCCCTCCTTCCCTCCTTCCTCCCTCCTTTCCCCTTCCTTCCTTTCCTCCCTCCCCCTCTTCCTTCCCCCCTTCCTTCCTTCCTTCCCTCCTTCCTTCCTTCCTTCCTTCCTTCCTTCCTTCCTTCCTTCCCTCCTCCTCTTCCTGCCCTCTCTCCCCCTCTTTCCTTCCTCCTTCTTTCCTTCTTTCCTTCCCTTTCTCCCACCTTCCCTCCCTCCTTCCCTCTTTTCCTTCCCTCCTTCCTTTCCTCCTTCCTTCCTTCCCTCCTTCCTTCCCTCCCTCCTTTCATCTTTCCCCCTCTTTCCTCCTTCCCTCCCTCCTTCCTTCCCTCCCTCCCTTCCTTCCTTCCTTCCTTCCTTCCCTCTGTCCCTCTTTCCCTCCTTCCTTCCCTCCCTTCCTCCCTTCCTTCATTCCCTCCTTCCCTCCTTCCTTCCATCCTTCCTTCTATCCCGCCCTCCCTCCCTCCCTTCCTCCTTCCTTCCTTCCTTCCTTCCTTCCTTCCTTCCTTCCTTCTTTCCTTTCCTCCCTCCCTCCCTCCTTCCTTCTCCCTTTATGTCTTTCTCTCTCCATCTGGCCTGGTCCCTCTCTGCCTCTCCATAAAGATCTACAAGATGGCTGGTGTCAGTCCCTCTCTGACCTTCCATACACTCTTCTCTCCTGCTCTGTCTCTCTTGCTTAATTTTCTTGCTCTATTTCTTTGTCCTGTCTCTGATGCATGCACCTTCCCTCCCTGGCTCCCCTGTTCTCTCTCCCCACCTTCTCCTCAGGGTTCGCTGGCCTCCACATGCCCAGGGTCTGGCTTAGCAGGCTCTGGACTGTCCTGTCTTCTCCTAGACCAGCATGGGTTGCTTGACCCTCTTTCCCTGCCTTATCTGCTTTCTGTAGAATCCAGAAGCATCACTTCCATTCCTCCTTGAAAAGTGGGCTGGGGCTGAGACTGATCTTCTGGGGCATGTACCTGGGGCTGCCTCGAATCCTAGGGAGGATGAAGAAGAGCAGGAGGGACGCTCAGCAGCCTGAGGCCAGGCCCTGCATCATGCGGTTCTGGGAATGGCCAGTGCTCTTCCTTGGGGAGGACGCATTGCACCCGTCCTGCCTGCCTGGGCGGATAGAGAAATGGAGAGTGCCTGCATGCAGGATCCCGCCATCTGAAGGGTGACACTAGGGCATGTGAACTTGTTCAGAGGCAGGCACTGGGTGGCCAGGGGGCAACAGCTGTCTGCTATGGTGTCATCAGGGCCAGGCCTGTGTTCCCACCACCAGGAGCTATCAGTCCCTCCTCGGGGCTTCCTTCCCTTGGAATTTTTCCGTGTCATCCCACCACTGAGTCTGGAACAGCTGCCCTTCATCTCCATTCCTGGAGAGCCCTGGCCTGGCTCTTGGACCAGCTATCACAGCATCTGAAGTCACCTGGCTGGGGTTCTCTGCCCCACCCCCCGCTGTGTGCTCCCCAAGAACAAAGACATCTGGCTTCCTGGAAGCTGCTGAGTCCCCTGTGCCTGGCACAGAGGAAGGACACACAGACTTCAGGTGGCTGATACAGGTTGGGGAATAAGGAAATGTGACTTCACTTAAAGAAAGACGACATTGGCTGGGGGCAGTGGTGCACACTTGTCATCCCAGCTACTTGGGAGGCTGAGGCAGGGGGATCTCAAGTTCAAGGCCTGCCTGGGCAACTAAGCAAGATCCTATCTCCAAATAAGATAAAAGACAGCTGGGGTGTAACTCAGTGGTAGAGCATCCTAGGTTCAACCCCAACTACTGGGGAGGAGGAAGGAAAGAGAGATGCTCTTGCTTCCAGGGCCTCTGTGTCCTACACACAGCCCCTCCTGGCTCGGCCATCTCTAGACATCAGTGTGGAGCTGGTGGGACCTCGGAGGTCACTTTGATCGGCCCTGCTGCTTCACAGACAGGCCCTGAGGCCCACGCTGCCCCAGGAGCGGGAGCAGCAGAGGGAGGCTCCTCAGCCTGCGGGTCTGTTGGGCCCCCTCCTCACTCTGGCTGCTGCCTCCTCTGAGCTGCTACCTCTCCCAGTGCCTGTTGCTGTCTTTGTCTCTGCCCCAGGCTGTCTCCCTGTCTGCCACTGTCCTCGTCCTCTCTCCTGGTTTTTATTTTTTTCCCTCTCTCTCTGATGGGATAATTATGCTAATCAGCCTGTCAGAACAAAGATAATTTGTGGTGGGCTATTTCAGACTTCGGAATTCAGGCCAAGGCCTCTTTCCTGCTTGCCTCTGGATGCCCCTTAGCCTCCAGCCAGGGCCTGAGCCAGGCAGGTCTGAGAGAGAGGGAGGAGGGCCCCGGGGGCAGGCGACGGAGGGAGTATGTGGGTGTGTATGTGGGCGAGTACGTGGGCACAGGGGCACCTGCATTGCAGGGGACCCACCTCCGTGTTCAGGGGACCTGCTGTGCCACCAAATGTCTGCAGAAACCAGCAGACACGAAGGGGATAATGAGAGCAGTGCTGTCCCTGGATGTGAGAGCTGAGGGCAGATATTCTCCATGGGCGCCGCTCCAGCCTGGAGGGACCATTGACCATCCCAAGGCTGAGACAGCCATCGCAGGCATCATGCTCCCCTGGCAAAGACCAAGTCACACCCTTTGCTCTCTGGGGGATTGCACTGTACCCCCACCCTACCCAACTCCCCAAGGGGTCCTAGGGCAGAAGGCGCTCACTCCTGATCATTGGCGGGGGAGAAGGGTGCTGGCATTGGGCATCAGGGCTGGCTAAGCAGGGCCAGAGGGCAGTTCAAGTCCAGGGGCTGGCCAGGGGGTGAAGGGAGCCATCCTGAGGGACCAGGCTTAGCAGCAGGGAACCTGGAGGTGCAGAAGGGGAAGGCCCAGGGCTGGACAGGTGCCTTGCCCGCTCTCCTACTTCTCTGAGATGTGGGCTGAAGGATGCTGGGCTCAACCCTGGAGTGATCCCAGGGCTCTGGAGGCCACTGCTTGGCCCACACAGGCCTCCCCGAGGGTCCCTGAACCTCTCCAGGGGAGGTGTACCCTCAACTGCCACCATTCCCTCAGTGCCAGGAATGGAGCATCCACAGGTGTCCAGCACCGCGCTGACACCAGCTGCTGACAGGGCCTCTGTCTGTGGGGAGCACACAGGCTATGGGGGGCTTCCCAGAACCACTCCCCACCTCCCTGTGCCGACACAGACAGCTCCTACAGGGTGCAGACTTCCTCTCGGGGGTGAGAGCACAGGCCCAGTCCTCAGAGGAGAGCTCAGGGCCCACACCCTTGCTCTGGGCCTGTCCGAGCTTCCGGCTCCACCCCTGCCGAGTGGGCCTGTGCTCCTGCCTCCAGGGGTTCACCTGAGGTGGCAGAAGGGATGGGTCTGACTCTTGGCATCCTCTTCCCTCCGCATCAGCAAGCCCCTGCCCCACACCCACATCCTTCCTCTAAGGTCAGGACCCTGCTCTGCTCAGGTGCCTGGCTCTTGTAAGTCTCCCCCACCTGCCCCCTGCACTTCCTCCCCCTCCCAGCCTCGCCAGCAGCTCCCCCCACCCTCCTGCTGTGTCTCTGCTCCTCTCTGCAGACTAGCCAGTCCTCCTGCTCTGTGGCAGAGGAGGTCTTGCATCTTGACACCATGGGTGCCCAGCTGTGCTCACCCCGAGTGACGCAGCTGAGAAACTGCCATCCACTCAGAAGACAGGACAGGCAGCTTGCTGAGGGCAGGGCTGGAGAGCAGGTTGATGGGTTGGATGGACGTGTAAGAGAAAATGAAGATGGAGTGTTGTCTCTAAAAGAAAGGATCCAAGGCTCTTAAAATCCTTTATTTTGGAGATTTTCAAAACAGGTGGCTGTGGATCAGGAGAACCGTGAGCCCACCCCAGGGCTCACCATGGGTCTGGTTCCATCTGTTCCGCTGGCTTGGTGTCGTTTCTCCTCTGTTTCTGCAGCCTCTGCTTGGGGCCCTTTCCCAAGGTGTCAGGCAGGGTCAGTCCCTGGGCCCTTCACAGCCCCTCTTGAAGACTCAGCTGGGCATCGAGGGGGTCCAGGGAGTGGCTGGAGGGCCTGTGGCCCTGGGCCACCCTTTTCCTGGGAGCCCAGGAGGTGTGGAAAGAGGTGACTGGCTCTCCCCTCTCTGGTGTGTTTGGAATGCTGCCATGTCCCCAGTAAATGGTGGCAGGTGATGGTGGGGGCTTTGAGCCATTTAAATGTCTGTTGGGGAGATGCTGTGCAGACTCATATGATCTTCGGAAGGAACTTCTCTTCTGCACTTCTGCCTAATCGGCACCTCAGCCCAGGCCCAGCCAGGGCAGCCCTTCCCACCAGCCTCTTGTACCACCCAGGACATTCTTCTGGCCCTTTCCCATCTCCACCTCCCTGGCTTGGAAATTTTCCTTCTTAGTCCTAGGAGGGGTCTGGAACTGGTGTTGGAAAGTTCTAGAATCAAAGCTCTCCACAGGCCTGCTGGTCCAAGGCTGTGTGCTCCTGCCTACCGAGGCCCTCCAGCTGTCCCCTGAGGAAGCCTGGAGGTTGGAGGGAGGAGGCGTCTCCCTGAGACTCTGTGGCCGCTGCATGCGAGGCTGTGCTGGTCCAGGTGTGCTGGAGAGCCAAGGTGTGCCCTGGGCGGGACTGTTTGTGGCTCTGGGCTCGGGTGATGTGTGGTCTCCCGGTGACTTGGGATTAGTGATTTTTGGAGCTTCCAGTGTGTGTACTCACATCTGTCTGCCAGTCTCCGTGTGTCTGTCCAGGTGTTGGAAAGCATGCCCACCCTCATGTGCCAATGTGTGCTTCTTGGGGTCCGTGGAGGAAGATGCCCAGCCCTACCTGCCACTTCCTGTCCTGCTGGCAGGGTTCACCATGGCCATACCAGGTTCCACCGTTGACCAGGTGGGCTGTCACTCACTGTGTTAGGAGGGGAAGCAGCTGCCCGGCAGGCTGATGTGTCCCCCAAGCACCAGCAAATCTGTGAGCTGGAAGCCCATTCTGAGGCTCCCCCTCACTGTGCTGCTTAGGGCTCCTCAGGGCTGTGGGTCCAGGTAGGTGACGCCTCTGTTTATCACCTGCCTGATGCCACCTACGGTGCCACCCTCCAGGGCAGGGCCAGCTTGGGCTTCTTGTCTGTTCCAGAAGGAAGAGGCCCTTACATGGGCTCCCCTGGGCCCATGCGTGTGTGCATGGAATGTGGGCGTGTCCCTCCGCCCACACCTGCAGGTGCTTGCGTGTTGAGGGGCACCTGTGTGTGGCCTGCACGCGTGTCTGCGCCTGGTGTTCGCCCGCAGTGTCCTGCGTGTGTGCAAGTGCAGCCACGGGCCTCTGTGCATGTGTCGTACACACGTGGGGGCTCGTGCGCACACATGCGCGCTCCCCTGGCCTCCTTACAGTCCCCGGGTGGACCCCCAAGTGCCTCTCCTGTGGAAAACAGATGTGGCCTGAGTCCTTCCTCCCCCCCAGACCTCCTGGAAGCCAGCCACACCCCTCAGAGCTGCTCCTGCCCCACACCCCTTCCTGACTGCCCATCGCTCCCTCAGTAAAGGCCACGCGCTCCCTGTGCGCAGGGCTACTCCAGGCCCCTCTGTCACGGGAAGAGCTCTCCAGACTGTTTGCACCTGGCTTCGTCCACTGGAAGGCCTCCTGTGACCCTGTATTGAGCCAGTCCTCTGCCCTGGTGCTGTGCTGAGTGGGGACGAGGGCAGCAGAGCAAACACTCGCCAGCCCTCCAAGACTTCCCAGATGGGGCAAGGGCGGGTCCCAGGCCCTGGCCGTAGTGCACGCTGGGGGCAGGTGAGTCCCAGCAGCGTCAGCCAGGGTCCAGGCTTCCAGGCAGGAATGCCTCCCTCCTGCCAGCCTCCCTTTCAGCTGCAGAATCTCAGGAGTCCCCGCACAGCCTCTTCCTGGAAACTCTCCTCTGTTCTCCAGGTGAAAGCATGTCCCCTGTCCTCCTTGGCCTCACCCTCCTGAAAGTCCCTTTCCTTCTCGGAGTGGGGGTTTCCCGAGGCCAGGGCTTGGCTGGCAGCTGGCACAGAGGAAGAAGGCCGGGGGCGTTCTGACTGCAGAGGGGAAGCCTGGGGTGCCTGGTGTCCCCATCCTGTGCTGGTGTCCTCTTCCCTCTGGCAGGTCTGTCCAGCAGTCCTCCTCATCCTGCTGTGACCTGTCAAACCCCACATTAGCTTCCCCCCAGGGAGCTCTTCCGGCCTCCTTCAAGTGGATAAAGCACCGTGAGTGTCTCCTGCGAGCTCCCGACCCCAGACCGCACTGCCCACCACTTGCCCATCATCACTGGGCGGTCTCACAGGTCCCCAGAGACGGACCTCAGGCCAGTGCCTGGTCCTCCAGCTTGAGGCCCACAGGTCACCACTGATTTCTTCCTGTCAGCCTGTCCTCTTGCAGATTCACCTTCTAGTGGGCCCGCATCCATCCTCCCCCATGCTCTGCAGCCAGCCTGCCCGGGCCACTGCCATTGCCGTCGGAGCTGCCTGGGCCCCACCTGGGGACTCTGCAGATGTGATTGTGGTGCTGCCCCGCCTAATGCCACCAGTAGCTCACCGTTGCCTTCAGGGTAGACCCAAGCCCTTTGGTGGCCTGCCAGCTTCCCCTCATCCTGCAGACAGCTCAGCGCCGGGTCCTCAGGAGCCCTCCTCCCTCCCTCCCTGCCTCGACGTGGGCCAGGCCAGGCCTTCCTGCCTTCTACTCGGCACACTTAGCACTCCTGGAGCCTGAGCAGGACACGCATCCTGGGCATCATTTTACAACTTCAGGGTCGTCTCCTGACTCGGTGCTGAGTCAGGGTCCAACCAGGGCTGTCCGCCCACACCTCCCCCTCCTCCTCCAGGCAGTCCTCCAAAAGCCCCTTTGGAGGGCACAGTGGGGGCACCTTTGTGGTGACACACTCTCGTCACCTGCCTTGCACGGTGTCCCGTACTCTTTCCTGGAGTGAGCTTTCCTGGTCACACAGCTGGGTTCCTGCTCATCTTTGGCCCTGGCTTTAGACAGTCCCACCTGGAAGAGGCCTGGTTAGACCCCCTCCCCATCCGTGGGTTTCCACGTCCATCTTGGCTCTTCCTTTCCAGCTTGTACCTCAGTGGAAGATCCACTCATCTTCTGCCTCCTCCTGTCTGCTGGCCCTGCCCAGCCCTGGACAGAGACCCCCATGCTTCTCCTGCTGGTGACCTGGTGTCCATCCCAGAGGCCTCCAGCACAAGCACGCAGCATCGGTCCAGGAGGTGCGTCAGGGAGGGAGCCCATGGTGTGGCATCTCAACCCTGCAAGGGGTCCATTTTAGAGATGAGAAAACAGGGCGGGTATGGGGGGATTGCCAGTGGCTCACACCCAGGGGGGTCTGCCCAGCTGCTCTCATTCATTCCTGCAGCACCTACTTTGTGCATGGGGCCCTGTGCCAGGAACTGGGGCACAGAGCGCATGGTCAGAGTGGCTGGATGGCTCAGGCCTGCAGGGAGGGGACCACAGATGGGGTCTGTGGGGAGGCCTGAGGAGGCTCCCCAGAGGAGGAGCTCTTTGAGTGGGGTTTTGAGGGGTGGATAGGGTCTCATCACTGTGGTGGGTATCACACAGCAGAGGGAGCCCTGGACGGGACTAGAGGCCTGGGTTCCAATCCCCCTCACCCCTAGCATTTCGAGAAAGCCGCCTCCCTCCCTGAGCCTGGTCCTGCTCTGTGAGGAGAGGAGGTGGCTGCCCCTCTGACGGCTGTGGGCTAACGTGGCTAATTGGCAGGAACCTTCACTTCCTTTTGTTCCCCTCACGGGAGAGAGCGGCCACCTTTCAAAACCCCGGAGGGCTGGGGACAGAGTGGGAGCAGCCAGACACAGCTGCACTCTCCCTGCTGCAGGACTCGGTCCTCCTGTCCCTGTCCCTCTGCTGCCCTCCCCCCTCGCCTCCCTCCCCCTATTTATTCCAGCTCTTTCTCTTCTCTTCTCCTCTCCTCCGTCTTTCCTCCTCCTGCCCTGCCCAAGGGGGAGAACACAAAGGGTAGTCAAAGTTAATTTAGGCTCAAGTACCTGGTCACCTAGAAGCAAGGCCCGTCCCCTGACGCAGGGCCTCAGCCTTGGCCTCATTAATCTGCGTGAGCCCAGCACAGGCGGTGCCCACGATGTAAGTAGGGCAGAGCGCGTGGCCGTGGCTGCAGCCACCTGACGCCCCCCGGCAGTCACACGGCCACCCCCAGGTGGGCTGGGGGAGAAGACCAAGGAGAGGGAAGGAGAAGCAAGAGACCAGGGCACTTGCTGTCTTCTCTTTCATGCGTCCTTTCTCCTGGCTCAAGGACCCGGGCTGTTTGCTGTCCCTTCCTTTGTGGGTCCTTGATCACAGTCCAGTCTTCCTCACCAGGAGTCCACCTTCAGAGGGTGCTGCAGGCCTTTCGGCCACCTGGCTCAGCCTCTGCTCACATGTGCTGACCCTCAGAGGACTCCTGTGGCCATCCTCCCAGTCTTGAGCTTCCGCGGCAGGAGTGCTGGGTGACAAGGAGCAGCAGCTCAGCCCCTGGCCCAGCCAGCTCCAGAAGATTTCCTCCTCCTCCCAGGTGCATGCTCCAGACACATGTCCTTTGTGTCCCAGGACATTTGCTCTGCTCTGCCGTGGCTGATGCTGAGAAACCTCTGACCCCTCCTGTAGCAGGGGCTCCACCACGCCCCACTCCAGCCTGCCCACCCTCTCACTATAAGGCCACGGGTCCCTGACATCCCAGGGATGAGTGTATGATTGACAGGTGAAAGCATGTGAGCCATGAATGAGGTCAACTTGTGCAAACTGTGTCCCCCAAAGCAACAGTTTGGCCCAGCATCAGGGAAACGTCCAGTTTTGGTCTAAAGAGTCTAGGAATAAACACACACAGACACACCTCGTGGAGCTGCTCGCATGGCAGGCGGAGGAGACCAGTGGCCACCACTGCCCGGGTCTCCCCAGGCCTCTGCACAGTTGAGCTGGGCGGAGCCAGGTCCTGGGCAGGTTGTCCAGCATCCACTCCTGCCTCGTCTTCCAGGAGGGCAGGAAGCTGGGCTCCCATGCCAGCCACAGCTCATGGTCAGGCTCTTAGGATTTGTCAGTAAATTAAGGAACATCCAC
Source organism: Glaucomys volans (assembly GCA_020662805.1). NCBI lineage: Eukaryota > Metazoa > Chordata > Mammalia > Rodentia > Sciuridae > Glaucomys > Glaucomys volans. Next base: position 281,298 of record JAJEJO010000299.1, read on the forward strand.
ATTTTACTGGAAAAATATTATTTTATAAATGGAGAAAAGAGTGGAAGGACCTTACCAGGACACTGATGGGGGCCCTTCTGGGTGGCCTCATTGTAAGTGTTGTTACTTTCTTTATGTTATTCAGTGGACATGTATTTAGCAAGGAGGAATGACGATATTTAAAAATCTGAGTTTGAATGCCAATTTGATTGCATCTCAGCTGTGCTATCTTTGGCAAACCACCTCTCCTTCCACGGTTCCAATTTCTGCACCTCTAGGACTGGGGTAAGAAAAGTCATTGCGTAGCGTTGTTCCAAGAAAGAAAATCTGTGTGTGTGCATGTGCAGACACTGAAGCAAGATTTGGCAGTCATTTAGAGAAACTCTAATGGGATGGGCACACATGGGCATGCTAGAGCCAGCTGGAGCCTGGATTCAAATCCTGATTCTGATACTTAACCTACTGTGTGACTTTGGGAAAGTTGATTGACCACTCTGTGCCTCTGTTTCTTGTTTATAAAATGGGATTGTGATAAGAAATAAAGGAATTACTATATACAAAATACTTAAAAAGGTGCCCGTTCACAGTATTTCATAAATACTAGCTGTTATTGTTATTGCTCTTGTTCCGTTATTATTGAATCCATGTCACTTTCTTTCTCAGGCCGTGGGAATTCAAAGCCCTCTGTCACCCAGGAACTGCTTTTCTCAGCCAGGGCCCTGTCCACCTGACTTTCAAAGCAGAGGGAGATAATGATGATCCTTTAGTAGCTTTAGTCAAGGGACCGGGGACCACCATGAAAATTGGGGTTCAGTACATAGCTGGTGTCAGAGGTCAGATGAGTTAAAGTCAAGGTTCAGCCTGAGGTCAAGGTTGAGACTAAGTGGAAGGAGGAATCATGTGTCCGCTGGGACCAAGGCCCAGGTGCATCTCCTGCTTTCCCGAGGAGCCACGCGGGGCCAGGTCCTGCTCCAGGCTGCCATAGTGACCTTTCTCTGAGTCCCACCTTTGCCCCTCGGGCAAAGCCACGCTTGGCCTGCTCCAGCCTCCCCACAGGCTCCCTGATGCCACATCCCACTCAGTGTGAGCCCGGGAGCAGTGCCCCTGAGGAGGCCCAGGGAGTCCCCAGGAGCTGCCCCTGTGCCCGGATCCCTGAGCGTGGCTCAGCCCGAGGGGTGGGCTCAGCCCTGGAGGGAGGAGGCGCCTCCTGAACCAGTGCCAGCCCTGGGCCCAGCGCTCAGCCTGGCTCCCGCCTGTCCCCCAGCAGGTGGTGGGCTGGAGGGTGGGAGATCAGGAGGCCGGACTCTCCTTCCCCTGGGCCTCAGCAGTTGATGGAGGCTCAGCGGCTCCCCGTGAGCCAGGCTCCTGCGTGTCCTTGCTGTGAGGAGGGGCACAGAGCTGTGCACACAGGTGGCCCAACACGAGCTCACAGAATGAATAGTCACTACTAATCTCTCCCGAGCCTTCCTTCCTGTCCTCTCCTGGCTGACTGGGAGGTGCCTGCAGGCAGGGACGCCTCTGTCTCATCTCCGTGTCTCCATCCGCCTGTCACAGGGAGGTGCACCCTCAGCGTGACCCCAGGCCCCCTCCATCAGGAGCTCATCCAAACAGGACCTGCACACAGTAGGGCTTCAGCCTACACAGGCTGGCACACAGGAGTTGCTTTTCAGCATGGGGCAAGCATACAGTAGGCGCTCTCCCAGTACGCAGTACACTTTCATCCAGCATGGTGCTTGGCGCATAGTAGGGCCTCACCCATCCAGAACTCTCCTTGGCGCAGGCAAACTTCAGAAAAATGTTGGCTGGGTGGTTATCATTCTCCCTCTGGATAACCAAGCAGCGGCTGCTGAGTCCCGTTTGGTACCGGGTGCTGTGGGCCGGGGTGGCTGAGTGGAGGCAGGCCAGGCCTTCGTTTTTGTTTGCTGAGCCTGGAGCCAGCGACGAGACTCCGGCCCTTTACTGTCCAGGTCTGAGACAGGTGCAAGGAGGGGGCGCCTGGAGCTGGGGGCCATGTCCCCAAGTGCACAGTCAGGTCGTGGAGGGTGTGCGGAGTCCCTGAGGGCCCCTGACACAGAGCCTGTGAGGGGCAGGTGCTGCTCTGAGCTGGACCAAAGGGCCCTGAGTAAAAACTGCCTGCTTTTCTGGAGAGTGGGAGGAAGGGAAGAACACAGCCACCATGTTCCTGGTCCCTGCCAGCAGCAGGGAGCACTTGGAGGGAAAATAAGGGAGGGTGGGAGGCTGGAGGAGCTGGGGGAGGCTGGAGGCCGAGCTGTTTGGGAACTCTCTCATACAATGACCCTGAGGGTCATCCAGGAGGGGGAAGGGCCTGGTACTGGGGGGCGCAGGGCAGGCAGGTGGGAACAGGTTGTGGAGGGGCTTTGGAGGTCGGGGTGAAGGATGTGGATTAGATGGCCGTAGGCCCTGACCCTGGGGGCTTCGGAGCAGAGGAGGATGAAGGAGCACCAGATTGTGGTCAGTAGCAACCTGGAACCGAGACCAAGACTGCTGGGGAGGGTGGTGGTGGTCCAAGAGGAGAGGGTGGGGGTGGGGAGAGGAGGGGCCGTGGCCTCAGGGGCTTGAGGGTGGAATTGTCTGGTTTGAGGTTAAGTGAGGAGGACAAACTAAAGGCCTACAAGAGTGACCTGGGCACTGGGATCAGAGCCGGAAACACCAGGCCCAGGACAGTGGGGAGCAGATGGTCCTCCCTGAAACTGCCTCCCCTCCTCTGGCTCCTCCTCCCCTTGAGCGCCTGCTCCCCTCTCCCTCTTCTCGCAGTGCCTCCCCTGCTGTCAGAAATGCCACCATCCAGATCGAGTGTCTGGTCCCCTGTCCTTCATCCCCAGGGGTCCCTCTCCTCCTCTGTCCTTTCCTGCCCCTTCTGAGCCAGTGTTCTCATAGGAAACATTTAAAAGCAAGTCGCCCAGGTCTCAAGGTCTCCACAGGGTATCTGACAGCCTGATGGGCGGGGACAGAACCGGGACTAGGGGACTAGCCAAGTGCCCTGGTTTTTGCGTTGGACAATATAAGGTTTGGATCCCAGCTCTGCTCTTTATGAGCCGCATGATGTCAGGCAAGGTATTTGACCCCGGCTGAGGCTCCAAATCACATGCCAGCACAAGGCCTGGCACCAAAGATGCATTCCATGAGCCATGACTGATGGTGGCGGCGGTATTTATTAACCAAATGTGCTGCTGTCCCCCAGATGGATCCTACAGATGCCAGAGCCACGTCAGTGAGGTATGTTTGGGATTAGATCGAGCTGCCCAAGTCACTGGATGCGGGCCACGCGTCCTGAAGTCCCACTCTGGGCAGGCTGCCTGGTCCTCGGAGCTTCGTTTCCATAGCCACAGGAGGACCAGACCCTCGGTCTCCCTGCAGAAGGCCTGGGGTGCTTGCAGCTCTGCCCCGTGCTGGGGCCACACAAGACCTGGACACAGCAGATTTGAAGCTGCCTGGCTTGCCTTGAGGCAGGACCCCAGGTTATACCCTACCTGTGTCTTTCAGGCCTAGGGCAGGAGTCCCATCTCTCTCTTGAGACCCAGTCAGCCCCAGGCCCCCACATCAGGGCGGCCTGGGGGGCTACAGGTACAGAGCCTCCTTCTCTCCTGACCTGGCACAGCCTTAAAGGAGGAGTGGCTGGCGTCTGACTCCCCGCTGACTGCAGGCCCGCCCTCGTCCTTGCCGCACTTCTGCAGGCTGCCGCTCAGTGTTCTGCGTCCCCTGGCTTCTGTCAGGCCTCCTCAAGTGTATCCCCTGGGCTCTTCACCTGGCAGGGCCTCTGCTACAAGAGACTTTCTGGCAATCAGAACTTTTTCACCCTAGGGAAGTCAGGGTGCTCCAGAAGTGCTCCTGGACTCTGTCCATCCTCAGGGATGCAAGGGAAGGAGGACCCTTTCTCCTCCAGCATGTAGTGGGAGGAAGAGCAGAACATCAACCATCACTCATCATCTGTGTGACTTCAGACAAGTCACCTTACCTCTCTGAGCTTGTTTCCTGAACTTTGTCAAGTAATTTCATCTTTTCAGGGACATTGTGCTGATTAAAAGAGATATGCACACCAAAAGCACCTTTGAAGCTACCGTGTGATGGGAAATATAAGTCACCTACTGACACCAGAGTTGGGAGCCCAAGTCATGCCTTTGACCTAATGGACAGTTTTGAGCCGTCTGTATTCTCTCGTGAATCTCCAGCGTCCTGCTGTCTGTCGCATGAAGGATCAGTCTAAATGATGTTGTGGGATCAGTCTAAATGATGTTGCAGTTCCCTGCCAGTCTGAAGGTCTGTGATTGACACTTGGATTTTTCTGTTCCAGGACAGGGACCAGTGGTCTTAGAATCCATCCCTGCCCAGGCAGAGGGCCCAGGTCCTCAAGACTGGCTTTGGACCCCCTCCAGCAATCCAGTCCCACGCCACACCTCCCCACCCCTCTCCACTCCACTGCCCATTCCTCCCTACACTGGTGCTTTGTCCAGGAAGCTAATTGCTGTGACCCCACGGTTTATCTGGAGACAATACAAGTGGATTGAAACTGCCGCATCAGGGAAAATGTGCTCCACTTAGATCTTGCGATGAGCTGGGCACCATTCTCTATGCGGCCTGCTTGAGAGAGGCAGCCACCCCGTGCTCCATTGGTCATTGGCCACTGTGGGCCATTTGCTGAATGAACAGTGTGGCTGTCCGCCAGGGTATGGGGCTGGCCAGGAGCACCTGCCACCCACGGGCTGCGGTGGTAGGGGTGACCTCACTGTGCCCTGCCTTGCCCACCTCCCTCCAGTAGCCAGCCCTCTGGTCAGAGGGGACACTTGGGTTAGCACAGTCCCTGCTACTAGCCCTGATGTGGAGATGGCAGCAGCTGCCGTTTCCTGGGCTCTTCCTGCGCCCTCTGCCAGCCCTGGCTGAGCACGCTGCAGACATTACCTGGGCCACCAATGAGAGCGACTGTGAGAGATCGGTCCTCCTTGGTCCTCCCGTCTTATAGACCAGGAGACTGATGCAGGCCCACATCTCTGATTCCGAAGCTCTTGACTACCACACTCAGTGACCTTGAGAGGTCACCGGGAAGGGGCTGCCATGGAGGATCCAGGTGCAGCAGAAGAGGGCCCTTCCTGCCAGCAATGGGAGGCTGCATGAGACCTCACCCCGGGTCTCTGGGGACCCATTCCTTGTCCCTTGGATCTGGCTCTGATTTCAATGCTGGAAGCAGGTCCCATCCCCAGCCCCTTCCCCATCCTGCTCTGGCACACTGCAGCCCTGGATTTCCTGCCCTGAGCCCAGATGTCCATAGTTGGGTGGCTACAGAAGTGATCTGCACAGGGTGCCCCTGAGGGTCTCCAGGGAACAGCACTCTCCTGTGTCCAGAATGCACAGCCCCTTCTGGCTTTTCTGTTGAGCAGAACAAGCCCTGGGGAGATGGCTCTCCTCTCTTCTCTCCATCCCTTCTTTATCTATAAGGCCAGTTGCAGCTCCCTAAGGACCCCCCACCATACCCCAGGTGGGCCTGCTGTGTGCATCCCAGGCAGAAGCCCCTGTGACACCGTCCTCAGGTTTCCCTATGCCAAGTGAGATGCTGAGCTGGTGAGAAGGGGCCATGGGGCAGGGGCCACCTGCCCAAGTACCCATCAGGCCAGGCCAAGGTCTGTCCCTGGGGGACAAGGCTTCACCTGCAGTCAGGTACTTGGCAGGCAACAGCAGGGCGGGGCTGGTGCTGGCAGTGGGGCAGCCCAGAACAGAGGTGGGGCATCCCTGGCATCTCTAGCTCCTTCCTAGACCATCTGCAGGAAGGCAGGGCACATCCAGCACCTTGCTGCCTGCTGTGCTCACAGGCCTGGCAAGGGTGGACGATGAATGAATGGATAAAGGCCGGGGGCTGACTATCACTAATTCAGCTCCTAGTCACTCATTTTCCTTTGATTCATTTGCTCGTTCGTTATCTATTCTTGCCAGGAATTTTCTGGTCCAGATTCTTAATGTGCAATTATCTCCTGGGTCAGGACTAGGGAGAGTCTAATGAGGTGCTTTGGGCACAAAATTTACAAAATTTAAGGTGACACCCACTCTCAGGGTCAGTCACTGCCCGGGTGCTCAGCTTCTGAAGACACCTTGCTGGCAGGGATGGATGGGGACAGGGAGGAGGAGGAGGCCTGCTGTCCTTCCCTGCTCACCTGGCTGATGAATGTTCATCCCCAGATCTGTGGGGCTTCAGTGTCTCCCTTCTTTACTCTGAGAGGGCCTCAGTTTCCCCACCTTGCCTGACCTTGAGCTGGGCCCTGGCAGGAAGGGTCTCAGCCACTCTGTTCTGTGTTGATGTCCCTTTGCCCCATGTGTGGCATTCTGAGCAGGGTGTCCGGGGCCAGGTCCCCTCTACTTGGGGAATTGTGACAGTTGGGCAAGCTACTTAAACTCCCCAATGTGCCCCTGTCTTTAACTGTAAAAGGGACACAATAATCACCCCTGCGTCACGGGTTGCAGCGAGGGTTCTGGTGGACGCCTTCTGGTGGACGCCGTGTGTAGTGTGTACGCATGAGGGACGGGGCCTCTGCAGGGTGGCTGTGTCATTGTTGGCTTTTCATGACCTTTAGCCCCTCATCACCTGGGGAGGGTCGAGCTCAAAGCCTCAGGTTATTGAGCCCCCAGGGTTCAGTCCCCCCCCCCCCCCCCCCCGTGGTGGACCCCCAGGGTGGGTTTGGCCCCTGCCTCCCCAGTGTCCCCAGCTGCAGGCAAGGGAGCAGTGTCCCTGGCTCCTTCCAGTTGAGCTCTCCTGGAATTCACAGGAGGTTTAGAGAAAAAATTCACACTTCACTGAAAATGTGTTTCAAACAATTAGCAGGTCTTTACGGCAGGAGCCTTTGAAGGCGAAGCCCAGACCCGTCTCTGTGAAGGATTTCCCCAGAACTGACAGGCTGGCAGACGCTGCCACACCAGCTTGGCCCTTGCCTGAGTGCCAGGGGCTCCAGCTCTGGGCTGGCCCAGGGGGCTCATGTGAGTCCCTCCAGGCAGCGGCTCCAGTGTCCTCCTCTCCGACAGGGAGCTTCCTGATGGAGAACTGGGTCTGTGCTATGGCCACCGACATATTCAGGGAGCTGGTTCCAGTGGGTCCCGTGTCATGTCTGGGATTTTCGTGTTCTCCACACCTCCCAGCCCCGCACTAGGTACAGCCCTTAACGTTGAACTTGAAACTCTTACATCCCTGAATAGTGCCGACCCCGTGTGTTATCATCAGTTGAATAAATGAAGGGCTCTCGACCTAGAGTTAGCCTCCCTTTCCCCAAGCTGCAAGCTGGAAGCAGGTGGGGTGGGGGACAGGTGGGCTCACTGGTCTCTAGGGCTCTGAGCTTGACCTTACTTTCCTTGGAAGGGTTCTTCTTGCCATGAAGGAAGGTGGGCTCCTAGTTCTGCTGCCGCTGAGCTGTATGATCTTGAGCGAGTCACTTAAGGCATCTCGGTTTTTCCATCTGTGGAATGGGTAAAACAGTCTCATGCTGCGGGGCAGGTGGGGAGATTGGGCCAGGTGACGCCTAGAAAGCGCCCTGCATGGTTGCTCATGGTTTGTTGAGTACAGGTTCTGCGTATTGCTGTGCTTTTCCCATCCTCCTTTCACAGAGTCAAAGTAGACCATGGTGGGAGGGGCCCTTCACACCGGAGCCCACCCCCGCCCACCCCGAGAGGAGCGGATGGACGGTGGAGAGAGCCAACCAGAATGGGAGCAGAAAGCAGTGGTCCCGCCCTCTGCCCCAGGAAGCCCAGGCCTCTAGCCTTCTGTTTGATCCCCTTCTCTGACATTCCATCCATCATCATAATTGCTTCTCCCGAAAAATGAATTTGTAGTTGATTTCTTCAAAAGAGGGAATCAGCCAACAGATAAAAAGGTTGTTTTATTTAATTTGCATGAAGAGGCTGCCTGCTGCCTCCCAGCTGCGCCGGCAGGGCTGCGGGAGGGGAGTTGAGGGGAGGGGAGGGCCGCTGTGTGTGGAGCGGTGTGCACAGGTAGGCCGGCTGCTCCCTGGCTCCCGCCTTGTCTCCCCACATCGTGGTCCTAGGGATGGGATCCTGGGGATCCATGCTGATCCTTCTATTAGAGGACATCCAGGCCTGCTCCCCACCTATCATTTCTGGGGTAAGACAGGGATTCTAACCCAGGGGACTGAGACCCAAGGAGCCAGACACAGGGGCAGAAACTCAGGAGGTCAGGGGTTCTGCTGACCAGAGACCCAACACACAGTGCCTGTCATCAAGAGTCCTAGGGAGGGGAGGTGGTATCCAAGTTGCATGTGCCTTTGGGTGAAATGGAGCTGTACACTTCTCTCTGAGATGGGCTTCATCAAGGGTGTCTTTCCTGATGTTCCCTCATGCTAAAGTGTGGCTGACTCTCTCAGGAGTCTCTAATGCAGTAACGAGAGCTCTGCCTTCCAGAGAAATCCTTGGCAGGGGCCATGGTTAATGGGCAGGTGGATCCACAGCTGGGGTAGAAGTGGAGTCGAGCAGATGTGAGAGGGCACAGAGAAACCCTGCTCTCTGTGAGCCTCTCAGGCCCAGGCAGAGTCCAGGGAGGCAGCCCTCCATGGTTCCTGGGATGGGATGCAGAGGTGTGCAACATCTGGACGAGATGCTAAGCATGGTATTCTGTTCTCAGGATGCTCCAGGGAGCCAGAGACTCGGGTAGCCCAGGAATGGGGGTGCCGTATCATTTATTTTCCAGACACAGACACTTCTGGAGTGAAAGTGGGTTCTGTTAGTAAGTGCTCTGAGACAAGAAGTATAAACCACAGTGGTCCTAGCAAAGCAAGACATAGACCCTACTGACGTCCGGGATGCCACAGAGACCTAGGCAGATAGGGTCTCCTCACAGGAGTTACCCATGGGGGCCGGGGACTAGAGCCACAGGCCTGTCTGGGGGTACCAGGGCCATAGAATGGAGGTGGAGAAGCAGCTGGGAGCTGATTCCATCCACTGGGCTCTGTGTAGGCAAATCCCTTACCTTCTCCAGGCCTCTCCGTGGGTTGGGGAATGTGAACCCGCCTCCTGTGTCCATTGCGTCCTGTAATCACCTTGCTCGACTGTTTATTTTACTTGCTCGTTGCTGTGCCTTGCCTGTCATGCAAGTCCTGGAGGACAGAAACCTTGTCTATCTTATTCATGGCCATGCATGCAGCCCGAAAATTGGCACCAAGAACCAGTAGACACTTAACAAATGGGTGCGGATTTGAGGGTCACTGGAGGGCCCTCATTTGCAGATATGTGTCCGGTGTGGCTGCGTTGCTATGTCAGGAAGCCCCAGGGACTGTTGGGGAGGCAGGTGGACCAGGTCCTTCTCGGGGAGCCCCTTCCTGTCTGCGCCCTCTCTCTTAGTCTCCCTCTCTGTTTGCCTGGAAATCTGCCCCCCCCCCACCCCACACTCTATAAGAAGCCGCCATTCAGACGTGGCACAGTTTTGGTTGTAGTTAAGGTGGGTTTGGAGGTGAGTGGGGGTCAGGGGTTCTCTGAATTAAAACTTAACAGAGATGACAACAGAATTACTGAGAATTATTAAATCATGGTTTTAATTTTCTGGAAGCAAACTCAAAAAGCATTATGGACACCAGCTGTAGCTCATCCTGGTGGGTTTGGGCTTCTTCTTGTCGGAGGGGCTGGTACGGTGCTGCGCCATTGGTTTTACTCTGGAATCACCCCTCCCTGGGAAGACCCCCTTCCCTCTCCCCACAGTCCCAGTCCCACTGACTCTAAGTGGGATGGGGCAGCCTAGCATCAGCAGGGCTGTTCAGGAGGGGTTGTCCTCTGCTTGCAATGCACAAGGCCGAGCGCAGGGGCTTTCCCTGCTGTTTCCTTGGAGGGGCTTCTTCTCCTGTGCCCTTTGCCACAGCCTTCTGGTGGCAAGGCTGCTGCTCTAACTGCAAGAGATGTTCCCAGCCCCGGGACTGGGCCTCTTCCTGGCTTCCTCTGGGGCACATGACCAGCTTTTCACTGTCCACTTCTGTGGGTCAAGTGATCATTAGGCTTTGATTGTAAGTGATAGAAAGTTCATATCAAGTGACTGACCTTGTCAATACCGTCATGTACTGACGACTTCTCCTCCTCCTCCTAATCCTTCTTTTTCTCCTCCTCCTCCTCCTCCTTCTCTCCCTCCCTTCCCTCCTCCCTCCATCTTCCTCTGGCCCATGACGCCTGCTTTTCCCTGTGAGTGTTCTTTATTTTCTCAGGTTGGCTTTTCCCCGAGTTCAGAGCCACAGTCTGTGGAAGGTCCAGGCTCTCATTTGTTGTGGTTTCACATCTTCCCTCTCCACGTGCAGCCTGGAAAACCCCAGGAAAGGACTGGGACCTATGACTGTGGTCAGGGAATCCGACTGAGCAAAAGGACTGCAGCTTCGTCCGAGCACTGCCTGGAGCCTGAGGGTGGAGGGGGCCTGGGGGTGACACAGACATTGCTTCTGGGGACAGTGTGAGCTGCAGAAATCCTCCTAGGCTCTGAGTGGCACAGGGTGTGTGTCACCTCCTGGCCTTCCAGCAGCAGAAGGAAGGACTGTGAGGCTGAGAACAAATTTCTCCAATGGACAGGAACAGCACCGTGAGATTTTGACTGACACCTTTGGCTCCTGCCCTGGCAGCAGCAGGTCACGGTTTCACCGTTTGGTCATTGCAGACTCCTCCATGGCCTGTGATCCAACTCTGGGCCTCAGGGACGTGGGAGTTAGCTGAAAACACCCTCAGCCCATGAAGAGCTATGGGGAAAGAGATCAGGTCCATACCATTGCCTGACCCAGCATGGTGCCTCTCACCCCATCCTCTCCCTCTGCCTGGTCTGGGTTAGAGTCAGCCTCAGTGGACCAGGGGACAGGGCCATCATTTTAAACCACCCCCAGCTTCCTGCCTCAGGCCCAGCCCTAGCCCCAACGTGTGCTGCATTTCCTGCAGAGTGTATTGAGATTGTGTGTTTTCTCTCCTACTGGTGCATGGGTGGGGCAGGGACTGGGTTTTGGTCACAGTTTGTCTTCAACACACGACACAGGGCTGGGTACCTGCTGTAACCTTAAGGGATGCTCCTTGCCTATATCCTTCGCAGATGCCTGCCTGCCAATCAGGTTAGCAGAGCCCCAGTGTCCCCCAGAAACCACTCAATGCAGCCCAGCCAGCATTTATCCGAAGGCCCTCTAGGCTGAGTACAGAAGGGCCTTTTCCTCCAACTGGGTTAGTTAATGGGCAAAGTGGTCCCTGTGTTGTTGTGAGTTGGTGTGACATTTGATCATTCATTATAAACCTGAAGCTGTTGCAATTGGAAGGGCTGTTTCTCAAGAACTCGTTTCTTTTTTTTTTCTCTTTGAATCTGACTTGTTTCTTCATTTGGATTGTCAGTTTAGGAACTGGACCTGGTCATCTCTACCCTGCACCTCCCCCTGCCCCCCATCAAGTCAGGCTGGGAGGAGGCGGGACTTCTCTGGGGCCGTTTCTGTCCCCCTGAATCACAGGAACTCAGGCTGGAAGTCCATGATGTCTGAGATGACCATCCCATGGTGAGGAGTAGCTCAAACACCTGTAATAGCTCTATCTTCCATCATCAAATTTTGGGGACCTTAAAATGGAGCCCAGTTCCGTCCTTGCTTGCAGAGTGGAGAAGAAGACACCTTCCTTCCAGATCTCCCTCTTCCTTCAACAGGCAGATGAGCTCCCTAGCATTCTAGGGTGCTGGCTTACACTGGGCTCCTCCTTTACTTGAAGGTGGGTCACTAATCTGCGTCTTCCCTTCCTGCCCTGTGGACAGGATTGCATTTTACTTCAGGGACGGTTATCTGTTTGGTCAGTCCAGTGCTCCAGCTCTCGAGAGTCCCCTGTCCTGATTCATGGTACCATCTCTCTGATTTTATCACTTGCTCCAATTTGAAGAGCCCTGTCTTCCAAATCTTGTGCCACACTGGTAGGAAAATGGCAAAGAGGACAGGAATGCAGACCAGGACATTCATCCCCCTCTGGTGTTCCTGTTGACCCCCTGGGTATAGTCACATACAGACCTGCATGTCCCCTCCTGTTCTTGTATCCAGCTCCTGCTTCTCCATCTTTTCCACAGTACCATCATGAGAACCTCTGTCCAGCATTCCACTAGAACCCGGACCTAGTGGATTTCCAGAATGTCCTTCATCTTCCCACCCAATATTCTGCCAGAGGAGAAATGCGATGGAAGTTGGAGGTTCCATTTCTTCGTCCACTCATTCAACAGATAGTTATCAAGCCCCAACCGTGTACCAGGACAAAATACACTCAGTCCCTGCCCTTAGGGAGATTATACTCCAGAAAGAGGAGAAGAACATACACAAGTAAATATAGGTGTGTTTGATAGTGTCAACTCCTAGAGAGAAAAATGGAGCCCAGGAGTGGGACTGGGGTGGGCTGGTGCTGGGGGGCAACACTTTCCTCTGGGGAAATCAGGATGGCATTCATGAACAGGGGAGCCCTATTCAACAAAGCTCTCATTCCTGGTGGGCCCAGACCAGCCCCAGCTTTTCACTTCTTGCTTTCTTAAGATCTGCAAAACTCCACCCTTTTCAGTCATGGAACATGAGCTTTTTCTTGGGTTGTCCAAATGCTTTGGAATTGATTGACTCCACCTTTAGAAAACCACCCCATTTCCCCATCCCCGGCCTTTTCTAATGACAACTCAGTCCCCTGGAACCCATCCCTGAGCTCCCTCCTGATGCCCTTTGTGTGCCTGGGTTGGGACTTACAGAGACGGGCTCGTTCTTGCTGGGACCTGGAGATGCGTCTTCTTGTGTCTTCTTTACCTGGTCTTAGGCGTCGGTTCCCTCCCATCACGGCTTACTGGAGTCTCTTCATTTTGAGGATGATTCTCTTTGACAAAGAAGAGTTGAGAAGTTCCTCTCTGCATTATTTATCCCCCACTGTGGCCAGAATAGCCCCATTCCCATCTCTGGAATCTGTTTGTAGTTTTCTTTTTTTTTTTCCCTGAGACTCAAGTTTCCAGGAGAGCACACTCAGGAAGAGGAACCAGCAAAAGTGTCTGACAACAGCATTTTCTTTTTAAATTTTCAGAAAGCAATCTGAGGGAGTCGGAGGTGGCGAGTCTTCCAGTGTGCCATCAATTTGCGGTTAATTGGTTTAGAATTCATTAACCACATTTTCCTGCCTGCCTCTGCCAGTCTTTGGAACGGGTGCTTGAGTTTTCCGATTCTTTGAGTTGCCAAACTAATAATTCACCTACTTTATTTCCTGACTCGCAGTTAGTTTGTTTTACTCTAAATAATGCATATTCAGCTTCATTAGCATATATTTGGATCATTTCCGACTTGAATGTATTCAATCCCATCAATTTACCATTAGCGAGATCATTCAGGGGGGAAGTTTCCATATCTTTAATGCTTGTGTCAGTCATTCTCCTCTGCACTGGGAGTGGGGGAGGGGAAGGGAGGGGAGACGGTTTTCCCAGAACACAGAGCTTCCAAGGGGACCTCAGTGTCCCAGATTTGGAGGACCCCCTGCCTGAAAGGGACAAATGTGATCAAAAGGTGGTTGGGAATTCTGGATCCAGTAGGCCAGGAATTGTGTCCTTCTGCTGATACTTCCTGAGCCCCTACTGTGTGCTACTCACTGTGCTGGGTGCTAGGTATACAAAGGTGATTAAAATATCCACGAGTCTCAAGTGTCAAATAGTAGTGGTGACAGCTATCAAATAAATATACACAAGTGTGTGTAATAAAATAGAAATCAAGTTACTAGCTATTCTCTGTTCCCTTTCCACTCTTTGTTTGGCTGGTGGGCAATGGGGAGGGAGGGGATTGGAAGAACCCAGAGGACTGAGGGACTCCAGATAGGAGGGAAAGAGAGAGATGGCAGAGGAGGCGCCGGGAAAGGAGGCAGGACCCCAGGGAGGGGGCAAGGAGAGGCTGCAGAGAGCGCTGGCAGCTGTCTGGAGCTTGGGACTTTGGAGAAAGGATAGAGGAGACCTTCAGGGTACTTTTGCTGGGCGATGTGTACAGAACTGGGGGTGATGTGGATGGCAGGCGTTTGCTGCTCGGCAGGGGAGGTTCCATCAAGGGTTCATCCTGGGTCCCTGGCCAGGGCTGCCCTGAGACCTTCGCAGCTTTCCTGTGTGATCACAACTGGTAATCGGTGCCAAGAAGGGAAAGGACAAGGACTTGCAGGCACGACATTCACATTTGGAATGAGACCTGAAGGGCGGGCCAGAGCTTGATTCAGAAGGCATTGTTGAATAGATCCCTGATCTGGGGAAGGGCCCAGCTTGTTCAAGGAACAAGTTCGGTGTGGCCAGGACAGACAGACACGGTGGGTTTAGAATCAGGAAGAAGGCTGAGACTGAGCAAAGGTGACAGGAAAGAGGAGTCACAGGGACTGTGAGCAGGCGAGCCGGGTGGGCAGAGGCCTCTTGGACACCCATGTGGGACTGTGTGTGAGAAGGAAGGCTCCCCAGACCCGGGAGGCCCAGAGAGGGAGCCGAGGGGGCAGCTGTTTAGCCTGGACTCAGACTCTTGCCCAGTAAGTCCAGGATGAGAAGCCCTGCTTCCCTTCCACCCTGTGCCACCCAGGGTCACGAGACCCCTAAGGCAGGCTTCCTGTCCCCAACTCCTACCCACAGACAGAGACACGGGCAGACAGCAGGTGACTCAGTGACCAGGTCCTGACTACCAAGGAGTAGGATCTCTGCCCACCGGGAAGAATGGCCAGAGGACTCTCAATGTGCAGATTAACAATTCCTCATCCCGGGGGTGGGGGTGAGAGAGGGGAGAAGCTCAGCGAAGCTACCTCCTTCGCCTGGGGAAGCATGGGGAGAGGGCAGCGAGGTCCCCCCACACACTGGGACTTGCCCATCTGACCAGCTGAGGAAGTAGAACCTGACCTCTGTCACATACGGGCAAGTTCTGACATTCAGTCCTACCTTGTGGCTGCCCCTGAACTTGGAAGTAATGCTGGAAAAAATTCTGTAGGTGCATGAACAACAAAGCAACTAGAGACGCTGTAGCTCTGACCACGACACAGGCACTCGGTCACCCGTGAGTAGATCACTGACTCACAGATAAACCACAGGAAAACCAAGACCGATGACAGACGTGGGGGAACGGAACTGACTTCCCGTTGACAACAGCGTCTTTATTTTACAAGGTGCCAACTGTTTGGAACTTGGCAGGAACCGTTAGGTCCACGTTGCCTCTCTGACAATGTGAACCCCGCCCCCATCTGCAGTGGGTTTGGGTGGTGCACAAAGCTGAGAGGACATTGATGGCAAGTGGGAGTGACTCAGCTGTACCTGATATCAACTGAGAGTTGAACCCTGCAGTCGCTGGGTAGAGAGGTGGCCAGCAGGGCGGGAGGTCTGACGCTGCTGGGCTTAGTTGCCTTTGGCCTCCCCATGGGCTGCCAGGCTGTTTAGAAGCAAAGAGTTCAACTTGCTCAGTGACAATCCGTGTTAGTGTGGGCTTTGTTCTCTGTTCACCAAAGAGAGAGAGCTCAGATGGAAACAGCGTAACAGGCTGCAGAGCTTGTGGCGAGCGCGTTTCCACATGTTGGATGCAATCTTAACAGAATCGTTCTACATTAAATCTGTGCTTTGGCACGTTTGGCTATTAGAGTCAGCAGTGATTTGGGGTTCTCCATGACCTCTTTCCTCCACCATTATCCTGGCACATGCATTCAAAGTAGATTTCCAAGCCAGACAGTGGACTAGAGAGAGAACAGCAAATATACATAGTACCTGCCTCAAGGTGTTTCCAGACAAGGGCTGATCGTAGATACACCCATGACAGTGTCCAGGTATAATCGCCACCTCTCTCCCCTCTTCAGGAAATGTTCAAAAGGGAAGGAGAACATAGAGGTCTTTCAGGAAGTGGAGTGGACCGACGTGATGTGGTGGTTTGGAAAACAGTGTGAATCTTGTTTTTGCCAAAAAGCCTCTTAGCGGAAGGCATGCCACTGGTTATGAAGTGGCTGCTTTGGTTGCTGAGTCTGTGTGGGATGGAAAGCCCTGGAGTGTCGCTTCCATGGTCTCTTGCTTCAGCCCCAGAAAGGAAAAGATGCAGAACTCCAAGTGTCCTTGGCAGCAGTGAGCAGAGGAAGATAAAGAAGGCAGTCACAGTGTTTTGATGTCTCCTATGCCACCTCCCTACTGGAAGGGAAGACACCCACATGGAAGTTCCCAGGGGCTAGAGCAGACCGTGGCCATCACTTGCTAGGGAGTGGCATTCGCAGAGTTTCTAGTGAGTGAGCCCTAAATAAAACCTAGGGCTGCCTTTCTACACCTGGAAGTTCAATACCATTGGATTGTTGTATCAGAACTAAAGCCAGTCAAATTGGGGTTAAGGTCAATCAGCAGAAATTGCCAGCATCAGAATTCCTAGGCATGCCCAAGAGAATGAAAGAGGAACCTATTGAGAGGCCAGCAGATTTGGAGGATGTTGGCCATCTACGCAGCCCCAAGCAGAAGACAGCTTCCCCCAGGAAGGGGAGGGGATCAATCCAGGCTGTCAGTCACAGTGAGCATCAAGGTCAGAGATGAGACCTGTCTCAAGGGGCTTTACAGGATGCTAAGGGAGGTGTGGGCAGATAGAAGGGTAGATACAAAGCAGAAGATCCAATCAAGACAAAGGTGCAAAGGACAGTCCACTCTGAAAAAAAATGTGGCTGACAAGACTAAGGTCAGAAAGTCAGCCGTGGCCAGCCAGCTGGGGAATAGTCAGGGCTCCTTGCCAGGAGCTGGAGATCCAGCATCTGAGACCAGACAGAAGGAGTTGCATGCAGCACTCTGTGGGGGTGTGTTGAAGAAGCTCTCATCTGGTCCTGGTGCCAAATTAGGAAGATGGACTCCCCTCCAGATGTCCCAACACCCAGGCAATATGGCATCGGGAAATGTTCTTCTACCCGGGTGAGAACAATGGTTTACTGAGCGCCAGCATTGTGCTGGGTGCTGAGAACAGAGTTGGGAATAAAACAGTCTTTGTCCACGTCCTTGTGAAACTCTCAGCCTTTTAAGGGAGATTGACAATAAGCAAGTAAATAAATACATGTATAATTATAAAATGTCTTAAGTCCCAGGAGGGAGAAAAATAGGGTTCACTGTGGAGAACAGGTGAGGAAATCTTGGGCACGGCCATCAGTGAAGGCTCTTGGAGGAGGTGAGGCTTAAGCTGAGACTCACAATGGTGAGGACCCTCTCATGGCTCTCCAGGGAACTCAGGGACTAAGACAGAGCTCATGCCTGTAGACAGGCAGACAAGTGTTTCCATTTCTGTTCAGTCTTGCTCCTGAGTTTCCCCATTTATCGTGTTTTTTTTTTTTAAGAGTCATCTCAGGCCGGGCTCAGTGTCGCATGCCTGTGATCCCAGAGGCTCTGGAGGCTGAGACAGGAGGATCACAAGTTCAAAGCCAGCCTCAGCAACTTAGCGAGGCCCTAAGCAACTCAGTGAGACCCTGTCTCCAAATAAAATACAAAATAGGGCTGGGGATATGGCTCAGTGACCGAGTGCCCTGAGTTCCATCCCCAGTACCCCCCTCAAAAGAGTCATCTCAGGTTTGCTATTCTAGTTTGATGGATTTACTTTATAGAGAGAGAACATGTTGATTCGGAAACTTAAGGTAAATACCTTGAGTCCCTACAGACTGAGTGAAGGGGAGATCCTGCTAACACTGGCTCCGTCAGCCACTTGTGACAATGACCAGCAAGACCTGGAAGGACACAGTCCTTGGGAATGGGCTGTGCACATCCAAGCCATGTGCATAGCAGAGATGTGACAGCAGGCCCCCAGGTATGCAGACCCAGCTTTCCAGCCACAGGGAGGCACTTCTTCTGCCTGTATGTTTGACTGAGTTCATGCAGGAAGAGAAGGGTGAGTCTCAAAGTCCAGGTTTTGAAGGAGAAAACTTCTTTTTCTAGAATTCTATTGTTCCCTTGGATGCTGGTGGCAGAGACCCACAAGGAAATGGTACAATTCTGAGTGGGGCCATAATATTTCTCTCATGTCCCCCCCCCCACCCCGCCACAAAGACTCCACTGGCACCACGTCTGGCCTGAAGTCCACCATAACCTTGACCATTGTTGAGTCTGGCCAGATAGTTCAGGGCTCTGGACAGGGAATGTGATGCCCCACTGGAATTTCAGGCCAGTGGATTCATGTTCACACCTTGCCAGGAATGTGTGACAGAGAGGGAACAAGAAAACTTCCAGCCACGCTTGCCACTAGCCCTCTCTGCGATCCTGGGCAATTCCTTTGCCTTTCCTGGCCTCTGTTTCTCATCTGTAGAATGAGGGTTCCAGCTCTGACAGAGGATTATGATTCCACAAGGTCAAGAGATCCAGGGGTCAAGAGAGGCATCTGAAAAGGACAGAGTACAAAGACCAAGTGGCCTCTGAGGAGATATAATGGCTGAGATCATTGAAAATAGATACCTGTGTGCACCTGCAGGTCTGAAGAGGGTCCACACACCCATCACCAAGTTCCAGAAGCTTAAGCCAGAAGGCCATCTGGATAGCCAGCCTCCAAGAAGGCCCATAATGATCCTTGGCCCCTGGTGTCACATCCTTATGTATTCCTGGCCTGCATTGTGTCAGAATTCTTGTGTGACTGATAAAATCTGGTGGGTATGTTAGGCGGTGACTCCTAATGTTGGGTCATAAAAAATACTGATTCCTTCGCCTTGTTCTCTTGGATCACTCACAGGAAGTCATGTCAGGAGGGCACTTGAGCCACTCTAGGAAGGTTCATATAGTGAGGCTCTGAGACCTGTCAGCTGCCGGCACCATCTTGCCAACCATGTGAACCCACCATTTTGGAAGTGGACCCTCCACCCCCACCCAGGTTTCCAAATGCCTGGACCCTGGGCTGACATCTTGAATGCAGCTCATGCAAAACCCTGAGCCGTAATCATCCAACTACATTGCATCTGAATTCCAGAATTATATAGAGAAACTGTGAGATGATTCTTACTGTTGCTTTAAGTCACCAAGTTTTGTGGGACAATTTGTTACACAGCAATAGATAACTGATATGTCGTCCCTTTAATTGCAAAGGAAGTAACTCAAATGGCATTTCCCAAATTTTATTTGCTAGGCCTCTGGTCACAGGAGATATTCATCAACCAAAAGAACTTAAGTACTCAGAGTAAAGAAACCCGTTTAGCTTGGTGCAGTGGTACACACCTGTAATCCCAGCGACTCAGGAGGCTGAGGCAGGAGGATAGCAAGTTTGAAGCCAGTCTCAGGAATTTAATGAGGCCCTAAACAACTTAGCAAGACTTTGTCTCAAAATATAAAAAATAAATCAATGAAAAAGGGGTTGGGAATGTAGCTCAGTGGTAAAATCTCCCTGGGTCCAATCCCCAGTACAAAAAAAAAAAAAAAAAAAAAAACCCAGAGTCTTCCAAACTCACAATGATTACATGCATTATTTCGTGCTTAACTTTTCTAGTAATTCATGTCCGGTGGACTGTGGTTTTGGAACTACTCTTTTAGTTAAACAGAATTTTTATTTGTACCATGGTACAGAAATCTTACATGCTTGCTACTCCCAAGGTCTTTGTACGGTGAACCTACATGAAAATCCATTCATGCGTCCATCAGTTCATCCCTCCATTCAGTCAACAACATTCACGATGCCTGTCTGCTGGAACCATACTGACACCAGGGGTACAATGAATCATTCAGTCCCTGTCCTCAGAGGCTACTGTCCATGGGATTTGGCAGAGAGGTTAGGCTGTGGGCTCAGGTGTCATCATGCAGGAGTCTGGAACCCAGCCCCAGTCCCTTACAAGCAGGGTGGCCTTGGTAAGTTTCTTCACCTCTCTGTGGCTCTGTTTTTCATCTCTGAGTGGAAACTAACAGTGCACCTATCCCACAGGAGCGATCTGAGGATTAAATGGAACAACACATGTAAAGCATTGATCGTGTGCCTGCCGTGTAGTGTCTGTGTGTGGGCTTCCATCTCTAACAAAATACCTGAGACAATCGGCTTATAAGGAGAAGTTCATTTTGGCTCACAATTTTGGATGTTTAACTCAGTGGTCAGTCGACTCATTGCTTTTGGGCCTGTGAGGAAGCAGCACATCATGGTTGGAAAAGTCACTCACTTCATGGTGACTGGGAAAAAAAAGAGAGAGAGAGGAAGGGGCTGGTGTCCCAATGTCACCTTTGAGTGTACACCCCCAGTGACCTAACTTCCCTCCAATAGTCCCAACTCTTAAGGTTCTACCACCTCTCCACATGCTGCTGACCGAGCCTTTGACACAGGGCCTTTGGGGGACATTTAAGGTCCAAACTACAATAGATATTTATCACCGTCACCCTTCAGACTTCTGCTCATATGTGCCTCCTCCAGGACCTGCTCCTTGACACCTGCATCCCCAGGTGACTAAGGTTCCCCTAGGTGTTCCTTCCTCGAGAGCAGTCTGACCTTACCTCCATCTGAGCATTTTCTACCACAGGACTGGGGACGGTGAGGGGTGATATGACCAAGGCAGAGTCTGTCAGGAGAAGCAAGCCCATAAGGAGGTTTGGAGTTTTTTAAAATTAATTTGTTATTATTATTATTATTATTATCACTATTATTATTTTGCCAGACTAAAGTCTAGGCTGGATTCCTGGGTGCTGGGAAGGTGTTGAGGAAGCGGGTGACCCGCTGGCTCTCGTCCCCAGGCCTGGCTCAGCCTGCTGTCTGAATGATGGCCCACAAGGCTGGGCCTACGTGCACCCAATCAGCCCGCGGTTCTAAAGCCTGCATCCGGGGCTGAACCCAGAATGGAAGACGTCATTGCTCCACTTCACTCGTCGCTGCTGCCAATTTTGTTCAGACACATCTGGCGAAATAACTACCTAGGGCATCCAGGGAGAAAGGTCTGGACAGCAATGTGGAGTGGACCAAGGCCCTGTGGCTGGCCCCTAGGGTGGAGAAGCTGTGACTGAGCCCCAGCCCTGGAGTCTCCTTGCTGCAGCTACCTTGCACGCTCAGGGGGCTGTCAGAGAACAGCTGGTGAACTTAATTTAGGATCTGCTCCCCCAGCCCTTGTCTCCACTCACCCCTTCCTTCCTGTGTCCCAGTGGGGGATCCTTCCACCTCTTCCTTGAGACTCAGCCCTACAGGAGCCTCAAAGAAGGCCCAGGGCCTTCCCAGCTCCCCAGAGGCTGTCCCCCACCAGGAGGCCTGGCTGCCTCAGACTCCCTGACCTTCCTCCCTGCCTCCTCTATTTAAGCAGGACAAGGGGTGCCAGCTGGCAGCCCAGAGGAGGCCTGCTAGGCCCGGTGTCCCCACCTCTGCTCACAGTTCCTCTCACACACAATTCTGGAGGCGGAATTCTAGCCGGTCTCTGTTTCTTCTTAAATCTGTGAAATCAGGAGCCAGAGGGCAAACTGGGGCTCGGGGTCTCCAATTATCTCTCTCCCCCTGCCTCCGGGGAGCGTCAGGCTCCCACACAGCTCCGAGCAGTCAACAGCCTCTCCGAACTTGTTGAAATCTATTACCGACCTTTGGTCTCATCTACCACGAAGGAGTTTTCTGCCGCACGCAGGTGGATTAAACAGAAATGAATTGGCCGACGGAGGCTTTGCGACCCTCTGCGTTCTCTCCTTCTATCTCACTTTTATTTTTTTTCTAGAAAGCCAGCTGGGCAGAGCCAAGATAAGGCGACGTTGCCAGAATGAACGGAGGTCACAAACACCTGAATGAAATTCACTTTGTGCACTTTGCAAAGTAGGACACTGGCAGTTCCTCGGCACGGGGCCTGTTACCGCTAAATTCATTGCATCTGGCAAAAATGAAAATAAAACAAAATGAAAAGCCCATAAAGTTGAACCGTTAAATATTTAGGGCTCATGATGAACAGCATGTCATAATATTTGTTGAATTGCATTTGCTATTCAATGCATCTTTTCCACTTAAGGCCCCAGTTTAGGGAGGTAGATGGAGAAAACTAGAAGAATTAGGTTGCATCAAAAAAATGAAACGTGGGCTTTAATTTAACCTCAAAAGACAAATCTTGCTGTCTGCACGCCCTGGGCTGCATGGTTGTTAGCACTCTCAAGCAGGGGTCTCTGCCGCCCCAGGAGCCTGTCTCTCAGTATTTCCATTCAGCTCCGTGTGTAATTAAGCAGGGGCCTTTCCATGCTGGATTTAAATTATCAAATGTCAGGATGTGACACTTTATTTATATATGTTTTCCTTGCTTAGCAATTCAGGCAGTACCTGGGGAGGGAGATGTGTCTGCTCAGCTGGAGGAAGGAGCTTTCTCCTGTAGCTTCATGATGTCTGGAATTTCACTCTTAGGGTTCACTCTGATCACCTCTTTTCATGCAAATTCCCCAGGAGAACCCATGCTAACTCAGACTCAGTTCCTTACCTGGTCAGAGGGAAGGTTTCTTGAGATAAGGAGAAATGGGAATGATTATAAGAACCTGGGGTAGTCTAAGGCAGGGAGGCCCTGACTTTGGCTCCAGAGACAATAGTAGATTCCTTCCCAAGGGACCAAGGAAATCCTGTTAAAAAGAAGAGGGTGGGTGGGGAAGGAAAGAGGGCACTTGAAACCTGGGGCCTCGACCTCCCAGTCACCTCTTCCCTGCCTGCCCTTCACACTCATGTGCTCTGTGATGCATGCAGCTAACCATTAGTCAGAAAGTTTGCACCACTCAGAGAGCTGCCTCCTTCCTGTCAAGAGGACCGTGGGTGTGGGCAGAGGGTGGAGAGCAAAGGGCAGGGCCTTCCGGAGGGAGAAGCGGGGCTGCAGGCATGGTTCTAGGAATCACCGCTCTCTCAGGGCACATTAGAAAATGGTCTTGAGCCTCTCCAGCCAATGACTTCTGAAATCATCATGCAATGACCTTGGAAACCAGGGAATAGTGATCCTGACCTTGGAAACCAGCAAGCACAGGTTTGGCGAATCAGTGAGTGAGGACTCTGGGGAAGGGTGCTCTGCAGGGGCTGGTGGGCTACAGGTCAAACCCAGGTGACCAAGGGACTCAGGCCAGCGAGGAACAAGGAAATGGGTGGTGCTCTGGGTTCCCCACCCGTGCACCCACCACACTGGCTCTGAACGCCCTCTCCTGCTCAGGGCTGCCGGGACCCAGGTGTTCTAAATAGCCTTCAGCTGAGCTCGCAGAAGTCCAGACCCCAGAGCTGAGCCCTCCCTTTCTGTTGCCAGTCTCTTGCACCCTGCTTGCCTTGTGACAATGGCCACACTGCCTACACCCTCTGCAGAGTCCCAGCAGGGCCAGGCTGGAGCCAAGTTCTAGATTTCAGCAGGCTTGTTTGTTTCCACACAACATCTGGGACTTACTGCCACCATCTGGACCTAGTCCCCATCAAGGCCCACTCCCAGAGGCTGCCAGTGCTGCTCTCGACATCAGCCAGGCAGCCTGAGCAGAATCTGGGTAGCTTGCAGAGGAGGAACTTGGGTATGTGCTGGCCCCTGTGGGGGTCAGGGCAGAAGGTGCATCCAGGAAGGAAGTGCTCAGAGCTGCTGTGGGCTTGGCTGTGCCGTGTGGGTGTGCATGTGTGCACACTCGTGTGTGCATTCGAGTGTGTTTCTTTGAATGCACCTGCGTGTGAGTCCAAGTTTGCCTCCGTGCATTAGCATGTCCCTGTCTGCGGGTCATCTCTGGAGATGGATGTGCCTAAGAGCGGGCAGGGGTGTGTCAGTGTAGTCCATGGGAAGAGCACTAGCTGTGGATTCTGCTTGCCAGAAAATTGGAACCTCAATTTTTATCATCTGAGAAATGGGAGCACGCTAGTGCCTATCATTTAGGGTTGTCAGGGCAGGTGCATTAAACAATGCATATTAGCCGCTCAGACACAATGCCTGATACATATTGCCTGACGGGACGATCCTGAGAGCGCAGTTCGCACGTCCCTGCTGGCAGGTGTGTCTGTTTGTGTGTGGATGCTCTGTGTGCCTCTGGGGCGGTGTGTGTTTGGGCAATGCGTCTGTGCGGATGTTTGTATCCATGTGTTGGCCTGCTGCGCCCCCTGTGAGTAGGTGTGTGCACGTGTGCTGGAGAGCCAGGCGCCTGCTAAATATTTGCTTTGCTGGGCCCTGGGGAGCACAGTTGGCAGAGCTGCCAGCGCTGCGTGCAGTGTTTTTGACAGCTCGAGCACGGCCTCCGGAAGTGTGAACTTTCTCAGGGTAAACAGCTAATGATACTGCGATGGCTGCGCTGACCCCCTCGCGGGCCTCCTCACAGGCTGGGAGTCATTAGGAGGCTTCTGGCTGGCGCCTGCCTGCTGCTCCCCCAGCCTGGCACTTGGAGACTGGAAGAGTGTGTGATAGGCCAGCGGGGCTCAGCACCCAACCTCTTAGCCAATCCCTCCCTGCCCTCAGCCAGCAGCACCCTGGAGAGCCCTGAAAGCATCCTGGGTGGCGTGGGGCGTGCAGGGTGCAGAAGGTGTCAGGGTGGCACATGCCAGCCTCTGCCTCAGTCCAGGTACACCAGGCACAGGTGGGGGCTGGGGGACTCCAGCCACTCCAGGTCTCTGAATCAAGGGGAACCCTGGCAGGGATGTGATTACCTGGCTAATTTATGCACAACCTCACTCTTGCCTGAATTGGGTCACCGCCTCTGGGAGCTCCTGAAACCCTAGCATGAAACCTGTTTCACTGATGAGAAAACTGGTCCTTGATCCTCAGCCCCTGAAGTACCCTCCCTGCCATCTCTGAAGTGTCCCTGACCCGCACATGTCCAACACCCTCCTGGTCCTTGCACAGCAGGACTTCACCTTTGTGATCAGCCGTGTGTACACAAGTGTGCACCCCAGGGTGGGAACTCAGAGACCGATGTGTCTGGGCCCAGGCTGGTTTGGATGCAGATGTGTGCCTGTGTGGGTCAGCAGGTGAGTGTGTGTCCATGCACCCATGCTAGACATGGGTGTGCCTACAGTTTGGTTTCTCAAAAGCCATGCAAGGGCAGGAGGTATCTGGGTACACCCCATGTGGGATTCAGCTCCCCACTGGGCTGTCTGCTGAGAATAAAGGCAGGATAACCCCAAGCCTTATCCTAGAAGCCATCAAGCACAACTTGAGAGAGAATATTCAGGACTATTTCATTTTCCTCCCAATTTACAGATAAGGAAACTAAGTCCCCACCAGGAAGTTGCCTTGTGTAGAGTCTGCAAGGGCAGAGCTGGGCCAGGCCCCATGATCCCATCTCCCACACCCTTGACAGTGCCCTGCTGGTTCTGCCTTGGGCCCCTTCCAAGCCTCCAGTAGAGCAGATGCCAGATTCCAGATCTCTGGTCTGGTCTCCATCAGACTTGAGGAAGCCCCCTTGGTTCTGCCTGCCCTGCCCTGGCCAATCATTGGAAGTTCCTTTAACAGTCGGATCAGGGATCCCACCCCCACCCTCATTCCCCGCCGCTTTGCGAGGAGAGCCAACCTTTCCAGACAGCCCCTGTCTGAGTCTCATTACGAAGACGCAGCCATATTCCATTAATTCCTCATTTGCTGTGGGCAAAGCGCTGATACGTACAGTTTTACCTGGGGTGGTTTTAATCAGTTAATTTAACCAGAAACATTAATAATGTATTTCTTTGCCACTCGACTGCCCATCTGTTGAACAACTTACCTGTTGGAGAGCAATGTCACCTCCTGTGACTCAGAGCCCTCGGCTGCCCAGGAACAAGATGAGATGCTGCATATTTAATGGCTTTGCAGACCAAGGGTGAGGGCTGGGGGCTCCCAGGCTGCCGCTCGGCAGTGTGGCCTCCCTGTACCCCTTGCTCCTGGCAAGTACCACCTCCTGCCTTTGCCTTTGATCAGAGCTTTGTTGGTGGATTGTGGGTTGAGAGCGATGCTGGATGTCTGCTAGCAGCCTGGAGAGTGGAGGGGTCCCTGAGAGCAGGAGCTGCCTCAGTCAGATCTGAGCTCTCAGGACCACGGAGCCCCTCCCTGGCAAGCAGCCCTACTTCACCCACTACCTGTATGTGTTGGGAGGACTCAGAGAAAGTCAAGGTGAAGTCCAAGCACAGGACATGGCGTAAAGTACGTACTCAGTCTAGGAAGGTTTCCTTCCTTGATAGGTAAGCTCATGGCCCCACATCATCCTGACAAATCCCAGCAAGGCTGAAGTCTGAATTACCTTGGGGAGCCTGGGGTGATTTCAATACACGTGATCCCTGGTGTGGGGGGCATAGCCAGTCTAAGTCTCCCATGGGGCCAGGCATTATTAGACCCTTAGCTGCTGGGTCTGGGGAGCTCAGAGAGGGGTGCTCCCAGGAGGGCTTGAAGCTGCTTAGGCAGTAGCAGAAGGTTCAGGATGCTGCTTGGCTGCAGGGTTGTGGGTGCCACAGGGACAGAACCCACACCCTGCCTCTCCTACCTCTCGACTCTCCTGGGGTTCATGTTGTCCTCCTGCCTCCTTGGAAATCATGTAACAGCTGCACTTGGGGGACACCTTCTCACTGCTTGAAATTTCACCCCACCCAGTCAGCCCCCTGTCCTGTCTTCCCACAGTCTGGGGGTGACTGGAGCTTGACAAAGCCACCGCATGCCCTCCCAGTGGCATGTGAGGCCCAGATCACAGCACGCCCATGCTGCCCCCCAGGGAGCCCTTGCCACTTGCAGCCTGGTGCTGGGACCTCCTGAGCCTCCCCCTCCATTGGGCCCTGGTGAGCAGTATGAAAGCAAAACAATCCCTGTCTGAGGGCTCCCAGTGTCCCTGGGGTGATGGAGGAACACATCCTGGAGACACACTCAGGCCCGCAGGCCAGGTCCTCGGTGGGAGCTCCCTTATGCCGGGTCTGCTTTGATTTCATAATGTCTGCAACACCAATGACTGTAAGATGCATAATTTTATGTACTTCCCTAAGAAAGAAAAAAATGCCACCAATTAAACTATGACACAGTGCTTTCTTATCTTCTATTGCAAGACCCATCTCGATTTCAGGGATGTTAAAATGTGAGAAAAAAAAGTGTGATTTGGAATCAATGCAATATGGTAATGAACACAACACTCGCTGCCGTTTATCAAGAGCTCTCTGTGCACCAGGCCTCTGCTGAGAGCTGTTCGTGCAGCATCTCATTTAATCTTCATGGAAGCCTGGGAATCGAGATACTGTTCAGAGAGGGTAAGCAATGTTACCAGGGCACCCAGACGATCCTGATCATCCTGAAGCAGTTTTTTGCATATGATAATGTACTATGAAGATCATCTCCCAAATCTGCAGTTGAGGACCCTGAGGCACACAGAACTTGTGTGTCTGAGGTCGAGGTCATGTGGCTTGTAAGTGGCAGTGGATTGTTTGGCTGACTTGCTGTTAGCAGGACAGGGCTGTGCTTCAACCCCACTCCATCTCACTCTGCTGTGCTCTGAACCACCAGGCATTTCCGCCTCTTTTTGAGAGCAAGCAAGGCAGCTTCTGCGTCCGCCCACAGGACTCATCCTCTCTGGCCCTCCTAGTCCTCTGGAGGCTGCCCCCGCCACACCCCCACTCCACCTTAGGACAGGCCTTTGCTTTCCCCACCGTCTGCCCAGCAGAGGGTGATGCCCACCTCTTTGGCCTCCTCCAGATTCCTAACAGCCAGGATTCGTGAGGGGAGCAGTGGGCAGGCAAGGACAAGGCAGACACCGAGAGCTGGAGCTGCCGCCGAGAACTCACAAATTGGTCCCAGAGAGAAATGGAGCCTCTTTCCTGCCCATCAGCTCACTTCCCCAACCATTACCAGGCCGGCAGCGCGAGGGCCTGGGCTGGAGCGAAACCCAGGCATGGGTGTGGGGAATGGCATCTGGCGTGTGGCTCCCTTCTGGAGGGGCCAGCCTGGCTCAGCATCCTCAGAGTACAGGGCTGGGGCAGGGGAGCTGGTGTCCGGCGCTCCTCAGGGAATTTCAGGTGGACCTCCTGCTATGCGGGCAGTGCTGGACAGACAGCGGACTGAGGGCCCAAATCTACCCCCATGACAGATGGTACCTTCTGGGATCAGACGTGACAAAAGGTGGGTGGAGCTCAGAGCCTGCACGTGCAGGAGTGGGACCCACCCTGAGCCTCAGGCGGAGTAGCAGAGGGAGAGTCCACTCTGCCAGGCTCTGGACCAAGGGACTTTGGTACATTGTCCTCTCCCAAGGCAGCGGCATTTCCCATTTCACAGATGTAAACACGGACGTGCAGAGGGGGTGAGGGACAGCTGGTTAGTGGCTGAGCTGAGAGGCAAAATGCACGGAACAGTCTGGTTGCAGGCCGGGGCACGCTGGTCCTCCTAGCAAATTGAGGCACTAGACGGTACACCACGCAGACCAGGACCAGCTCACAGAGCAGCACACAGGACCAGGACAGACAGCTTCAGGGGGCGGTGTGCGGCAGCTCCTTCATTCCGAGCTGGGCTGGGGAGGGCGCACACCTTGCTCTGGGGAACCGGGAGCTGAGCAGCCCCACTAGACCTCCTTGGCCTCAGCCTGTCATCTTCTTCTCTCCTGCACCTCGTGCCTCTCCTGAGGACCAGCGAATGTACCTGCTGTGGGCAGGGCCTGGGAGGCCCCGGCTCTGAGCTCCCTGCACACTCCCTGTCCTCTGCTGTGGCACCTGCGTGGGGAACAGGCACTGCCAGGATATGCAGCACCACCGTGTGCCCGCTGGGGCACGGTACTGCTGCAGAAAGGACTCACAGATCCAGGACCAGACGGAGGAAAAGTGTTGCCTGGGAAGAAGACCAGGCAGGATGTGATGTCGCTGGGCATGACCACGCCCACTCCTGCTGCCAGCCCAGACCCCCAGGCTTCTGCAGGCTCCGCTCCTCTGCTCATGCAGCCTTTAGGGCTTGTTCTCCCCGTTTCCTGTTCTCACTCCTCAAGGCCCAGCCCAAATATCACCTCCTCAGAGGACCCTCTGACTCTCCAGCTACTTTCTTTCCCCAGGATGCTGCATTTGTCACAGCAGAGCATCGTTAGCCTTTGGACTGTTAATGATGACTTTATTTGACTCTATCCCCTTCAGGCTGTGAACAACAGGACATGAACGTGGATGGGTCTCCCCTCCCTGCAGAGAGAAGGGGTCAGTGCACGTCTGCTGTGTCCAGCCTGCCTGGCCACTTGCTGTCAGCTCACCCTGCTTTGCCCTTCCTGGCTTCTGTCACAGAGAGGTGCCCTTAAAGGCAGGGCCTTGCTTGTCTAGCTCGATGCCATGTACCCTCTGCCCTGTAGCCAGCCTGCAGTAGCAGTTCAGTGACTATTTGTTGAATTATGAATGACTTAGAGAGGAGCCACTCAGAGCTGAGTCCCTGGGGCCTAGCATATGGGTTTTATTCCTGCCAGCTCCATTCTAGGACCAAGCAGCCTATCCCATAAAGGCCATAGAGTCTAGTTGGGGACAGACTTGGAAATAGCAATGGGACAAATGCTAAACCAGAGGTGGAGCCAGTCAGTGTCGTCTGGGGAGCACCACACACCTGGGCACACCTGGCTCCTAGGTCAGAGCCACAGACAAGTCACCACTCTGAATCTCAAGTTCTTCACCCACAGTAGAGTGAGAATCCAGCACTCAGGATGTCGTCATGATGAAACAAGATGAGGCACAAGACCTGACATGTGACAGGGCTCAGAGACTTTGTCACCTTAGCAAACATAAAGTCAAGCAAAGCCACCAGGAAGTGGTGGTCCTTGGCCCAGTTGAGTCTGATAGGACTGAACCACAAGGCACATGGCAAGGTGGAGTGGGAGATGAGGCAGGAAGGTGGGTGGCAATTGGATTAATGAGTAAAGAAAACTGGGGCTCTGGTCCTCTGGGAAAAGAGGAGAGAGAGAGGATGAGGGGGCAGGAGCCATGGTGCAGGACAGGAGCTGGAGGATTGGGGCGGGAAAGAGTCACTGGTGAGGGGCAGGTAGCCATGAGGGAGATGGAGGAGGTCAGCTTGATTTCCAGCCTGAAGAACACGGTGTCCTCTCCTGGGATGGGAGCCCAGGAAAAGAGCAGGTCTGGGGAGAAAATGCTGTATTTCATGTCAGAAATGTTGGGTTGGGGACACTGTGGAGGACTTGAAGACAGATCGCAGGACAGATCGCCTTACCCAGATAGAACCTGCTCCCCAGCCACAGCCTGGAGGCTACCTGCGTCTCATCAAAGGCCACCATGGAACCCTGCTGTCCTGGACAAGATGACAGGCAGCCACCCAGACATGGACAGCCCCATTCTCTAGGGGGCATTTAATTGGTCTGTCCTATTAGGGAAAAAAAAAGATTTTACCTGTTCTATTCTCCTGGCCTAATTCCCTCTACTTGCAAATGTGTTTTTCTGTCATTAATTTTAACCCATTTAAGGTGATCGAAGAACGAGTTGGAAATGATGGAACCCATACTGTAGAATGAGAGGCACATGCTGTGCGGTAAACAGTTAAGCATGAAGCCTGTGACATTCAACGTCACTGATGATGACCTGATTTAGGGAATACGTGGTCTCCGGTGCTGACACTGGGTGAGATCCTTTCCCAGATGAAGTTTAGCAAGAGACTCTACCTTGGTTTTGGTGTGGATGGGCTGGTCCATCACCAGTCTGACATTTACATCCTTAAGCTCTCAAGTCAAACCAGAGCCTGACTCCTGCAGGAGCTGTGAGATTTGAGACAAATCACCAACTTCTCTGAACTTCACTTTCCTTTCCAGAAAAAAAGAGAGACTCACAGTAGAATCCACTTCATAGGGTGCTGTGAGGATTAAATGAGATAATGAGCAGAAAAGCTTGGAACAGAAGCTCGATAGGTGTTAGAACTATTTTTATGGCTCCAGAACTGCATTTTTTCTCCCTGCCAGCCTACACCAGGTGGTTATGCAGAAAATTCTGTCTTTGCATTTGTTCAAAGTGCAGGGTTTAGCGGACACTGTCTTTAGACATGCATTTTAAAAACTAGAGCTACTTCTTTGCTTCGTTGCTGCTGACAGTACAGGCAAATTTTGAGATTGCAACTTTGCATCAGATCTGCAAGTGTGCCTGCCTTCCTGTCCTCCCTGTTCTAAACTGCCTTGAGCTTTCCAAGCGGCAGTGACCAGGGGGGATTTATGAGTCTTTCTAGCTTTTTGGCAAGGAGAGTTCAGCTTTCTGTCTGGATGCTTCTATGAGGAATCTCTCCTGGTCACCACCACTGCCCACCGCTTCAAAGCCCTGAATTCCATTCTTACCTTCTGTGTGGCCCCCTCCTACCACCCTGAGGCAGCAGCTCTAGTTAAAAGCTGCTCTCCACTTGCTCCCTCCCTGGAGCTTTGTTCTTTAGCCATTTCATGCCTGCTTATACATATTCATTATTTCATGCATATTCATTTGTATTTATGAAATGTTTACATAACGCCTCTCGTGTGCCAGGCACTGTGCTGTAGAGAGACCATATCCATAGACTCAGAGAGCATCTATGGCAATGCTCAGGGTAGGGGATGGCAAACTTGATAACAAATATTTATTTGAGATTATTCCAAACTGCATTAAGAACTTTGGGGGAAAACAAGCAGATTTCAGGGGCTTGCAGATTGCAGTCTCCCCACTGTTTTTCAGCTGTGTTCCAAGTGTCTGATGCAGGGGCGGTGCACCTGAATGTTTGCGTGAATGGGTGCAGGAAGGGCTGAGTGGCTGAAGGTCTGTCACCGCTGTGGGGGCTGAGGGTGGGGGCGTGGGGCGGGGACAAGGTCGCAGGAATCCCTTTGAACAGCCAGGAGCCTGTGAAGATTCCGCAGCCTCATTTGCTAATGATCATAATTAAGTCAGAATCTCTTATTTCAAGCAGAGGCCCTGGGGAGAAAGGCACAAAGCATGGGGCTGATCAATTGGCTCCCCATGCTTCCTCCTGCTGGGCCTCCACCCAGGTGAGCGTGTGCCCACACCTGCCCAGGTATGCACACACACACAGGCGCACTGAAGAGCACCAAGCAGAGCAGTCAAACCCCCAAGGCTGTATTAAAGCAACCAGTCACTGATCCTCTAGAACTCAGCCCAGTAGAAAACAAAACCTGCCACCCAGGACCCCTGGGGTCTAAGTAGACCCCATACCTTGCCCAAGATCCTTCTTCATTCTTTCTTGGGCATCTCTCATGCCCAGGGCCGGGCACTAGGTATGTGGGGCAGACTAAGATGTACAGGATCTAGGCCTGAACCTTAAATAGCTCACACCTCAGAAGGAGGGAAAAAAACCTTTGCCCAAATCACTGGAACCCAGCAATTCCCAAGGCGTATCTCCGGCGAGATGCTCTGCCAAGAAGGGTTTCCACGGTTGTCGAGTGAGTTTGGGAAATGGTGCATCCCCTCTCTCAGAGGTTCAGTGCCCATGAGCGAAGCAAAATGCTCAGAGAAGTCCTGCAGGTGAGAAATCTGCTTAACCTGTTCAACTTGGAGTTTTCCAAACTTGGAGGAGATGTTCGCCTCCCTGCACCCAACTGCAGGTCCCTGGGTTTGCTGAAGTAGCAGTGCCACATTGCTGTCCCCAGCCAAACAGAGGTGCCCACTGACCCTTCTACCCAAGGGACACAGAACGTGGAGTCAGAGCCTGTGACAGGTGAGAAGGGAAAGCAAACCGACACATCTGTCCCCCCACGCAGGAGAGAGGATGTCACCCCTTGAGCAATAGGCTGAGGATCCCTTATTCAAGGTGCTTGGGATCATAAGTGTTCCAGATTTCAGAGATTTTCTGATTTTGAAGTATTCGCACAGACTTTACCAGTTGAGCAGCCCTAATCTGAAATCCAAAATCCAGCATGCTTCAGGGTCTGAAACTTTTTGGACATCATGTCCGCACTCAGAAAGCTACAGAGTTTGGATTTTTGGATTAGGGATGCTCAGTCTCTATGTCTAGATGAAGATCCTCAAGTTCCCAGCCCTGCCCAGGCACCATCAGGCTGTACTGTGGGGCCTCCCAGGTAATCAGGGAGCTGTGGTTAGGGACCAAAGGAATGCCAAGGTCAAAGCTGGGCCATATCTCTGAGTCCAGGTGGCTGGTACAAAATCAGGAGCAGAGATCCCAGCAGAAGACAAACTGTGTTGCTGGGAGCATCTTTGGCAATATTTATCTTGACTTTTTCGGGGATTGGAGGTGGAGGAGAAGGTAGGACCTGTGGGGCCAGGGGTGGGTGCACTGAGGACAGACAGCTTTGTGGACTCTGGCCAGTGGTCAACTGTACTGATAACCTCAGCATCGCAAAGCCTTGCCTTTGAGAACCCCTGTCTGGGAGAGGTTCCCAGGGGGAGCCCCGCGGGGGATGGCTCCTCCCAGGCTGTCAGGGGCTGGGCTGGGCTGGGGGGGACATGGCTGCTTATTGCCACAGAATAAAAACAACATGTGTTTCTGCTCCCCCAGGCCCCTTTCTGTCGCTCCAGAAGCACTGTCAGAAAAGGAACAAAACAAAACAGAGAGTGGAAGTTGATTCTATAATTAGTGCGGTTTCTTCACTGTTCATTCAGGATCTCCAGAGATCAATTAGCTTGCTTTTAAGCTAAAAGGCATCTGAATAAGTATTTAACCTGCATAGCAATTGATATTTAAAACAGACTAGGACGGGAGTAATAACGCAGAACAGCCACGCTCTCCTCCGCTAATTTCCTGAACTCTGCTCCCCCATTCTCACCCCTGCCCACTCCCATTTCCAGGGTGGCCTTAAATGGGGTGTCTGGCATTCTCAGGGCTGGTCTGTGGGAGAGCAGACTGAAACAGAGGGGCCACTGGAGGCAGGGCTCTCTTCCTGGTGCTGTCCCCACTGTCCAGCAGGTGTCCCAGGTTGGAGTGGAGATGAGAGCCAGTTATAGCTGTTTGTAGGACTTGACCCAACCGGGGACAGCCAGGTCCTGTGTCCAGCCACTGACAGGCACTGGCATCCTCCCCATCCATGCATGGGGCAGGGTGTCTTTAGTAACAACTGATGGGTGCTGGGCTTGGGTGGGGTGGGCTGGAGGACTGCAGGAGTTGAGCATCCCCCTGGCTGGGCATCTTCACTGTGGGTGATCTGAGGGTGTTGTGTGTCATCTGGTTTGTCCTGTAACTATCAGAGTCTTGATCTGGGCTTAACTCCTTAAAACAGCGCACGAGGGCACGTGTATGCATTTTATAGATGCACTTATTTGACAAAAAGCATCTTGACATCTTCTCTTCACTGGATAGTGTGTTAGGCCCTGGGGGATAAAGAAGATGTCAGAATGGCAAAGGTGTGTCCCCACCCTTCAAATGGGGAAAGACACACCACAACACAAGGTAGCACCAAAATCTACAGAGGAGGATGCACATGGCCTGGAAAGGTGTCTTAGTAGGGACCTCAGATACAGATAAGGTGACGAGGACTAGATCTGGGAAGTGATTCCAGGAACTGGCACTCTGAGGGGTAGGGAAGTGAGAGAAGGAAGGGAGGAGGGCAGGCAGGGTGTGCGCAGGTGGGTTGCAGGTGGATGGAGTCCCTAGAGAAGCTGGGGAGAGCGCGCCTTCCAGTGGCACCTCGGCAGGGGGAGGAGTGGCATTTGTCCACTGGCTCCATGCCTGCTGGGTTGAAGCTGCTGCAGAGCTGGTCACTTGCTGGCACTTGTGGTGTGTCCTGCACACAGGCGAGGCCAGACAGAGAAAACTGAGGGACAGCTGCAGGTGGCCTTGGGGTGGGACACGGGATCAGGCCAGCATCTGCTACACAGGCTCAGAAGAGAAACATGGGAGCCAGAGTTGTCAGGATGGCACAGGAAGCAGGGGAGACGGCCGGGCAGAGCGAGGCTGCTAGCAGAGGGCGAAGACAGGAAGAGAGTCTGAGAGGCAGGGCGGGTGAGGACGCCCTGCAGGAAGGGGTGCACCTGCCGCAGGTGGGCTGTGGGACTGCTCGACCCATCAATCACAGAGGTGGGGCAGCCCTGCCTGCCTGTTGGGAGGCCTCCCATCCTTCAGCCCCTCCGGCAAGGGCACTCCCCGCTCACCAGGCCCCTCTGCTGCCCTGCTCCCGCTCCTCCCACCCGATGACAGCCCATCCCTCATCAGGGTCTCTGGGCAGCACCAGAGCCTCCAGCCATCTCTCGACATGGTCGATTCTGCAATATTTGACTTGTGTGTCCCTGAGTTGTACAGACAAAGCTCCGCATATCACCAGATCAATTAAAACAACTGCCACCAGGCCCCGAGACTTAATCAGGAGCTCCCCTGGGTCCCCAGTAGAGCACGTGTCCACTCCTGGAACTGCCTCTTCCCTGGATACCTACATCTCCATTGACCCTTCCCCAGCCTCCTTGCCACCGCATAATAACTTCTGACTCTATTGAGGGCTTACAACATATATTAGATGATTTATGTCATTAAGGCCCCAAAGATCCCTATGTTGTAGACACTATTAATATCCCCACATCAGATGAGGAGACAGAGGCCTGGGGCTGTGAGAGGACCTGCCCAAGGTCACGCAGCTGGAAAGAGGTGGTCATGCAAGTCCAGGCGGCCAACTGCTGAGTCCCCGGGCTTCACTTGACCATGTCCTTGTTCAACGTGTCACCCCCGCTCTGACACCTCCACTCCCTCTCAACATCACTGGACAGTTCTAGAATGGTAAACCTGCAGCTGCCCTCCTGCCTGGCCCCTCCCCACCTCCCCTCCAGCCTCCCCATGCCGTCATGATGAATCAGTAAGTGAACAAAGAGGGGACACACTTCCTCTTTGTCCCCCTTCCTTGTCCAGAGCAACAGAAAGCCCATCCCTGAACCCCCTTTGCCTCTGTCAACCATGCACAGATGCCCCTCCACCTACAATGGGACTCTGTCCTGATAAGCCCATTGTCAGGTTGAAAACAGGCACAACACAGGGCACCAGAGTACCTCTTGTTACCCCTCCTGGCTGAGTGACTGACAGGGCCTGCCGCTTGCTGCTGCTGCTGCTGCTGCCTGCATCATGAGGGAATCTTGTACCGTGTGACCCTAGCCCAGAGAAAGATCAAAATTCCAAGACAGTTTTATTGAATATGTATTGCTTTGCACCATCACAAATGTGAACAAACCTTCAGGCACACCACCATAGGCTGGGGACTGCTGTGCAATGTCCAGCAGAGAAAGCCAGCCACCTCCTGCAGCACAGAGACGCCCAGGTAGCAAGTTTGGAGGCACCACCAAGCCCCTGAGGGCTGGCTGAGGTGTTGAGAGCAGCCCGCCCTGCACTTGGAACCACAGGGGCCCCGGAAGAGACAAGAAACAACTGATCAGAACACACAGGGAGGCAACCAGGAAGAGGTGTCAGCAACAGTCTCACTGATGAGCGTCTCAACTAATCCCTGTGACACCTTGGAAACTTCAGAAAAGAACAAAGCCTTCTAGAAAAGAAGAGCAGCCTCAGGCTGAGGACAGGTGCAGCCTGGGCCTGGTGCTGGGAACACAGTGGCCTCCTGGGGCCCTGCTCTCTGGCAGGCAGTGGCCACTCGCTGGGAACCCTGCTTGAGTTTCCCAAACTCACTGTGCTCAGGGCCTGGCAGGCTGGGCTGCTTTTGCAAGGTCAAATTCAAGGGCACAGAACTGTTGAAGAGAAGGGAGACCCCAGCAGACTCCAGGCAGTCCCTGGACATCCAGAGGTCAGCAGCTTCAGCAGGAGGCTCAACCTCTGCTCCCCTCTGCCCTGGGGACTCTGCGAGATCTTCTTGCCCACAGTGAGACTGGAGGAGAGGGTGCCTCTGGGATCCCTTCCCTTAACCATGAGACATGCAGGGCCAGTGACAATTCTTCCTCCCGGCATTCGAGGTCACATTCAACTTGACACAGGCCGCCATAGCATCCTCACTTGGGTGACAGAAGGAGTCCACCATATGGCACATTTCTAGAGGTATAAAAAGCAATCTTAAAAATCCAGGCATTTGCTTAGGGCGTGCAGAATGTTTCTCAAAACCTGCGCTAACATACTGCAGTAGAAGGAGCCAGAAAGAGGAGGGAGCTATTTCTCTCCCTCCTTCCCCCGTCCTGCCCTGGGGGCGGGTAGATTTGAGCAGCAGTTTTCAGGTCCTGCTTGGTGGAGGCCTGGGGGTTATACAGCCTCCTCAGAAGCTGTGACATCAAGTCATTTGGAGCCCAGATGATGGGAACGGGTTTGGGCAGTCGTGTGCTGATAAACACCATTCAGAAAAAAAAATCCCTGATCAGTAGCATCTGCTTATTTCCATGGTGTAAATTCTCCTGCCATGGCTGATTTCAGGCTGCCAGCAGTTGAAGCACTGGCTTTCCAAGTGCTGGAAATTTAACTCTTGGCTCTCACTGGCTGGTGTGAGTCAGCTCCTGCACACGGCTGGTTTGGGTGGCAGAAGGGAATTTTAGGAAGATCCTTCATCTCCCTAGGCCTTGGTCTTCTCCTTTGTAAAATGGGGCGATAGAGCTTTCAGTCTAATGGGGGCGTGGAGGGCCTGTGAATATGGAATGAAGTGGGTGGGAAGAACGCAGCAGCAGCTTCGCTGGCACATAATCAGTTAGTATTGTCATCATCTCGGGTGTCACCCATTAGGGTTCTGTGCAAGGTTTGACTCCAAGAAAACGTTCCAGGAGCACCCCGCTCCACCCCTGCGTACGTCTTCTGGGACCTGTCTCTCTCTCTCTACACACACGTGCACACACACACCCTATCCCATTTCCTTAGCCGCCCTGGTGTCACTGCTCCATTCTATTATAGCAGAAAGCAGTGACAATTATTTTCATAATGAACTGGCTCTTCAAATTAATGCCAATTACACTATGCAATCATGATTAAGATTATGCATTAATCAACGGTGCCAACCTACTTATTAGCCTCTTTAAATACTGATCATGAGGAATGTATGGGAAAGGAGAGAATGGAGAGGAGCCAGTTGTAGGGGGGAGCTCTCTCCAGAAGCCAAGGCCCAAAGCAGCCTGTCTTCCGTGGGATGCAGCTTGGATCAGAACTGGGTGCAGCAGACACCTGGGCTTCCAATGCTGGGCTGTCCAGAAGCTGCCTGCTCAAGAGGGAGAAGGTGAAAGAGGACCCAGAGGGGAGAGAATAATGGGAGACCCTCGAAGATTCAGTAGTTGATGAGGTTCAGTGTCCCCTTCCCCTCCTCCAACTGCACTGAAGGGAAATACAGGTCTGCCCCTTCCCCAAGTACTGTTAACGCCGTCTGAGGTCAGGTCTCCTGAATGCAGAGCCTGAGGCAGAGATTGAGGTGCCCGGGGGTTTATAAGGAGGAGTGCTTTTCAGGAATGCATCAGAGGGGACTGAGCAAAGCAGGAGACAGGGCTGAGCAAAGATGTGGTCCAAGGTCAGGGTTGGCTTTTTGCCTGATAAATAGTGGAAGGGAAGTGTTAAGAGGGGCTCTGGAGCATACGTCCCACCACAGAGCTATCTGAACTTGAGCAAGGGGACCACACTTTCAGACCTAGTATTAGACATGGCCTGCCGGCTGCCCCCAGGGCCCAGGAGAGGGGCCTGACCTCCTGGGGTTCCCATCCAGAACTGAGAACAGTTCTCTAGAGGAAATGGCAGCTCATGAACAGAACCAGGATTCAACCCCAGGCCTGCCTGGGTGCCCAGAGAAATGCAAACTTTTGTGGTCACCTTGTCCCAATGTGTTCAAGTAGAATGACTACCATCCTGGCACTGAGTCTGGGGGGCATCCTCTCGGCTGCAATATCTCTAGAGTATTCCAAGGCTCCCCTTCTTGGATCACCCCTTGCTCTGGCTTCCTTCTCTGCTGAGCTCTCCATCTCCTCTCACCCCACCTCCTCCACCTCTCTTCCTCCTTCAGCCCTGATTCCACATGCTGAATTCTGTCGCCTTCCTTCAGTTTCCCCCAAAGAGCAGAGGCTGTGAGGGGCCTTTCTAATGATGATGGAGCTCCTGGACTGGGGTTGAGCGCAGTAACTGATAGCTCATGTTTAAACCTAAGCACGGGCATCTTGGATTAAAACTCCTTGGCCACCTCCTGCCATGGGAAATTCCTCCCTGGCTCACCTGCGGGCCTGGGTCATGTTCTCCTTTCTCCCTTTTGCGCCCCCTTCATGTCCCTTCCTTTCTCTCAGGCTTTTCCTCTCTCTCTCTCTCTCTCTCTCTCTCTCTCTCTCTCTCTCACACACACACACACACACACACACACACACATCCTCCCCTTTCAAAACTCACATCCCATCTTCCTTTCTTTGGCACAACAGTTGAGTTCTGTCGTCTTCTCTGCCCAGGCCACAAGGGGCTTTTCTTGAGGAAAGAAGCCCTCATCTCCAAGATGAAGGCTATCCTTTCCCCAGAACAGGGTCTAAACCACAGCCCAACAGCAGAATCCAGCCCACCACCTGTTATTATAAATAAAGTTTTATTGAGACACAGTAGCACCCACTGGTTTATGTGATGTCTGTGGCTGACTTCATGCTGCTGTGGCGGAGCTTAGTCATTGTGAAAAAGACCAGCTGGCCCACTAAGCCTCTGGTCCTTGATAGAAAAAGTCCATCGGCCCCTGCCTGAGGAGGATGCAGAAGCTCAGATTCATCGTTTTTCTAAGTAGCATTGCCTCTCCACTCCTCTGCTAGCTGCCAGGTATCAAGTCTGTGTGTATCATGCAGTTTGCTACATTGTTTTAGCTCTTCCTCACCATGCTTGACCTTTTGAAGAGCATCCCATTTTGCAGATGGATAAATTGAGTCTTGAAGAGGTTGAGGCACTGCTTCCAGTGGATCTGGTAGCATTTGAACTGAGACTTGACTGATATACAAGCCAGAACTGTGAACCCTTTCCACTACTGCACCTCAGAGTGGAGTGCCCTTGAGCCTGTTGACTGCTTGGTGGCAGTTCTTGGGTCCCCAGGAGACTGAGTGCTCTGGAGGGCAGGGGCCTGGTGCTGACCAAGGCCCAGTGATAGGTTGACATGGGGCAGAGATTGCTGGGTTGGATGGAACCAGACTGTATAGACCAGACTGAGCCTGTGTGAAGCCCTGCAGAAATGGCTCTGCCTCATCGCCTTGGACTCTCATCAGAATGGGCAGGAGGTTTTCTTCAGGTGTGTCATTACCAGATTTCTCCTCTGTCTCTCTGTTATTTTTTTAAAGTAATGGTATGTATGTGTTACAAACAGTTTGGAAAAATCAGGGAAATACAAAGAGTGAGATAAAAATAACCCATCAATCCCTTCTACCCAGAGATACTGGTATTAGTTTGGTACAAATTCTTCCAGTCTTTGTGTGTGTGTGTGTGTGTGTGTGTGTGTGCGCGCGCGCTAGGAATTGAACCCAGGGACACTTGACCACTGAGCCACATCCCCAGGCCTTTTTAAAAATTTTTTTATTTTGAGACAGGGTCTCTCTAAGATGCTTAGGGCCTTGCCAAATTGCTGAGGCTGCCTTAGAACTTGTGATCCTTAGCTGGGCGCAGTGGTGCACACCTGTAATCCCAGCAGCTCTAGAGGCTGAGGCAGGGATTGCAAGTTCAAATCCAGCCTCAGCAACTTAGTGAGGTGCTAGGTAACTCGCCAAGACCCTGTCTCTAAATAAAATATTAAAAAGGGCTGGGGATGTGGCTCAGTGGTTAAGTGCTTCTGAGGTCAATCCCTGGAACCTAAAAAAAGGAAAAAAAAACTTGCAATACTCCTGCCTCAGCCTCCCCAGCTGCTATAGTCTTTTTTCCCTGTAAATATAAATATATGCTTTTTGTTTGATAATAGGAATCATATTATAATATTATTTTTTAGCTTTTGCAGGGAAGGGAGCATGAACATTTTCTATGTCATTAAGATTCTTTAAGAACATTTTTTAAAAGCTTTTTTCCCTCATAACCAAAGCTCACTCTTAATGCACAGGACTTACAAAACAAAACAAAACAAAAAGCTCACAATCCATTATCTTTTTACTTTCTAGAAAGCACCTTGTTAACATTTTGGTGTATGTCCTTTTGGTTTGTCCTTTTCGATTTTAATTGAAATTGCATTAAATTTATAAATTAATTTGAGGAGAACTGACATCTTTACAATATTGAGCCGCCCCTTCCGGGAGTAAGTTATGTGTCTCCATTTATTCAAGCCTCCTTTTATGTCCCCCAGTAAAGTTTTGTACTTTGTTTGATAGAGGAATTGCACATTTATTGTAAAGCATTTTATTTTTTTGTTGTTGCTTTTGTGAGTAGGGTCTCTTTTATCCCTTGTAATTCCTCACTGTTTATTGCCAATGTATGGGAAGGCTATATGTTTTCCTTATTTGTGTGCTGGTCCTTCTCTGAGCTCTCTGCTTTGTCTCTACTATTTTCATCTGACTCTTTGGCATTGGTCAGGGAACCATAAGAAGCATCGTCAAGTAATATTAATTGTGTCTCTTTTCTGATTGCAAGACCATGACCTTAAAGGATGTTCTATTACTGAGAATGTCTGTCATGCACACATAGAAGAGTATAATGAATCTCAATGTCGCCATCCTCTGACCCCCACAGCCATCCACCCGGGGCTTCTCCCATCCTAACCACATCCCCTCACTCCAGCTTCCCCCATATTTTGAATCAAATTCCAGGTGCCTCTTAGGTTATCTCATATTCTGATTGTTAATGTCTGTCCCTTGTTTGGCCTTGCGGGCGGGTTTCAACCTCTATCAACTAATCTCTTGCTTTTGGACATTAAGTTGTTTCTGTTTTTTTCAATATTATATTTAAAGTATCCTTACACACAAATGTGCTAAGGAATGGAATTATCTGGTAGTTTGATCTTTTATTTCCCATTAAACACACACACACACAATCACATGAGGACTTTCCTTTTTTGGTGCTGGGAATTGAACCCAGGGGAACTTCACCACTGAGCCACATTCCCAGCCCTATTTTGTATTTTACATAGAGACAGGTTCTCACTCAGTTGCTTAGGGCCTCGCTGAGTTGCTGAGGTTGACTTTGAACTCACGATCCTCCTGCCTCAGCCTCCCAAGTGCTGGAATTACAAGCGTGCACCACTGTGCCCGGCTGAGGACTTCTCTGATTAGAAATGTAGTCCAAGTTCATTGCAGAACTTTTTGAAAATACAAAGAAGGAAATGAACTACCTGCAAGCCTCGTACTCAGAGAAACCCACTCCTGATATTCCCGTGTGCGTTCTTCTCCCCCATGTTGTGCAGGTGTGCCCCATGATCATGCACACCCACACAGACTCACCTTCATAAGGTTGCGTGCTACAACCTACAACCAGCTGGAATCCTCCAGGAAGGGACAGATTTATTTATTTGCTTTTTAAAACATTCCCCTTTCCCCCTGCTTTTCTATTTTAATGGTTGTTTTTGGAGCAGTTTTAGGTTCACAACAAAATTGAGCAAGAGGGACAGAGATTTCCCACATGAACCCCTACCCGGATGCCTGCACAGCCTCCCCACCATCAACCTCCCCACCCCCAGAGGGCTGGGTCACACTGTGTTACACTGACACCTCTCCCAGCCGGCCATTCACTTTAGGGTTCTCTCTGGTGCTGTACATTCTGTAGGTTTCCACACATGTGTAAGGACATGTGCCCACCATCATAATACCCTACAGAAGAGGTTTTCTGCCCTAAAATTCCTCTGCCCTTCCACCTATTTGCCCATCCCTCCCCCAGCCCCTGGAGACCACTGATTATTCTGTAGGCTCCTTCGTTTTTTTTATGACATGATCCCATAGAGGTGAAATGTCGAGTTTGTCGCCCTTTCCAATAGTTTCTTTTGCATGGTGATTCACATTTACGTTCCTCTGTCTTTTCATGACTTGATGGCTCATTTCTTCTAAGCGTGGAATATGTCATTGTGTGGCTGCCCCAGTTTGTTGATCCATTCGCCTAACGAGGAACGCCTTGGTGGCTTCCAAGTTTGGGCAATTACGAATAAAGCTGCTATAAACATCTGTGTGCAGATTTTTATGTGGACCTGCTTTTGGCTCCTTTGGGTGAATTCCAAGGAGCACGGCTGTTGGATTGTATGGTAGGGGGTGTTCAGTTTTCTAAGAACCCAAACACTGCCAAGGTGGCTGTGCTGTTTTCTGAGCCCAGGA
The DNA here is from genome assembly GCA_020662805.1 of Glaucomys volans. Classification (NCBI taxonomy): domain Eukaryota; kingdom Metazoa; phylum Chordata; class Mammalia; order Rodentia; family Sciuridae; genus Glaucomys; species Glaucomys volans. The sequence goes on from JAJEJO010000299.1 coordinate 324,131, forward strand.
GTCATGCATGTGAGTTCCTGTAGCTCCACTTCCTCGCCAGCAGTGGCCCTTGTCATGGTCTGGCTTTGGGCCATTCTAATGTGTGGGTCGAGTATCTCACTGTTTTAATTTGCCTTTCCCCACCAACACCAGGATGTGGAGTATCTTCTTTAGGTTTATTTGCCATCTTCTTTGAGAGATCTCTGTTAAGAGCTTGGGCCCGTTTTCCAGGTTGTTTCTTTTCTTACTGTTGAGTTCTCTGAGTTCTTTGTATATTTGGGGTAATAGTCCTTGAGCAGGTAAGTCCCAGTCTGGGGTCTGTCCTTTCATTCTTTTAAGGGTCTTTTGAAGAGAAGAAAATTTGAATTGTGATGAATTCCAGCTATTCAATTCTTTCTTTCATGAATTATGCCTTTGATATTGTATCTAAAATGTCAGTGCCCAACTCAAGGTCTGATTTTCTCCTAGGTTATCTTCTAGGAGTTTTATAGTTTTTTATTTTGACATTTACATAGGATCCATGTTAAGTTCATTTTAGTGAAGGGTGTGAGGTCTGTGTGGATACATTTTTTTTCTTTTGCATGTGGCTATCTGATTGTTCGACCACCCCTATTTTTTTCTCTCTTGCTTTTGCTCTTATAGCAAAGATCAGTTGGCTATACTTACATGGGTCTATTTCTAGGCTCTCTGTTCTGCCCCAATGATCTATTTTTCTATTCTTATGCCAATAACATACTACATTTTTATTTTTTATTCTATTTATTTATCCCCAGTCCTTTTTATTTTTATTTTTATTTAGAGACAGGATCTTGCTAAGTTTCTTAGAGCCTCACCAAGATGCTGAGGCTGGCTTTGAATTTGGCGATCCTCCTGCTTCAGCCTCCCAAGCCACCAGGATCCTTTTGATTTTTTCAAGAATAAGCCCTTTTTCCCCGTGCCAGGGATTCAACCCTTGTTCGTGTTAGGCAAGTGCTGTACCACTGAGCCACACGCCAGCCCCCACCCTCTTGATTCCAGCAGGTTTATAGTAAGTCTTGAAATCATGAAGTATCAATCTCCAGCTCTCTTCTTCTCCTTCAATATTGTGTTGGCTCTGTGGCATATGCTACAATATGTTGTAGCATTTGGATATGCATCTTTAGCCTCTCCATGTACATTTTAGAATCAGTTTGTCAATAGTCACAAAATAACTTGCTGGGGGGATTTTGAATGAGCTTGCATTGAACCAGTTGTGAACTGACATCTTGATAGGATCTCCTCTTTCTATTCATGAACACTGAGGTTTATTTAGTCCTTTGATTTCTTTTATCAGAGTTTTGTTTCCTCAAACAGATCCTGCACATATTTGGTTAGACTTACACCCAAGTATTTCTTTTCTTTAAATGCTGATGTAAATGATGTTTTTAAAACTTCCAAATTCCATTTGTTCATTGCTGGTACGTAGGAGAGCAATCAACCTTTGTATAGTAACTGTGCATCCTACCTCTCTGATTAGCTGCAGGAGTTTTTAGCTGTTGTTTTGTTTTTTGTTTGTTTTACTTTAATTTTCTATAGTCGTGGCTTCTGTAAACAAAGTTGCTTTATCTGTATATTTTTGTATCCTCTTCTTGTCTTATTGCATTAGCTATGACTACTGTAAATGATATTTCCTCCTTCCTCCCCACCACCCCCTGGCAATGGCCATTCTTCTTGATGTTTCTCTGACTTTGAGTATTCTCAGGGCCTCATTAAGTGGAATCATTCTCTGTTTGTCTTTTTGGAACTGGCTTATTTCATGTAGCATAATGTCCTCAGTGCTGATCCATGTGATAGCACATCTCACATTGAAATGGAAAGGTGAAAAGGTAAAGAACATTCCATCATATGTCTGAACCACATTTTACTCACCCATTCGTCCATCGCTGGACATTGAGTTGCTCCCGTGTTATTGTGGTTGTGAATAAGGCTGCTGTTAGCCTGGGTGTACAAATATCCCTGCTTTCAGTTCTTCGGGTGTATTCCCAGGAGTGGAAATGCTGGGTCCTCTAGTAATTGTTTTTAGGAACTGCCATCCTGTTTTCTGCAGCAGCGGTACCATTTTACATTTCCACCAAGAGTGCACAAGGGTTCTAGTTTTATCATAAATTCACATTTATTTTCTGCTTTTTTAAAAAAAAACAGTGGCTCCCCTATTGGATGTGAGGCATTATTTCACTGTAGGTTTCATCTGCATCTCCCTAATGATGAGTGTGACATTGAACATCTTTTCATGTGATTATTGGGCATTTGTAGATCTTATTTGGACAGATATCTAGCCAAGTCCCAGTTTTAACTGGGTTATTTGCTTTTGTTGTGGTCGTTGAGTTTTAGAAATTCTCTATGTATTTTAGATATAAATCTATTCTTGGGTATATGATTTGTAAATATTTTCTCTCATTCTGTAGGTTGCCTTTTTACTTTCAATAGTGTCCTAATGCCCAATTAGATTTTTTATTAAGTCTAATTTGTCTAGTTTTTCTTTTCTTGTGTATGCCCTTGGCATCAAATTCAGGAAAATTACTGCCAAAACCAATGTGATATAGCTTTTTCTTTTGCCCTATTTTTTTTCTAAGAACTTTAAACTTTTAGGCCTAACATTTATTAAGTGGTAAATTTGAAATTAGGAAAAGAGGGTCTTCAGCTTCGTTCTTTCCCAAGACTGTTTTGGCTATTCAGGGTCCCTTGAGATTTCATATTGATTTTGAGGATGGATTTTTTCTTTTTCTACAAAAAAAAAAAAAGAAAAGAAAAAAGGCACTGGGATTTTGATATAGATTGCATTCAATCTAAAGATCACTTTGGGTAGTATTGACATCTTAATAATAATAAGTCTTCCAATCCATGAACATGGGCTATATTTCCATTCATTTATGTCTTTAATTTCTTTCAGGAATGTTTTGTAGTTTTAGCTTCTTGATTAAGTTGATTCATAAGTATTTTATTCTTTTTGATGCTATTATAAATAACTGTTTTTGTAATATCCTTTTCAAAGAGTTCATTATATTAATATAGAACTGCAACTGGTTTTATGTACTGACTTTTTGTAATAAGATACTTTACTGAGTTTACTAATTCTAAGAGTTTTTGTGAAACACTGAGGATTTTCTACATATAAGATCTTATCATCTGCAAACAGATCATTTTACCTCTTCCTTTTCAATTTAAATGCCTTTTATTTCTTTTCTTGCCTAATTGCTCTGGCTAGAACTACCAGTGTTATGTTGAAGAGATCCGGTGATGGTTGGCATCCTTCCCTCATCCCTGATACCAAAGTGAAAGCGTTCAGTCTTTCATCACTGAATATGATGCTTGCTCTGGGTTTTTTCTACATGACTTTTATTATATCGAGATAATTTCCTTCTATTCCTAGCTTATTAACCTTTTTTTATCATGAAAGTGTGTTGAATTGGTCAGTGCCTTTTCTGCATTGATTAGGATGATCATGTGGGGGTTTTGCCTTCATTCTGTTAATGTGGTATATCACCATGATCAATTTCTGTAGTTTTAATGAGTCTTACATTTCAGGAATAAATTGTCCAACCATGTACTTTTAATCTCAACGTCTTTATACTTAAAGTAGATTTCTTGCAGACATATAGAGTCAGATCCTGTTTTTTTTAATCCACTCTGACAATTTCTTTTAATTAATAAATTTAGAACTTTGATGTTTAAAATGAGAATTGATATGGTTGGATTAATATTTACTGTTTGTTAGTGTTTTCTATGGGTTGTCCTGACCCTTGTTCCTATGTTGGTCTTTTCCTTTTTTCTCCCTTTTGTGAATTTCATTCAGCGTCTTTTATGACTCCATTTCCTCTCCTCTTTTAGCATTTCAGTTACACTTCTCTTTTTAGTGGTTGCCATGAAGTTTAAAATGTACACTTACAACTAATCTAGGTCCTCTCTCAAACAGCATTCACCGCTTTCCAAGCTAGTACCTTATAGTGACAGTTCCTCCCTTCCACGGGATATCAGTGCTGCCCTGCATTTTGCTAATACACAAGCATGCATGAGTGTTTAGATATGAATACATTGCTACTATGATCATTTTAAACAAACTGTTGTCTGTTAGATAATTAAAAATAAGAAAAATAATTTTTAAAATTTTGCCCTAACTTTCTCTTTGCAGTGTTTTTCCTCTGCATATGCAGAGCCCTCTCTGTGACCTACATCATTTGCCTTCTCTCTAAAGAGCTTCTCTGGACATATCCTGCACATGGGTCGACTGGCAGCAAATTCCCTCGGTTTTTGTTTGTCTGAAACATCTTTATTTCTTCCCCCACTGGAAGGATAATTTTCAAAGGTAGAGATTCAAGGTTGTTGGGGTTTTTTTCCCCACTCTCAATACTTTGAATATTTCACTCCACTCTTTTCTTGCTTGCATGGTTTCTGAGAAGGCAGATGTAATTCTTATCTTTACCCTTCTATAAATAAGGCATTTTTTTCTTCTTGTTCCCGTCAGGAGCCATATATATGTATTTATATATATATATAAAATCTTGCTTTTCTGTTGTTTGAAAATCATTTACCTAGGTGTGATATTGGGGGGTATTTATCCTACGTGGTGTTTTCCAAGCATCCTAGATCTGTGGTTTGGTGTCTAACATTAGTTTGGGGAAATTCTTGTTTTGAATATCATTTGATATCATTTGAATATCTGTTCCTGTCTCTCTTCTCATCTAACAGTTGGTCCCACTTTTGTCCTTCCTCGTCCCAGGGTTTTTGGATATTCTCTTCTGTTGCCCTCCCCCTCCCCCAGTCTTTTCTTGCTTCTCAGTTTTGGAGATTTTTATTGAGATTTTCTCAAGCCCGGAGATTCTGTCCTTAGCCATGTTCCATCTACTAAGAGCCCATCGAAGGCATTCTTTATTTCGGCCACACTGCTTTTGATCTCTGGTCTTCCTTTTGGTTTCTTTTTCTGCAGAATTTCCCTCTTTGCCTTCATTACTCATCGGTTCTTGCCTGTCCCTCTGCTTCTTCCATTGGCGCCTGTAGAATATTAATTGCAGTTCTTCTGCCTCCCCTCTGATCATTCCAACCTGCCTGCCACATCTCAGTCTGGGGCTGATGCTTGCTCAGTCACTTCAAACGGTACTTTTAGCCATTGAGTTTGCCCTGTAATTTTTTCCTATCCTGACATGCTGTACCAGGTAAAAGAAAGTGCTGTAAAGAGCCCTAAGTAGCATGGTGGTGGGGTGGGAGGGCAGAGGGGAGCATTCCACAGCCCTGTGCATGGGATTCTGTCTTCAGTGCACTCATGCCTGGGGACTGTGAACAGTACCCATGTTCTTCACTCTCCACTCCACCCCTCTGGTGGGACAGGGTGGTGGGAGGAGGCTAGTTCCCTTCCTTCGGTCCACTAGGCTCCACTAAAATCCCTACATAGACTCTGGTGACCAAACTTCACCCACAGCAGACCTCTTTATGCTCCGCCATGTTTTGAAATGGTGCCCTTTCCCACCCACTGCCCAAAGCGGGGGAGGATTTCTCTCCAAAGTTCACTGCCAGGGCCTGGTACAGCTCCAGGGTGAAACTCAGAGAGGTGTGGGCACCTAACCAATAGATCCCCTGGAGTTTTTTCCCTCTCAGGCCTATCCACACTGAGTGTCCCAACAGCGTGTCAATTGCACTTTGGATTTTCCTACCGGTCTTCTGGGAGGTTTCTACCCTGATCAGTTATAATTCTGTCCATTCACTATTTCTCCAACTTGAGAAATAGCACTTTGCCCTGGTCCCTCACTTCTCTCATGGATCCAAGAACAGTTGTTCGTTTTTCAGATTGTTCTGCTTTTTATTTTGTAGCATGGAGTGGCAGCTTCCTAGATACTGGAAACCCCTATGTTTTTTAAATTTCCAAAAAAACCACTAAAACAATCCAAACACCCATCAACTGGTGGGTGGATAACTAAAATGTGGTACATCCATCCAAAGTAATAATACTTAGCAATAAAGAGGAATGAGGTGCTGATACATGCTGCACTATTGATAAACCTCTGACAACTAAGTACACGGAGCCAAAAGCAAAGGAACACACTGCGTGATTCCATTTATATGAAATGTTAGGAAAAGACAAATCTCTGCAGATGGAAAGTAAATAAGTGGTTTCCTGGGGTGGGGGGTGAAAATGATGGGTGACCAGAAATTGTCACAGGGGGTCATATCAGGTGATGGGAAAGTCAGAAAACTGGATGATGGTGATGGTCACGTGACTTACTCATTTATTAAAATCACTGTATATTTAAAGCAGGTGAATCTTGTGGAATGTAAATAAAGCCTCGATAAAGTTGAATTTTTTAAAAAAATAAAGGTTTATTGGAAAATATAGAACATGAAAACAGAATAAGCTGTGTCTCCTTTGATTCTCATGTTAATGATTTAAGCTCCTTCTCCTCCTCCTCCTCCTCTTGCTCCTCCTCCTCCTCCTCCTCCTCCTCCTCCCCCTCCTTCTCCTGTCTTCTAAGGTAGAATCTGACTACATTCCTTGCAAACACCTTCATTGCTCATTTAAAACTACATCATGGATATTTTCCATATTATGACTTTTTTTTTTTTGGTACCAGAGATTGATCTCAGGGGCACTCAACCACTGAGCCACATCCCCAGCCCTTTATTCTTTATTAAGAGCCAGAGTTTCCCTAAGTTGCTTAGGGCCTCGCTTAGTTGCCAAGGCTGGCTTTGAACTTGCAATCCTACTTCCTCAGCCTCCCAAGCTTCTGGGATTATGGGTGTGCACCACTATGTCCAGCGTATCATGACATTTTTGCTGTTATATAGATACACTACTGCCTATTTACTGTTTATCTTATTGGACAATTCTAGATCTCCTTCACCATACATGACCCATGTGCCCATTTTTGCAGTGAATTTCTAGAAATCAAAGCATTGAGTTGAAGACGTGAACATATGTAATGCTTTGATAAAGTTCAAATGGCTGCAGGCAAGGCAGGTGGACTGGTCTCCCCTCCTACCAAGGGTTAAGCAGAGTCCGTTTCCAAACCCTGCCAAAGGTGGGCCACACAGTTTGTTTTATATCTTAGTCAATTAGAGTAGCAAAAAAAAAAAAAAAAAAAAAGTATCTCACTGTGGATTTAAATTGAGTTTATTTAATTATTAGGAAAGTTGCACATATCTTCAATCATTAATAGTTTTTTTATATTTTTATTGTTTTTCAAAATGTCCATACTTCCTATTTGAACATTTTTTTCTATTTTTTATTTTGTATTTTGGGGTTTTTTTGTTGAGTTTAAGTGCTCTTTATAAAACAAAAACATAAGAACATCAACCTTTATACTGCAAGTTTGTTGTTTGCAATTTAATGCTGTTTATGGTAGTTTTTTTGGTTTTTTGTTTGTTTGTTTGTTTTGTTTTTGGTACCTGGGATTGAACTCAGAGCCACACGCCCAGCCCTGTTTTGCATTTTATTTAGAGACAGGGTCTCACTGAGTTGCCTAGGACCTCGCTAAGTTGCTGAGGCTGGCTTTGAACTTTCATCCTCCCGCCTCAGCCTCCGGAGCCACTGGGATTACAGTCGTGCACCACCACACCCAGCTGTTCATGGAAGTTTTGATGCCCAGAAGTTTTATGTTTTTTCTATGGAGTTATCAGTCTTTCTTCTACAGTTTCTTTCTTAAAATACTTAGGAAGACCTTTTCCACCCAAGTACTGTATAATATTCACATATTTTCTCTTTGGGGTAATATTATAGTATTCTCTTTCCCCCATTCTTTTTTTCTTGCTATTTAATATTTGATCCATCTGGAATTATTCTGATGCATGGATTAAGATTGGAGTCAAAAATTTTTCCCCAATAATTGAATAGTTGTCAGAGCACAATTAATGCATAATTCATTCTTTACTGACCAATGGGGAACAGCCACCTTTATTGGTTTTTCAATGCTCACCTCTTCTTGAATGTCTCTCTAGGGGCTTTTTCTCCCATGGCTGCTCTGTTTTCATATACTATTACAACGTGGTTTTAATGATTTTGATTTAGTCATAGACTTTAAGCCTGGCAATACAAGTCACCTTTCATTGTTCTTGTGAAGGCTTGGGTCATTATCTTAGGTTTAGTCTTCCAGGTACATTTGAGAATCATTTTGCCAGAAAAAAGAAAACAAAAATCCTGTGATTTTGATGGGAATTGAATTAAACTGCAAAATAAATTTGGTGAAAATGTGCACCTTGAACCTTGCTACCCAGGAACATACCATGCATGCCTCCTCGTTCAAGGCTCTGTTTGTTGTGGTGGTTGTTTTGTTTGTGTGTATGTTTTGGTCCTGGACATTGAATCCAGGGACACTTTACCACTGAGCTACATCCTCAGTCCTTTTTTTGTATTATTATGATTTACCTATTTATTTTTTGAGATGGAGTCTCACTGAGTTGCTTAGGGTCTTGCTAAGTTGCTGAGGCTGGCCTTGAACTTGCGATCCTCCTGCCTCAGCCTCCCAAGCCACTGGGATTATAGGTGTGCAGTACCAGTCTCAGCAGAGACGATGTTTACATCTCTCACTTGAGGTGTTTTTATTTGTTTTTGACATTTAAAAAAAAAACTGCAATTGGGCACTTCTTATTTGGCTGGTTATTTGCTAATGAATATTTGGGGTGATGTAAAGGAAATCCTTTTGCTGCTATCTTCCAACTGGTTGTCACTGTTATAAACACTATTAATTTGTGCTAACTGGTCATTTAGTTCAACTCTCCTACCAGCTCTTACTTGTTCTCATGGCTACAGATTAATTTTAGGGCTTTTGGGGGGACATTTATATCATTTGCAAATAAGGATTTATTCCTTTCCAAAACCCGGGCCTCCCAATTCATTTCCTGTCTTGTCTGGTTGGTTATTGGTACGTTGTGAATCTTCCCCCACAGCCTTTCTTCCCCTTTCCCTCCTTTAACGAGGGCGCCTCCAGTGCTTCCCCAGATATTAGTTAGTGTGATATTAAAGGCCGATGTGAGCTGAAGGTGCTTTAAGAACCGTCTTTGCTGCTGCTATTTTATCAAGCGTTCTTAATAGCAGTAGATATTGGATTTTTTTCAAACGCCTTCCTGCATTTTGTAAGTTGATCATCTTTTTTCCTCCTTTGAACTATTGATGTGGTGGAATGATAGCCATGGATTTCTTGGTATTGAACCCGTCTCACATTTCTGGAATGGTCATGGTGTGTTATCCTTGTGATATTCTGGTAGATTATTCTTGCCAGAACTCTATGGAGAATTTTTCATAGCATTATTCGTAAGTTGATTATTTTGGTCTGATTGGCTCCGTTACCAGGAATGTGCTAGTGGGGTGACGGGCACCAGGAGGACTGTCATACATCCTGAGCCTGGCTTGGTTTGTATATGTGACAGTTATCTGGGATATTACTGAACCTTGGGTGGGGGGTGGGGGACCTTGTCCTTGAGACCCTCGGAGCAGAGCAGCTTTGCTGGATCCTGTCCCTCCTCCCCGCCACACAGTGTCACCGTCTTCCACAGGAGGGATCTTCGAGTATGCGGACGGCCCCAATGCCCAGGTCATGAATGCCGAGGAGCACGCCTTCCGCTTCTCCGCCAACATCATCAACAGAAACAGGACCCTGCTGCCCAACACCACCTTGACTTATGACATCCAGAGGATTCACTTCCACGACAGCTTCGAGGCCACCAAGAAGGGTGAGTGAGCTGCCCTGGTTGTCCTCTTCCCATTGGGGTCAGGGAGGGCCGCGTCTGCTGTCCAGCGCCCTGGGGATGGGCCAGCGCTCGGCCAGGGTCAGGGGCCCAGGGCCTTTCCCACGCTGTCGGGGCTCCTGCCTCAGTCCCAGCTCAGTTCAGCCTATTGTCTGTCAACTCAGGCCACCAGCAGGGCCTGGGAGGGAGGAAGAGGCCCAGAGGGTGGGTGGCGAGTAGGTGAGAGGCCACGAGAGGCCGGAGGTAAGGGCATGGGGGCCTGAGAGGTGGCAGTGAGGCAGCTGTGGGCCCAGGTCCCCAGCACTGCCCGACCAAGGCTGAGACTTTCTAACTTGTTTCTTTTCAGTTTTATTTTATTTTTATTTTTAACTGACAAATAATAATCGTAGGTATTTGTGGGGCACAGTGTGATGTTCTGATACATGTCTGCCTTGCAATATGATCAGATCAAAGTAATTAGCATGGTGTCACTGCATGCATTGACCATTTCTCTGTGGTGGGGACTCAAAATTCTTCCTTTGGGGCTGGGGATGTAGCTCAGTGGTGCAATGCGTATTCAGGTCCCATCCCCAGGGCCTCAAAACAGGAAAAAAGACCTTCCCTTTTAGCTATTTTGAATAGACGACACATTATTATTGACTAGAGTCATCTTGCTCGGAAAACTTTTGTCTTTCACTGAAATCCCCCCAAAACATCAATATGGGAAATACATATAAAGCAGGTAACACACAAGTCCAAATGCGCAACGTGTATTTGCTGTAAAAAGACAGGAAAACATCACAGCTGCTTCAGCGCCTGCGGCCACTGACCCCAAAGGTTACGGATGACCCTGGGAGTCTGACGGGGGACCTCATTATTCAGTATTTTCTGTAAATTTGTTTTGACTGCTACATAAGAACAAGAAAATCCTAAGTGATAAAAAAGAAGTTGCAGTAAATCCGATTTTCCACACCCGAATTTTTAAAAAGTAAGATGCAAACCAACATTGTGCGGGATCTCGCCTCATTAGGAGACACAGTGAAAATCAACTGCAGCGACTCCAGGTCCTCAAACACACAGGAAGGCGACTTGTCAACACCTGTTTGAGGGCAGCAGTGTGCTTTTTGTTACTGCTTAAAACACACACACACATACACACAACCAATGCACACCCCACACACACTGTTGGCCCTTCTCATTGACAGGTGACTTCGTATCCATGGTACAGCCAACCACAGATCAAAAATATTCGGGGAAAAATAAAAAACAATTGCATCTCCACTGAACACAGGCAGATTTTTTTTTCTTCTCACTTTCTTTTCCTAAACAATCGGTGTAACAACCATTCACGTAGTATTGACATTGTACTGGGTATTACAAGTAATCTAGAGTTGACTTAAAGTATCTGGGAGGATGTGGGGAGGATATATGCAAATACTGTGCCATTTTATAGAAAAGACTTGAGCATCTGCAGATTTGGGTTTCCTCAGGGGGTCCTGGAACCAATTCCCCGCTGATGCCAAGGGAGGCTGCACATATGAACTGTATTTTTACATATATATTTAATTCAAATATAACTTCAAGGCTTAGATAACACTGGAAATAGCTTCCATAGAACCTGCGATTTCCATGTAATTCTGTTTAAAATTCTCAAGCCTAAGGAGTCTCATTCCCAAAACGACTAGGTCATCCTTCCTGGAATATGATATCATGGCCCCTTGCTTTTTCTCTTCAAACCCCTTATCACAAGTTTTAGTTAAATAAATGTGTGTTTAATGTCTTTTCCATTTTCCCCAGTACCACTGAAAAGAAGACTCTTGATAATTGACACTGGCACCCATAAGACTGGCATGTAGTAGTTGCTCAGTGCAATGATGGTTAAATGAATTAGTGAATGGATGACGTGGGTTCAAGGCACGGGAGCCTTAGCATCATTGCCTGGTACCCCTGTCAGCAGAGCCTAGGGTACACCATCTCCCGTGAATTATGGACAGACTGGGACCATCCGCAGGAGATCCTCATCTTTCTAAAGAGCTCCCAGTTTGTAATAAGGATGATTTTGTGCCAGCCCAGGGCACCCCATCTCCTGGGCTCGCAGGTGCAGACCCATCTAGACTCTCCCTACCGCTGAGTCTATTTTCCAAAGCCCTTTGTGGGTTTGCATCTCAGCACGGGAGGGGAGCACAGCCTGGTCTCAGAGCCAGACTGCCTGGACTGTAGTTGTGAGACCTTGGACAAAATATGCCATGGCTCAGCTTCCTCGTCTGTGAAATGGGTGTGTCTGATAAAGTGCTCAGGGAAGTGTCTGGCACCATAGTTATGCCAGGTATTGCCCTCGTTAGGCTTGGCTCCCTTGCCCTCCTCGTGCTGAAGGTCAGGTCAGGACCTGCCTGCTACAGGGCCTTTCCGCAGCGGGGGCCCGCCCTGCCTGCCTGCTCCCACTTGGCCTCTGTGGGGAAGGTCAGAGGCTCCCTCACACAGAGCTCGGTTACTGTTCGTGTTTGTGAATCTCAGAGCCAGGCTACAGGCAGAACAGAGGTGCCCACCCTCATCAGCCTGGAAGAGCCACTCTGCCCATCAGCCCTCTCCCTGCCCGAGTCCTCCTGCTCCCTTCCCAGCATGCCCTGCCAGAGCTGCACAGTGAAGTATCCACTCCCTGCTGAGAGTCCATGCTGACACCCACTGCCCGGCCTCCCCAGTCTAGAAAATGACTACACTCAACCAAACTGCTCCACGTAAAGGTCAGGACACAGAACAAATGCCCGGAGTCAGAACACAGAGGCCCACGTGGGTCCAGCCAGCCCAAAGGGCTAGGTTGAATCTTCAGTCCTGTTTCTCTAAAAATCACTAAAATAGCACGGTGCCTCCTTAGTGGTGCGCTGCAGTTCAACACAGGGGGCTTCCCAGCCAGGGGGCCCCAGGCAGAGCCTCGGCCTTCCCAGAGGGCTTCCCGACTTGGAACGGGTTGCCTGCAGCAGGCCACAGACAAAAGCCCCCAGCTCCTCAGAGTCCAGCCTAGGCTCCCAAGTGACCAAAGCCACAGCCCCTCCCCACCCTATACCAATCACATGATTAATTTGCTTAAAACCTTGAATAGGTCCCTTTCCTAGATTGTCCATCATCAGACCCCCATGAAAGCTCCAACCTGACCTTCCAGACATACCTGGGCCACTTGGTCTCTTAACCTCTGGGTTCTAGATTCTAGTCCTACATTCCACCTCAGGGCCTTTGCACATGCTGTTCTCACTCCTGCCCTGCCCTTGACTAGTTAACCCACTCCTCTCCTCAGACACTTCCCAAAATGAGGTCAGGGCTCCTTTCATGTTTATAACACCCTGGGCTTTTCTTTCACAGTCCTGACCAGGGTGAGAGATTGCCATCTCATCCACTAGTCTGCAAGCCTGACTTGTCCTTTCACTGCTCCACTGCAGAAGCCCCCACGCGCCTGCACACAGGAGGCACAAAAGCGATATTGGCATTCTGGTCTGATGCAAAAATGAATGGATCCCAGTGTGTGAATCCATGTGGGGGAGCGGGAACTGGGGGTGCCCTGCAAAAAACAGTGTGGCTGGACCTGTGTGTGTCCTAGGACCCTGCACTTCCACCCCCAAGGCCCCACGAGGACGTGTGTGCCAGGACGCCCCCGGCAGACTGCATGGACAGCCCCACAGGGAGCACGGTCAGGTGCTGAAGGTCAGGTCAGGACCTGCCTGCTGACCTGAGGCTTTGCCCTCTACAGGTCCTACCCACAAGGGTAGGAAGCTAAGTCAGTAGCTAGACCAGCCCAAAACAAGAGAAGATCACAGGGGTGTGGTGGCAGAGCCAGAGGGCGTCCTGGAGGAGGAGCGGATGAGTCATGCTTTGAGGGATGCTGGGAAAGACCCCGGAGAGGGCCAGAGCAGAAAGCAGTGCTGGTGTTATTTGAAGGAGACTAGTTTACACACTTGAGAAGCCCTCGGGAGTGAGCATCCACTGGGTGCTGGGTGCTGGGTGCTGGGGATCTCAGAGTGGCCAGGGCAGAGGTGGCCAGTCCCTGATACCACAGAACTCGTGTCTGGTGTGGCTAGATCAGCGGCTGGGTGCAGGACCCTGAGTTGCAGAAGATGAGCAGGAAAGGGAGGCGGAGCCTGCTGGCCCAGGAGCATTTGGTTATAAGAAACAAAACCTGCTCAAGAGGCTCCCAAAGCAGCCCCCAAACCAAGCTCCAGACCATCCGCTGGGGGCCAAAACCCATTTCACGTCCGCAGCCCCTTTGACGTGCTCCCCGGTGGGGCTGTCCATGCAGTCTGCTGGGGGCGTCCTGGCACATGTGTCCTCATGGGGCCTCAGGGGTGGAAGTGCAGGGTCCTAGGACACACACAGGTCCAGCCACACTGTTTTTTGCAGGGCGCCCCCAGTTCCCGCTCCCCCAGCACAGGCTGGGACCGGCCACTGCTCCATAGTCTCACCAGTGCTTGGTGAAGTCGGTTTATTTTTAAATTTGGGCTGTTCTGGTAGTTTATGAAAAGGTGATCTCTTGGTGGTTTTATTTTGTATTTTTTCCTGATGTTCAAAGAGGTGGCGTATTTTTTCTTATCCTAATAGGTTGTTTGAATATTCTTTTATCCCTCTCACATATTTTATTGGTGCATTATATTCATACACATTGGTGGGATTTGTTACCACATATTTGTCCGTGCACACAGCAGAACAATATAATTTGGCCAGCATCACTCCCCGGCACTTCTCCCCTTCCTCCCTGCAAGTATTCTCTTTCTGGAAATGCTTTTTGGAGCTATTCACTTTTTTTTTTTTTTTAAGGCGGGGGGTCAAACCCGGAGCCGGTTGCATGCTAGGCAGGTGCCCCACCATTAAGCCCTTCAACAGCTTTTCTCTATTTTTTTTTCCCCTCCAACTACTTTTGAAAATTCAGTTGCTTGTCATTTTCTTGTTGGTTTGTAGGTGCTCTTTATATGTTCTGGAGAAGAGTCCTTTGTTGGGGATACACATCATACAGCCATTGTACCCAGGTTTGCCTTTACACCACTTAGTGATGCCCTTTCAGGAGCAAAGTCCTTAATTTAAAGAAGGCCAGTGTGTTAATATTTCCTCTTTGTGGTTGCTGTCTCTTGGGTCTGTCTGAGAAGTCCTTGTCTGTCGTGCGGTGCTGAAGATGGTCTGCCCTGTTTTCTTCTAGCAGCTCGGTTGTTTTGTCTTTCGTGCTGACCTCTGTGATCTGTGGAGGTGGAGTTGCTTTTTTTTCTAAACAGTGCTGGTGGAAGAGAAAATGTGCACTTCTCTGCAGAACCGTTTGGTGGTATCGGCTGAATCTTTTGGCAAGGATGTTCCTAGCCACTCTAATGATGGTCGCCAAAAGTCAGAAATAGATTAAGGGCCCATCCACAGGATGGAAATATTGGGGTAGAGCTATACAATGGGATCTTAATCAGCAATAAAATAGAATGAGCTTCTGCATCACAGAACATCATGGAGGGACCTCCTGGACATAACGCAGAACAAAAGAAAGGTGGGTACTTGGGCGGGAGGAGTGTGCACTGTGGGTGTCGCCTGGAAGGGGGCAGGAGAGAGCCCTCCCGGGTGTTGAGAGCATGCTGCATCTTGATCTCGGTAGCTCAGGATCCACGCGGACATGACAGAGGACTGCAGTGATGTGTGAAAATTCATACAAGCATGTGCTTAAGATGAGCTTGCTTACTGTCTTGAATCTGTGTTTAATAGTCGGTGGTAGATTACGCCCTTCTGCCGTGGATGGAAGCAACGCCACCTGACCCCAGAGGAATTTCCCCTCTCGATGATGCTCCCACTGGGCACCCTCTGTCCCTCAGGGAGCCGGATGTTGCCGTGATCTTTGCTTTTTCCTTCTGATCTTTGATTTTTAAGTTGCATTCCTCAGGAGCAGCATTAGGACTCTTCCAAGGGAGTGCACTTGGGCCCGATTCTGATTAATCCAGTGATAATTCATTTTCCCTACATGGATGTCCCTGTCACTGCTGTCTCCCCAGCTGAATCCTCCCACCTCAGGCCACATGGAGTGAGGGGACGCAGAGGCTCAGAGCCTGGCACCGCCTGCCCCACAGGCTCTGGTTGAATTAGCTCTCCCCCTGGCATGAGGCCCAGGAGGCCTTTCCCAATCAAAAGGGACTTTCACTTATTGTCTTTATTTTGAAATGTTTTGTGGAAAATTAAAAGATGAGTGACTGCCAGGCTGCCTCTGAGCCAGAAACCCAGAGCGCGTCTGTGTTCTCATCCAAGTCTGACCGGAGTGGGCCTGGAATCGACCAGGGCTCCCCAGGCTCCTCTGCCTTCACTTATTCTCTGGGCTGCTCAATTCCTTTTAAGACACAAATTGATTGGGATAATTTTTGCTATAACTACAATTGCCATGGAGGCGGGGAGGGGGATGCATTCAGGCTCTGGACTCCCGCAATGACTGTGAACCACGGAGTTACTGTAAAATGACCAGAAAATGGATTCCAAATTGAAGCCACAAATAATGTAATTACTGCAGTGCCCGCTCGGGGCTGCCAGGACCAGGGTTGGCTGCAGCCCTGGACACATCTGGAGGTAAGAGCTGCAGCAGCTGCTGCGACCCTGCCCTGCTCCTGTGTGGTGGCGGTTGATCTTCCAGGCTGGAAGATCCTAGGAGGATGGAAGGAAGGTGGAGAGGACAGGCAAGGGAAGTGGAGAAGACTGACGTCTCCTGCCACACCTCAGAATGAAGCCCAGTGTGGGCATCGCCTGCGTGGCCACCACTGTCAACACCAGCACATGTGCACCATGCTGACAGTGTCACCAACCACAGCAGTGTCACCTGCACTGACACCAGCACCACCAGGCTACCCTGATATCCTCTTCCCTCACTGCACAACAGCAACATCTTGGCTGTCACCAACCCCACCAGCGCCAATGTGACCATCCTTCTTGGCTGTCATGGCGTTGACGCCTTCCTCATCGGCTCCTATCAACACCATCAAATTGTTATCACCTCCGCTGGACCCAAGGCCAGCATCACCACCCCTATGGTCCTCATCACCATCGCCACCATGACAACAGCCTCCATCCCTCTGATACTGTCACCAGCGTCACCACATCCTGTCTATCACTATCACTATCGTCCCGCCTACTGTCATCATCGCCACTACTGTCGATGAAGGTGTCCACGCCAGCTTGAGAACAGTGTCCCACGTGGCTGTCACAGCGTCACCGTCAATTCCACCCTCAGGGATGCTGCCACCGTTATTGTCTACAGCCTCATGATATGGTCTTCTCCATCACGGCTGCTGTCATTATCCCGACAGTCAAGTCAGAACCAAAACCACCCTCTCCAAGGTCACCTGACTGCCCTCGTCAGGCTGCCTCTGCACTTCACACTGGCGCCTTCCACCCCCTCTAACAGGATGTGACTTGGGCCTGGGGAGGGGGCGTGGCTGGGAGGCTTCTGGAAAGGCTGTTGTGGGTTCCCCAGGACATGGATGAAAGGGTGAAACCCAGCGGGCAGATCCTAGAAACTGCCAGGGAGGGCGGGAGACCACAGCCCTTGCACCAAGGGTCCAGTCTGAACAGCCTCCGGCAAAAGAATAGAGACAGGAAGTGCTGGACAGAAACCTGGACAGCTGGGAGGTTCCAAACAGAGGTAAGACGGCGAACAGGAAAGAGATTTGGGAAGATGCCCATGGCCTTGGACTTGGACAAGAGTGAGTGGCCAGTCTGATCACTGTCACTTAGTCTCTGTCACCATCTCCTTCCTCTTGGTATCCAGTCTCTGCAGCTGGAGAGTGAGTCACAGCTCCTACTCCAGAGGCGACAGGGTGGAGAGGCAGGTACTCGCTCACTAACGCAGACGAAGAACAGCCCGAGCGGCCGAGACTGGGGCCTGACCTCCTGTGAAGGGCGGCTGCAGAGAGAGCTGGCCCTGAGCCTGACGGTGGGTCAGCCAAGCCGACACTGTGTTTTAAGCGTGTGCTCACCCCAGGGATCCTCTCACATGCTCACACACGGCTGGCCACCCGAGGTTCGAGCAGGACAAACGGTGCTTCCTGCCTGGGTCTGGCCTCCAGCCCCAGAACCCAGAGCACCAGGAAGGCACCGTCTGCTGCACGGTGAGGCCTCTCCCTGCACTTGGCATTGGTCACAAGACACCCTGGGTCGCCCTCTGGGCTGACTCTGCTGCTAGCCCGCCCCGTCCCAGCTGGTTCCAGAAGACTCCTAACAGTCCCCAGCTGCCTCCCACCCTGTTCTGGCCTTCACCTGGGCCATCAATGGTATTCTCTGATGTTTTGGGGAGAAGTTCAAATTTCAGGAAAAATAACCATTTTATACAAAGCCTCCCATTTCCAGGAGGCAACAGGGGCGGGGGATGTTTTCACCCATTCTGCTGGATTCTAATCTACCCTGGCTCCTGGGTCCCTTGGTACAACTCTATGCTCTGGAAGGCCACTCTCTCCCCTCTGGTCAGCCTCTTCTCCCAGGAAAAGGTCCAGTGGGCTTGGTCTTCTGGACCTTGCTCTAACTATCTAGAACCCTGAAGTTCTTGCTCAGATGGTCCTGAGCCCATTTCTGGGGCGTGACCCTCTGACCTGGGTCTGTTCTCCAGAGGGAGAGCCACGCTTCCAGGGCCCACGGGGTGAACAAGGGGCTACTGTTTGCAGACGGTGCTCAGATAGAAAGGCCGGGGTGTCCACACGGAGGGAGAGAGGCCCTGTGCTTCAGGTGGAGCCCATGGTAAAACACAAGGGCAGGCTGGGAGCCAGGCGCCACCTCTTCCTCCACCACCATGTGGGAGACGTCTCCATTCCCGCCTGACCTTGCAGGCTGCTAAGGAGGCACACTTATCAAGATAGGAGGAAAGGACACATTCTGCTTAACAGTTTGTTAGCTTGATTCCCATTAAAATATTTAGCCCCATGGCACGGGATCTCCAGGGGTGCTCTGGCTCAGGGTGAGCCCCATAAATCTTAGCCATGGGCCGGTGCCCAGGTCACTCCCAGAGGCGCCTGAGCAGCCAGGATGTGTTGTTCCACAGGGTGTGGATGCTTAGGCGCTCTGTCTTGCCCCATCACACGTTCGTTCTGGGCGCCTCTGTGTGCGCACGCTGCTGTTCCCTTGAGCCCAGGCTGGGAGTTGCTCCTGCCATCGTGATGCATCCCTGATGGTTGCAAGAAGCAGAAACCCAAAACCTAAATGGCGCTGGGCATGGTGGAGCACGCCTGTAATCCCAGCGGCTTAGGAGGCTGAGGCAGGAGGATCATGAGTTCAAAGCCAGCCTCAGCAACTTAGTGAGGCCCTAAGCAACTCAGTGAGACCCTGTCTCTAAATAAAATACAAAATAGGACTGGGGATGTGGCTCAGTGGTCGAGTGCCCCTGAGTTCAATCTCCAGTACCAGAAATAAGAAATTTTAAAAAAAAAAATGGCTTAAGCACAAAGAGAACGCATTGTTCAAAGTTCAGGGGTTCGCTTGACCTGGGGCTCCTATTTCTTTCCTTCCGTCAGCTCTGCTCACTTCCACACTGACTGGTCACAGACAAGCACCGCACTTTCTTCATGAGCACCAGTCAGCTACTGCAATGCAGATCTTGCTCCCAGAAAAGAGCCCCTTTCCCAGGGGTGAGGTCTCATGCCCCTTGTTGGCTCTGACTGGCCACCTGACCATCCTCTAAGTCAATGGCCATGACCAAGGGGAAGTCAGAGAGTGGTTTGCCTGAGTCTAAGTCACATGCTTAACTCCTCTGGGTAGGGAGTGGGAAAGGGAGCAGAGACAGAAAATGAGAGACTATTGCTGGAAGAGAGGGGTGGGCTCCTGAGGATGCCCCTCCCTAAATGTGCTTGCAGTGGAGGGGGGGGCCTTCATACAGATCTTTTAGGCAAAATCCCTGCCCTGAGTCCAGCTGTTCCAGGTCCTGCTCATTTGAGACTCAGCTGAGCCCACCCATGTGGGACCATCCCAAAAAAGTACAAAGCATCTGCCGTCTGACCTTGGGCCAACGCAAGAGCATGAACTGTTTGAAGGCACCAATTCCGCACTCATTCAGCATTCGGATGTTGGCTCAGCACTGTGGGCGCAGCGATGAACAACGGAGACTGGGCCGTTGACTCTTTGGAGCTTACATGGCAGTAGAAGAAGAAAGCCAACTGGTGACCATTTAATAAAGAAATAAATAAAGGCGGGTCACAGGGCACTTAGTGAGCTAGGACTGGGCTTGCTATTACAGTTTGGATAGCGATGGCCTCCTTAATAAGGCAAACAAATGCAAAGGTCTGAGGGAAGGGAGAGACAGAGTCACATGGATATCTGAAGGCAAAGCTTTCTAGCCAGAGGAACAGTAAGTGCAAAGGCCCTGAGGCAGGTGAGTGCTTCATGTGTTTGGGGGACATCATGGAAAGAGAAGGGTTTGAGTGCTGAGAGGGAAGGAGAAAAGGATGAGAGACAAAGTCAGAAAAGGGGCAGAGGTAGTGGGGACAGGGAGGGGGAAGAGCTGCAGTAAGTAGGTCTTCTGTGGACTCTGGAAGGATTTTGGCATTGACAGTGCATGAGACAGGAACCCTTGGAGCAGAGAAGTGACATCGTCTATTGCGGGTCACGAAAGGCTCACACGAGCTGCAAAATGGACAGAAGGGAGGGTGACCGAGCTTCTACCAGAAATGACGTGAATGATGGTGGCAGCTCCAACTGGGGAGGGCATGGGCTGGGGGCAGAAGTGGTCATATGGTGGCACGTTTTGAAGGTGAAGCGGCAGGAGCTGACAGACGGGGGCCTGGGTTGCAAGAGAAGGGTAGGCGTCCCAGCAAAATCAGGCTTGGGGCCCGAGGGTGTGGGACAGTGGAGGTGCCCTTTGCTGAGACAGGGAGGCTGAGAGGAGGAGAGGGGGTTACGCTTGGACACGTTGATCTGAGAGGCATCCTGGGGTCCAGATGGGGACATTGAGGGAGAGGTGAGCCAGGGAAGGTCGGGCTGGAGGTTGGAGGTGAGCCACCAGCCAGGAACCCCTTCACTCCGATTGCTTCTCAATTCCCCGAATAGCACCTGGCGAGAGCATCGCAGGTGACCTCACGTCGGTGCCAGAGTGTTTCCTGAGGACCAGGCACTGGCTCTTGTCATCTCCCCCTACTTCCTCTGAGCAAATGAGGGAGCGGCTTTCAGGAGCCCCTTCTTCTCTCAGAGGAGGAGATTGCCCGATCACTGCCCTCCAAGGGGCCAGCTGGTTTTCCCGCATGTTTATGGGATTGTCCAGATCACTGCCTCCCTTGCCCATGGCCCCCAGCGCTGACCCCTGTGCTGCCGTCCCCTCTCTTGCAGCCTGTGACCAGCTGGCCCTGGGCGTGGTGGCCATCTTCGGGCCGTCGCAGGGCTCCTGCACCAACGCGGTCCAGTCCATCTGCAACGCCCTGGAGGTGCCCCACATCCAGCTGCGCTGGAAGCACCACCCGCTGGACAACAAGGACACCTTCTACGTGAACCTCTACCCCGACTACGCCTCGCTCAGCCACGCCATCCTCGACCTGGTCCAGTACCTCAAGTGGCGGTCGGCCACCGTGGTCTATGACGACAGTACAGGTGAGTGACGGGGCCTGGCTGGGCTGGGCCCGGCTGGGGATGGAGGATGGGGCTCTGCTCGCCTAACACAGCCAGCCCTGGGGAGAAGATGCCCTATGTCCATGCCCCGCTTCACCTGGTCACACCAGGGCTCGCCCTCGCAATCACACCCGCCAGGCGCCACAGCCACGCTCCTGGCTCAGCCTCAGCCCACCTCGCACCTGCCTCACACCTACCCCATGCTCCCACCCCAAGACCCTGCAGCATGAGTGCTCGGCTCTGCACGGGGAACCCAGCCTAGCCCTGTGTGCACACCTGCACCCCACCTGCACCCTCACCTGCACCCCCTGCACCCTCACCTGAACCCCCTGCACCCTCACCTGCACCCTCTGCACCCTCACCCACACCCCTCCTGCACCCACACCTGCACCTCACCTACACCCACATTTGCGTCCTCACCTGCACCCACACCTGCAACCTCATCTGCACCCCTACCTTCACCCTCACCTGCATCCTCACCTGCACCCCCCTGCACCCACACTTGCACCCTCACATGCACCCTCACCTGCTGCACTTAGACCCTCGTGCCCCATCCCAAGCAAACGCATCTGCTGTCACCCTGTGCTCACGCACAGAGCTTACTCTGGGTGGCCTCGTGTTAAGTGTGTCCACACTGGAGCCAGACCACCTGGGTTCAATCCAGCTTTCCAACCCAATGACTGGGTAGCCACTTTGGGCCTCAGTTGCCTCATCTATAAAATGTGGAGATTGAAGGGCATGCGGGGTGCAGGTGCCCAGCACTCGGTGAGTGCTCACAGAAGGCCGGTTCTTCCAGTCCTTCTCCACCCGTACCCAGCCGCACACCGGTCTCCACTCCACTCAGGCCCCAAGACACCTGTCCACGCCCAGCTGTACCACGCAGACACCAACCCCAGCCTACCCATGAGACTGTGGGCCCCAGCCACGGCCAGGCCTGCCGAAGTGGGCACTGGGCTCTTGTCTCATCTTCCTGGCAGAGTGGGTCCAGGGGCCTGGGGCCTGTGGCTCTGAGGTGCAGGCTCCAGCCTGGACTCCCTAGATAGAGGCACCTGTCCCACACAGCCTGCACAGCTGGCGCCAACGCCAGCATCTCCTGAGTGGGACCTTCTTGGCCAGTCCTGACTGACCTCCAAATCTAGCCTGAGACTTGCCTTCCAGAAAACTCTTGCTACAACATGTTACCACCTGCCTTTCAGGCGCAGGGCCCTTCAGGTGAGCCCAGAGCACATATCTACTGGGGAATCCAGCGAGTGCCTGCTGGGCCTTCCCTTTGGACCCCGTCTGTTGCTGGGAGCCAGGGACCAGAGGAGTGAAACCCAGGCTGTGGTCTTAGCACATCCCCTGCATCATGGGGACAGACAGGGCACTGCACCACTGTATCTAGGAAGCTACAGAGAGAGTAAGGAGCTGCAGAAAGTTCCAGAAAGGATCTGGGCAAGCTGTTGGAGGGTGGGAAGAGAGGAGCCCTCCCAGCTCTGCCTTCAGGCTCTGTCACCTTCACGGGGTCTGCAGGACAGGCACAGCCTGGAGAGCCTTTCAGCGGTGGGAGAGGAGGGCATCCAGGTCCATGCATAGGGGAAGATGGTCGCCGGTCTGCCGTGAGCCGAGGGTTTTGCAGGCGTGAGCTCATTTGATTTCCTGTAAACTCTCAGGGACTCTGTGGGGCGATGAATTAGAAATGAGGAAACCAAGGCTCAAAGAGGCCACGTGCCCTGCCCGCCGCTGCCCAGCCAGCTGGTGTCAGAGCCCCCGGGCGCCTGCAGGCCGGTTGGCCTCCAAAGCACATGCCTGTAGCCAGCACAGAACTGGGTCTTCTCTTCCTCTTTCTTTCCAAAGACTCAAGTCCCAGGATGTTTCTTAGTCTGGCCTCTTCAGAGAGAGTGACCTTGGCAAGTCACTTAGCCCATCTGGCCTCGCCGTTCCCGCGTGTCAAGAGCAGCAGCATCCGGCCTGGAAGAGCCCTCCAGCGCTGGCTGGGCGGCTGTGATTCAGTGGCGGCCCTTGATTACCTCCTCACGGGGGGGGGGGAACCGCAGGGAGGGATTCCTCAGAAAAGCTGTTTACTTACCTCAGGATTCTACAAACATCTATTGAGTTCCTGCTGTACCCAAAGCACCAGAGAGGAGACCCTTGAAGACAGGGATCCACCCCCTACTTAGTGTCCCCGGCCCAAGGGCTTGGCCATTAAGGAGCGCTCCTGCCAGATCCAAGTCACCTCCAGCGTTTCTGTGCACTTTGGCATTTACAGACTAACATCTGTTATAATTTGGTTCTGGAATGTTCCCCAAAGTCTCATGTGTTGGGAGCTTGGTCCCCAAGGCAGCAAGGTCCAGAGGTGGGGCTCCGAGGAATAGATTGACACACAGGGCTCTGACCTCATCAGTGGGTTAATAATCCATGGCTAGCTGAACGGACTATGGGAGGTGGTGTACACTGTAGGCAGGTGGGGCAGCATTGGAGGAAGTAAGTCACTAGGGATGGGCCCTTGGGGACTTTATCTTGCCCCAAGCCCCTTCTTCTCTCCCCCACTCTGCTTCCTGGCTGCTCTGAGCTGAGCAGCCGTCCTCCTCCTGCCCTTTCACCATGATGTTCTGCCCCCCTTGGGCCGAGAGCAGTGACTGAAACCTCTGAAACTGTGAGCCAGAAGAAGTCTCTCCTCTGAGCTGTTATTGTCAGGTATTTTGGCCACAGTGACAAAAAGCTAACTCAACATCCCAATATGAACGATGTCTGTCTATGAGCCCGTTTCCCCTTCCCGACTCCACACTATCTGGGATTGGCACAGGGCCTGGTGCAGTGTAGATGTTTTTAAATGAAAATTCAGTTGGATGAATCTCTGGTTAAATATAGCAGGACAGAGTGTGAGGATGAAGAAATGAAGATCTTGTTGTCCCATCTTTTCTTTCTCCATTTATTTTTGAGTAGTCAATCATGTTACAGACTAGCAGGTGCCCATCTAGAGGTCACTGGTATTTCAGGCCATTGGCACTGAGAATCGAAGGATGTGTGCATGACGTCAGAGCTAGGGGCCTTGGGACGGAGGTTCTGTGGTCTGTTCATCTTAGCTGACTTACAGAGGAGAGAGACTCACTGTAGAGCTGTGGCTGGAAGGACCAGGAGGGGCCTGGGAAGGGCATCGCAGGTGGCGGGCACAGTGGGAGCAAAAATCAGGGGATGGGACTGTGTGGCCATCTTACCAAGATGACAGCCTGGCCTGGGGAGAAGATGCAGCACGGAGGGAAAGTCAGCTGAACAGGGTGTCTGCGCCCTGCGAGGTCTGGCGTGGGCCTCAGTGTGCGCAGTTCTCATTGTAAGTAGCTGCAGACCCTCCGTGTTATTTTGCAAAGGAGTCAAATGATGAAAGCAGCTTGAGAAGGTAGCTCTCAGAGCAGCCGGGGAGGAACGGAGGGGAGGCCTGGAGCAGCACCAAGGAGGAGGTGGCTGTCTTGCTCCTGGCAGGAACAGAGGCGTCCTGAAATTGAAGGGTGGCTTGGAAGAGAATTGGGGCAGAATGGAAGAGGAGGAATGGATGTGAGAGGGTGGTGATCATCTGGGGTGTCCTGGGCACAGAGTGGCAGAGCAGACCCTGGTATAAGCCACTGCCCGGGGTGCTGGGCCTCCGCCTGGTGGGTGGGATG
This sequence comes from Glaucomys volans, assembly GCA_020662805.1. NCBI lineage: Eukaryota > Metazoa > Chordata > Mammalia > Rodentia > Sciuridae > Glaucomys > Glaucomys volans. The sequence goes on from JAJEJO010000299.1 coordinate 348,985, forward strand.
GGACTTTGAAGAGGAAAGTGAGTCCGGGCTCAATGGTGGGCACCTCGCTGGTGAAACTGCTCAGCCCTGATGCTTAGGTCTGGAGCTTCCTGGCCCTGGGCCTGGGCTCTGATGCACATGGCTCTGATGTAACTGGATCCTCAACTCCCGTGCTGCAATGACCAGTGACCTCCCGATGGGCACCACTCTCCTATGAGTAATTACTTTTAAAAAAAAATGGGACACTTGCATCTTCATTTCTTCACCCAGTGCCCAAGACATTTTTTCCTGCAATATTTAATTACAATTTAATTTTCATTTTTTTTTTTTATTTCATTGGACTCAATTCAATTTCTGTTCAGGAAACTCAAAAACAGGAAGTCAATGAGAGAAGCAATTTGGTCAGAAAGACAATTGGCATTATGGATTTGGGTCTGGATTCAAACAATTATAGAGCTTTGAAAATGAACAGTGGGTAGCAAGGACGTGGCAGGTGGGTCAGGACAGCATATGGGTCCTCAGGTCCATGGAGTGGAAGTGTTCTGGCTGTTTGCTTTGGGGGCTGGGTCCCTTAGGAATGCTGGTAACAGACATCGCAGATCAAACCAGCTTCACAGTAACCACTCGGTCACCTCTCTGTCAAGAATCCTGGGTTTGGGCCATTCTGGGGTTTGTTTCACTGCCCCACAAAGTGGGTCGGTCTTGCCACAGCCCTCTTGATTTTCCCCTCATGGTCACAATAGAGTGGCTGCAATTCCGACCATCACTTCTTCAACCTGATGATTCTCCCAGAAAGAAAGAAAGAGGGAGGAGCCAAAGGGATTTGTCTTAATGTGACTCGTGCTTCTTATGGAGGAAAATCTTCCTGGAATCCTCTAGAAGAAGGTCCTGTAGAGCTCACTGGGGCCATGCCTACTACTTTAGAAACTGTCAAGTGGGAATGGGATTGCTTTGGTCGGCTCCTCCCAATCATGAGTCATCTCTTGGGACTGGCACACTGCCACCAAACAAAAGCACACTTCTTTTAGCATGCCAGAAGAGGGTGCATCTGTTAGCCCTTTCTACGAGAAGCTGTGTAAAAAAAAAAAAAAAAAAAAAAAAAAATGAAAATTCCGTGGCTTGAAATAATAAGCCCTCATTTAGCTCCTAAGTCTCCGGGTCCAGCGGCTTCCTGAGCATGGCTCGCTGGTTTCCTGGTCTCAGCTGCTTGCCCACCTGCCAGTCTCGGCAGGTCTTGCTGGGAAGATGGACGTGTCTCCACTCCCCTCCACGTGTCACTGTCCCCAGCACACTGTCATGACATCCGTGGCAAAGGACATGGACACAGGCAGGCGAGGAACCCAGCTCACTGCTGCAGTCAACCAGCACTTGACCTTTGACCTTTGCTGTCTCCACCCCCCCAACTTAATCCACACTCGAATCTTATCAAGGGGAAAGGCAAAGGTTAAGAAAAATTGGAATGGAGAGGAGGGTCCCAGCCTCGCAGCCAAAAGACTGGGTCTCCACATGGGATCCTTTCCTAGCTTGCGGCATGCCCACAGGAGGGTCCCTTCACCTCCACAGGCCTGGTTTCCTTTATCTGTCCCATTGGAATGAGAGTCTCTGTTCCCGTGCCTTCTAGGATTGGGGATGGTTAAATAGGGTCGTGGATGCAGAAGTGCTTCCTAAGTGGAAAGCACCATTCCAACACCTGTGAGCCTCCGTGGATGTTTGGAGAGGGATCGATCAGGGAAGCCGTCAGGAAGGAAGCTCGTCTGGGCAGAGGCTGCCCGTGGCATGAGAGGAGCGCTGGCCTCCTTTGGGAATACACTGATGGGAAGGAGCTCTGACATTTGCTGCTAGAGAATGTGGGTCACCATGTATTCCGCGGGGCGATGTGCTTAGCTGACAAGGAGCCCTGGTGGCCTCTGCTCCGGCATCCAGCCTGCCCCTGTCCTCATGTTCTGGGTCCCCAAAGCCCACTTGCCTGCTGATGCTGAGCATGAATCTTAAACCCGGAGTGAGCTGCACACTCTGGGCCTCCCGACCAGCAACAGGTGTGAAAGCGCAGCATCTTTCCTCCAAACCAGGTGGGACTTTCTAGATCGGTTGGGAGGCGGACAGATAGGCCTGGATTGGGGGCAGCTTGTGGCCCCTCCTTTGCTGAGGTCAACTGATGTCCTCCCCTCCCCCCATCAAGTCTGGTGTTAGGAGGCACGGAGGCCCATGTGGCCTGGAACACTCTAGAACTCCACAGCCCTCCCCTGCCAGGGCACCTGGTCTGGGACTCTCAGTGAGCTGGCTGTTCCTGATGCCCCTGACCTTGGTGAAGCTTGTTTTGGAGCTCTCTGGGAGGCAGAGGGTAGAGGACTGCATCTCTGTCCCCCTAGCACAGTGCAATGAGGAACAGCAATCACATTGTCCAGCCCTCAGGAATGGGAACAAGAGCTAAATGGACTCAGGCTGTGCGCTAGGGATTGTTTTAGAAAGTGGGTCTCTGTTGGAAGGTTCTGAAGTGGGCTGAGTGGACGACTCTGTCCAGATAGGGGACATTGTAATAGCCGATGGCAACTTTAATTCAGTATGAGCTAGCTTAAGGAAAAAAAGTGCATGTGTTGTGGGAGGTTTGTTGGCAGGCTTTGCAAAAATGTTCAGGGATAATTTTAGCTTCAGGTAGTGTTTGATCCAGGGGCTCCCACGAGTATCATTGGAACTTATTTTCTATCTGTCCTCTCTGACTTCTGCCCTGTGGGAGTCCGTGTGAAGTACTGTGTGGTGACCCCTAGGATTGTATCCTCCCTATTTGAAGTCGAATGAAAAGGGAGAGTTTCTGACCAGTTGTTCTAGCACAGGTTCTGGGATTCACTCTGATAGAACCAACTGTGTCCCGTATCTAGTTCTACGTCAGTCCCTATTCATAGAGGATGTGCTAATCGGCCAGGCTGGGGCCACACGCTTTGCCCCCAGAGCTGGCAATGGATTCCCTCCTGAATCACAAAAACTGGGAGGTGGGAGGAGTTTTTCCCCAAAGCAAAACCTAAATACTTAGTGACTGTGAGAACAGGAGCCAGGATGCGAAGCTGGGCCTGGGTGGGGCAGGGGGCCAGGCAGCAGGGAGCGGGTGGCCTGCTGGCTCAGCCCCTCCTTTAGAGGGCTGGTGTGGGGGGCTCTGGAGAGTGGCTAGCAGAGAGGAGTCAGCAGGAATGTGGCTTGAAACTGGAACGGAAGTGAACTTAATTAGATCTAAGCAAGCCATTTGTCTCCAGGAAGTGACATTCCGTTTTCCCTGGAAGTCCCCAGATTAAGTGGTTTTACAAAATGCCAAGTTGGAAGATGGATTTTTTCAGTGTGGGGAGAGAAAAACAGTAAGTCAATCCAATTATGGAAATTGTGTTGAGTAGTACCTGAGTGCCAGCCCGGGCCAGGGGCAATGGGGACGCAGCCAGGTGCTCATGGCAGGGTGAGGAGAGTGAGGTGAGGCCAGCGGAGGCTGAGGGAGAGGCCACTGAGCTAGTGAGGGAGGGAGTCTTTTCTGAGCAGAGCACTAGGGGAAGGCTTTGTGGAGGAGGTGGCTGAATTCACCCTGCCCTTGACCCTGCCCTTGGGGGCAGCGCTGGTACCACCCACCTTCACTAGAGCGGTGATTGAGGCTGGAGCCACTCCTGTGCCTCCCTCCCAGAGGCAGGTTTGCTGGAGATGTTTAAGGAAATGAGGTCCATGTTTCTCAAGGCTCTGTGACTCTCTAACCCAGAACTAGGGAGGAGCAGGTAGGTGTGGTCGGTGGAATTCGCTGCCTGCTCCGCCCTTGGATTCTGCATGGCTGTGTGCCTATATCTGTGTCTGCTTGGGCCTGTCTACATCTGCCCCCGTGCACAAGCCCAGGTGCACGTCCAGTCCCCATCCGCCCACCTGTGGCCATGTGCACACCCACCTGCCACATGCCCACATGTGTGTCCAGACCCACACAGGTGTGTGCACGCGTCTGCCTGAGTGCACTCCTGCCTGTCTCTGGACACTCGTGGCTGTGCCCATGGATACGCACGTGTCTCTGTGGGCCACACATCTGTATCCACATCTGTCTGTTGACCTGTGGCCACAGGCACGTATGGACACGCCCGTCTGAGTGTGTGTGTTTTGTGCCCCCCGCTCCTCAGGGCTCATCCGGCTGCAGGAGCTCATCATGGCTCCATCGAGATACAACATCCGCCTCAAGATCCGCCAGCTCCCCATCGATTCGGATGACTCGCGCCCCCTGCTCAAGGAGATGAAGCGCGGCCGGGAATTCCGCATCATCTTCGACTGCAGCCACACCATGGCCGCCCAGATCCTCAAGCAGGTGCGTGAGCAGCAGCCAGCGGGAGGGCCGGTGAGGGTCTCCCTGCCATTGTCCCCCCTTTCCTGAGTACTGGTGCGATGTCCCCTGGATCCCAGCTTGGCCTGTAACTCCGCCTCTTCCCAGTCATATGACCCTGGTGTCACTTTCCCTCCCAGAGCCTCAGTTTCCCCAGCAGCACAGTGGACAGTGAGTGACCTTTACACTCCTGCTTGGTGTGGGGTGGATGATCTGCCCCAGCCAGGCCTGGAGTGCCGAGTGAATGCTGCCTTCCATTGGGAGGGAGGCAGGGGCTGTCAGGAGGCCCCCGAAGCCAGGCAGGAGCAGAGCACTTCAGGAAAGCCAGAGGCCTTGGGTTGTCGGGATCGGCTCCCAGATGGCTGGCTGCCTCCCCCCATGCCTCGCTGCCTGTGGCCGCAGCGCTCTGTGTCCCTCCTGCTCCTGGAGGGTTATCCAGCTTCTCCACCATCTGCTCAGCTCTGCAGCCTCGCGGGGAGGAGAACCGCTCTTAGTCCTGGAAGGAACGCTGTTCCTGAACGCCACTCCGCGTGGCATGCTGGGGACAAGAGCCAGCTGCCAAACACCTAGAAAAACAACAGTGGAGTTGCCTGCAACCCCCTCCTGGGGGGTGGCCCCCAAAACCAGCCACCCCAACTTGAGCCTGTGCTTTGTGTAAAAAAAGGCAATATGTCATCCCAGAGAGCGCTTCTGGTGGGGAGCAGGCATCTGTGGGCCCTCTGCACAGGACCCAGTGAGGTGCCAGAGGCATAGAGGGCACTGGGGTACAGGGCAGGGGTGCTGGAGTGTCTTCAGAACCTCAAGGGGCTTGAGTCCCACCCTCCAGTTGGACCCTGCAAGGGGCACCCAAGACAAATGAACGGCAGCCTCTGTCCCTATCCCCAGGGAAGCTCCGTCACACTGCAGTTCAAAAGCTAGTTCGGAGCACACCTGCTTCTGCCCTTCCGAATGGCCTGACAAGATGGGGCTGACAATCCCCACCGCACACAGTGCTGCAGGCTTCCTTGAGTGGAGATCAAAGTTGGTCCTGGTGCCCAGCACAGTTCGCCCTGGGCGCACGGCATCCTTGACCTCTCTGTGGAGAAAACCCAGCTTCCAGAAACCAGCCACCTGTGCCCCGGGCTTCCCATCCCTTCCTAGCACGTTTAGCAGAACGACAGTGACAATCACAGCTGAGGAGTTACTCTGCCAGGTGCCTGCGCTCCTCACTGACTGTGGGGAAAGAGGGGTGAATGCCATGCCTGGTGGACGGATCAGGAGGCCCTGAGGCTCAAGGGAAAGTAATGGACCAAAGTCATCCAGCTAGGAATTCGAAATTTACTCCCAGGTCCGTCTGACTTGAAAACTTCTAGAATTAAATATGAGGACCCTGCTCAGCTAAACGCAGGATTAGAGGAAGTTGAGGCGACCCACGTGCTGCCAGCCTACTCCAGCCCGTACCTTGCCGACCGGGCTGCCAGGCTCCAGGGTGGCAGGGAGCATGCAGCAGTTTCAAGATCTACTTGATCCTGTGACATTTTCCCCTGAGCACCTTGTGGGTCCAGCATTCTGAGGAACCCTGCGGAAAACACATTACCGTCGTCTGTACGCGGATTACAGGCTTCTGTAAAATACACAAGACACGGGGAAGGCAGGCCTCATGGTGGGGTGTACTCACAACCCACAGCCGCTGTGTGGCTGCTCTGTGGTCATCCGGGAGCCGAGAACCAGGGACACTGCAGGGCTTCTGGGGCAGGCCCAGGCTGAGGACAGGCCCCCACGCCACCTCGACCCCACCTGGTCCCGCAGAATAGGGACCCTTTGGAGAGTGCAGCCCCAAACCCTGCGCCTTAATCCATCCCAGTTGATTTCACTGCCATCGGTTGGCTGGTGACCGTCACTATTCAGGGAAGGTGTTAGAGGACACCTTTCTGCTAGCAGCCTATGGCCTGAGATCACTCAGCCCATGGCCCTGCCTGGCCTGTCCCCAGCTCCCGCCCCTGGGTGAAGGGGGGAAACTGGGGTGCTGCTGGCCGCTGACACTCTGCTCTCCTGCAGGCCATGGCCATGGGCATGATGACGGAGTACTACCACTTCATCTTCACCACTCTGGTAACGTACCCCTGGGTCCTGGCACAGGAGGGTGGGATGCCTTAGATCAGGGGCAGGGTGGCCTGGCTTGGGCCTGCCTGTTGGGCACGGTTGCTGCAGTTAGAGAAGATCCAGGTCTATCCGTGTGACTCCTGGTAAGGCCTAATAGACGTCCTCATGACCTGCCCACTTTTGAGAAGCCTTGTGGTGTTGGGATGAAGGGCCTGGACTCTGGAGCCAGTGTGAACCCGAGCTCCTCTGCTGACTGGCCATGGGGCCTTGTGTGAGTCATCTGACCTCTGTGCCTCAGTTTCTTCCTCTGTAAAATGGGCTTCTGCCTCTGGGGATAGTTGTGAGGACTAATGAGTCCACGGGGCAAGATGCCGAGACAGCCCCGGGTTCCTGCAGAGCGCTGGAGGCAGCCCTACTCCTCCCTGACCCTCTGCTCACGGAGCTCGCTTTCCCACGCCTGTCTCAGGCCTCGGGAAGCAACGAGAATTGCCACTTCTGACTCCCGCAGCATCCACACTGAAGTCAGCCCCTCGCTGTTCACCTGCAGGCTCCAGATGGGTCCTATCCAAACTCTGGGAACATTTAAGGCCATTTAAAGCCATTAGGATAATTAGCTGTGGCCTGAGATCAGCAGAATAAAAGCATCCCTGTTCCAAAGGGGCCCCGACACTGAGTCACCTAACGTTGGAGCCAGGCGCCCCAGACCTCCCTGGGGGCCCTGGGTAGACGATTCCACCAGCCCAGATCTGGGGGCAGCAACAGCACCGCTGATCCCTCTCCTGTTGAATCAAGCCACCCACAGCCCAGGTGGGACCTGCTGCCCAGCCCTGCAGGCCCCTGCGTGGCTCATTCCTTCATCGGGCACCCGGTTTGTTGTCCTTCCCAGACCCGTGCTAAGCTGAGTCTTTGGATAGTTCTAGGATGGGGGCCTTCCTCTCTGTCTTATCCCTGCGTCCTGCTCCACTCTAGCAGGCTTGCTGGCTTGTGCCTCCACAGGCTGGACAGATGGCCGTGGAGAACAGCACAAGGAGATGCTCCATGCTGAGGGCCTGGAGCAGGCGGGGAGTTTGAGGCAGGCTTTGTAGAAAAGCAGATGCTTGAACACTGGGCTTTGAAGGATCAGTAGGAGTTAACCAAGGAAGACAGGGGAAGGGAGTCCACATGTAAAGAACAGCACAAGCAAAGGCCAAGAGGCAGGCTAGCTCTTCAGCAGGGTGCTGGAGTTGGCTCACTCTGGTTTCCTCTCCCCCCAACTCCACATCCTGTAGGTAGCTTGAAAGTGGTCGTGGTGGGGTGTGCGTATGCCATAGAAGCAGGCAAATGCTCCCAATGAGGTTCCCTCCCCACCCCCAGAGAGCACCTGCCTGTCACCCTCCTGCCCCCTGGCACTGCACCCTGTGCCTACGCAGAGGCCACCCTGCACAGGCTCCTGGTAGTGGGGCTTGCCAGGAGCCACATTGGAAGAAAGGGATCCTGGAAGCTGGGGACTGGGACCTGGTGGCTTTTCCTGAGTCCCTCTGGATCTCTGCCCACCCACACTGGCTTCTTCCTGCCATGCTGCATACTGAAAAGTCAGCAGAGGCTTGGGATGAGGCTACCAGATCCTTGATACCATTCCAGGGCAAGACTCTGGAGAAGGCACCTCCCCAGTGACCCCGGTACCCTGCACAGAAATACCACTGTCCGCTGGAGGTAAGGTCAGAGGTCTTAGAGAAAGGATTCTGGCACCTCAGTCTTCCTGTAGCCCCAGATAGTGTCCATTTCTCTAACTGTTCATTTCCTCATTCATTCATTCATTCATTCATTCATTCATTCATTCATCTAGCAGCCATATACAGATGCACTCCGATTCCCAGGCTCTGAGCTGGGCACCTGGGTGGGAGGGGCATACAGAGATGGGTCCCACAGAGCTCAGGGGCCGGCGGGCTTCCTTCGCGTGTGTGAGGTTCCAGGACTCTGCCTGGCTAATCCATCTGCAGTGGCTAAGCAGTGCCTGGCATGTGGCAGGTGCTCATTAACACCTGAATGATGGATGAATGAGTGAGTGCATGCCTGCAATGCAGAGTGGAGTGTGACTAGTGAAGTCACCACCACTGTCATAGCAACCTCAGCTAAGAACACCGTCTCTGGTGCCAGCCTCCCTGATGAGAACCGAGATTCTTCCACTTCCTTGGGCAAGTTACTTACCCTTTCTGTGACTCATTTCCCCTTCTATAAAATTGTGACGATAACAGTACCACTTTCGAGGATCGCTAGCACGAGTGTTTAATGCATTGATGCCGATAACGTGCTTAGAGTGACACTTGGCACTTAGTGCAGTGGAAGTATTAAATAAACTCATTTAATGACGCTTGCTTACGTTTTCTCCAGGGAAGTTATGACTCTTCCAAAATTTTGTAAAATGTGGAAACTGAGGCTCAGAGAGGTGGCACAGCAAGAAAGGGGCAGAGCTGTCCCGCCCCAGAGCCTGCCACTCGCAGAGTCTGCATGAGGTGTGCCATGGTTCCTCTGGCCAGCTGGGATTCTACACACTGCCTGGCCATCACGGTCTGGCCATGGTGGTGGACCCTAGTCGGGGAAATGGAGCCCCCAAATCCCAGCACCCCACCCTTCAAAGCCCTCTCTTTGCATCTGCAGATGTTCCTCTTCACCCCCTTTGAGGCCAGCCAGCAGGACACTCACATTCCCCACAGATGAGGGCACTTAGCATCAGGGAGATGTTGTGACTTGCCCCAGAGTCTCATGGCAGATCAGTGACAGAGCCCTTGGCTCCTGACTCTGGGTCCTGCCGATGGCCTGTTCTAGCCCACTGCCTTTCCAACTCACACCTTCCTGGGGCCAGGAGGGTCAGGTCCCTGCCCGGGAGGCCCATCCCTACAGTACACACAGTTCTGCAGTGGAGCACGCATGTGGGGTCTGCCAGGGTTTCCCAGCTGCCCCTCAGGCTCAGCTGTGCACCCCCATGTCCTGCTCCAGCTACCCCTGGTGGCTAGAATGCCACCTCACGATTCTCCCTCTTTGTGCCCATGGGTCATTCGTAGTTGTATTGGGGAGGGCGGTGGCATTTGGCATTTATCTCCTTCCGCTTTGGAAACCCACGTCACCAACTCTTCACCTCCAAAGAATTCTCCAAACTTGCTTCTCCCACACAGAAGACATTTTAATTACCCCCGCTGCATTATCTGTTCCAGCCAGCTCTGAGCCGCTCCCAGATAACCCCGCGTTAATCAGCCACAGCTGAGGCCCGGTACATGTCATGTGTAGGTAAAAGCCTGGAGGTGAAAAAAGAATTATAATAAATTAATAGATAAGCAATCACAATTAATGCCACTTCCCGGCAATAACAGTTATATCATGGGAAAGATATTTTCATCTGTCATTCCTTAAGGCGATGTTTTCCGAGCTTCAGCTTCTACCCATTCAGACCCATGGGGTGCTAATGAATTAGTCTATTATGTTATGCTGAATGTTTCTAAAAGGTCCCTAGTCGATACTGAATTCAGTGTGTCAACATTTGGCATCAAGAATGCGACTTTTTGCCAAGCAGCAAAGTTGCCCACGGTTCACTGTGTGCAGCACTTGGGGGTCTCAGCCCAGGGCAGTTTGGACAGAAATACTCGGAGCTGGACAAAGAGGCCTCTTCACCATTGTCACTGCCCTCATGTCACAGGGATGGGGCACTCTGTACCACAAGCCCTACAACACTCTGCAGCTAAGCCCAGGCAGGGGCGGGGGGTAACAAGGAGGAAGTTGACCCCCTTCACCCCGCCACCCCATCATACCCTCCCAGGCTGCGACTGTCCCAACAGATCAAATACTCTGTCTGGAAAGTGGGAAGGACAGCTACACCAGCACCCACGTCCCCCTCAAAACCAGAGATTTTCCTTTCACCCTGAGTCAGGTTGGTCTCTGGTCCTAGAAGAGGATAAGCCGGTCATAGAGGCCCTGGGCAGGCTGCTACCCTGGCACCTGTCCAGCCTTAGATGCCAGGTCGGTTCTGAATCAGAGAAGAGGCCGAGGCCCCTGCGGAGTGCAGAGGAGGGAGATCCTGAGGGTGGAGCGCGGCTTCTCTCCCATGGCCCCAGCAGCTCAGCTCTGACCCCACTCTCCCAGCTCCCCAGGCCCCCTTCAGAGGAGGTCTGAGGACGCTCTCTTGGTCCTGGGGCCTCATTGAAGGAGGGCCTGGGGTTGACACCATCACTCCCCAGCTATGTCCCCTGGAGCAAAAGACCCACTCTCCCCGGGACTCAGTGTCTTCCTCTGAGTGTGAAGTGGAGACTGAAGTAGGCAAGTCAATACGTGTGGCAGTGCCTGCTCCTCTCAGGGTGACCAGTGCTCAGTGAACCGTGACAGTGTTTTCATTGCCAGGAGGGTCAGCAGGAAGGGCCCAACCTGAGTCCGCTCCTCTCCTCCAGTAACCCAGTAATGTCCCTAGGGCTGCATCCCTGGCTGTGACCCCTGCCACCAGACAAGGCAAACAGGCTACTGGTCAGACACATGGGAAATGTTCCTAAGTGCCAGACGTGTTCTGAGCACATCAGTTAACCCGTTTCTTCCTTGTCAAGCCTGTGTGCTAGGTACTACTATCACCCCATTTTGCAGATGAGGCAACTGAGGAGAGTAGATGAAACTTGGACCCAGAGGACCTGGCCTCATGGTCTGTGCTCTCAGCTGGCACCTCAGGCTCCTCTGTGAGCCACCTCCTTTGGGATGTGAGTTAGTCTGTTTTCTGCTGTGGGTGAGTTATAAACAACAAGAGTTTACTTGACTCGGAGTTCTGGAGTCTGGGAAGTCCAAGGACATGGTGAGGGCCTTCCTGCTTCATGGTAACATGGCAGAAGGGCAAGTGAGTGTACGAGGGAGAGAGAGAGGAAATCCCGAACTCGTCCATCGGGATCATGCCCACAATAACTAACCCACTCGTGCTCTAACCTGCTTGTGAGGATGGAGCCCTGGCAGCCTAATCACCTCTTATGCAAGTTACCTTATCCCTCTGACCCTCCTTTCCCGCCTTTAAATACCTGCTTCACAGGGGCAGTGAGGATTAAGTCATGTCCTCCACGTGTGGAGCTCAGTGCCCACCCTCCATTCCCCACGGTCACTGGGGCCATCTAGACGCCCTCTGGTCATCTCAGTGGGGACCCGCCTTCTGCTGAAGACCCTGGTCCTGTTTTCATCCAGCCTCTTCCTCAACCCAAATCCTGGTGTAGGATCAGGGCTCTCAGCTGTTCCTTGGTGGCCATGGGGGATTGGTTCCAGGACCTCTGCAGATGTTCGAGTCCCTTTTATAAAATGGTGTGGTCATTGCTCATGACCTGTGCACAGACTTCTGCGTGCTATAAATCATCTCTTAATCACTTACAAGACCTAAGACGACGCCATTGCTGTGTGAACAGCTAACATGCTGCAGGGACCAATGACGAGCCTGTGTGTTCAGTGTGGATGTGATTTTGTTCCCATGATTTTGATCTGTGGTGGTTGAACCCACGGATCCGGACGCTGTGGATACAGCAGGCTCGCTGCATCGTTTGGGCACGGGTGGGACTAGGCTTTCTCACCTCCGTTTAAGTCTGTTCCAAGATGCTCCACAAACCTTCAAAGAAGAAATCAACACAGTGCCGTTTAGGGTGCAGGAGGAGTTTAGCATCAATTAGGAACATGGTGGAGACCACCGGAAGCCCGGGCAGTGTGAAAGATCTGCTCTGTGGGCTTCAGCTTTGATCACTCATCATCTTTGCATGAGCCATCATTGATTCATCGAGGCTGGGATGGATGATGGGTTGGGTGGGTCCTGCCATGGCAGTAGTCATGGAGAATCAGGTACAGTCAGTGGGGTACCCCGCCAGCTGTACAAGCACAGGATGGAGTGATGGAGTAGGGGGCCCAGGGGGAGGACAGAGCAGAGCCCAGGGTGCAAGGCAGCTCCCTGAGGGAAGAATGTGGAAAAGCAGAGGCAGTGAATAAGGAGATCAGACAAGGACCATCAGACTCAGTTTCCCTACCAGTGGGAGGGGGCCAGCCTAGATGGTCAAAGTATAGATTTCAAAAAGTCAAAAACTTGAATCTCCTGCAAAAGTAGATGGAACACGTTTCCAAGGTGGGAGGGACCAAGATGGTGGTGAGGCTGGCCTGCAGAGCATTTGAGGATCTGGGTGTTTATAGGTATTTCAGACAGGCGAGGGGAGACTCAGGTCAGATACTAAATTAATTAATCTCCTACAAAGCAATAAACCCACAACCTTGGGGGGTTACCTTTTCTGCCAGACACAAATCTGCATGTTCACCCCGGGTCTGGGCCTGTAACCAGTAGCCAACAGAGAAGTCAAAGCCTCCCCTGGGGAGTTAAGTGACCCTGGACCTTCCTGGTAAACAACACTTCTTTGTCACACTGAGAGAACATACTGCTCCCCTTTCGCCTGTTTCCAAGCTGGGGGTCATTTTTTTTACAGACCACAGCTCTCTGTTCCTGGACTTCCTCCCACCCCTTCTCCATTGCCATCTCCGGTCAGGTCAGGGGACAATGGCTTCTCCGACTGCCCCCTCCTCTTGGGCTCCCTGACTTGACAGCTCCCTGGTCCCAAGGCTGGAGCTGCAGGAGGAGCCAGGGCAGGCGGCCAGGCTGTTAGACCTTGTTCGCTGGGACCATCATCCGGGGCCTGCCCTGACCGATTGCAGACAGCTGCTCCTAGGAGGCAGGGGACGTGGCCTTGGCTGTGACTGGTATGGGGGGTGGGGTGGCAGTACTCCTCCAGTCCCCTCTTTTAAAGGACAAAATATTTCCTTCAACCTCCTCTGGGTAACCTGCAGATGTACAGACCTGGCTCCCTTTGTCTTTCCAAAGCAAGTGGTCCTTCCTCCCACCCCACCGCCCTTGAAAGGAAACAGTATTAGTAAGCTTTGTTGATGGGCAATGCATGGGAATGGTTTTGCTGGGTCCTATAAAGAGGAGTGATCCCCATTTTGTAAAGAAGAAACGGGTCGAGGCGCCCTCGTTGGCCCGTGGGCTCAGTGCCCCAGGCAGGCCTGAGTTCCCGGTTGACTCAGAGTCCAGCCCTCCTATGGGTGCTCTAGTCACCTTCGCAGGCGCTGCAGGGAGCCGCAGCCCAGGCCCGGGCAGCCTGATTCAGGAGGGCAGGAGGGCTGGAGCTGCAGGAAGTGGCCGCATCTTGACTCACAGACCTCTCCCCCAGGATCTCTACGCACTGGACCTGGAGCCCTACCGCTACTCGGGGGTGAACCTGACGGGGTTCCGCATCCTCAACGTGGACAACCCGCACGTCTCGGCCATCGTGGAGAAGTGGTCGATGGAGCGGCTGCAGGCGGCGCCCCGGGCAGAGTCCGGCCTGTTGGATGGAGTGATGATGGTACAAAGGGCGGCCAGGCAGGCGACCCGGGGCTCCCTCACCTCCCTCCCTCCTCCCTCCCTCCCTCCTTCCCCCCTTCCTTCTCCTCTCCTTCCCACCACTTCTTAAGTCCCACCATGTGTGAGCCAACCCCAGGTTAGGAGCCAGGGGCACAAAGAGGAATGAGACACAGCCCCAGCCAGGGGCCCCAGGGATCCTGGGCACGGGACAGTAGGCTGTGGCCAGCAGGTGTGAGGCTGGGGAGGCGGAGAGGAGTAGTCAGGGCTCTGAGATGGGAGGTCTGTCAGGAAAGGGCAGCGCCTGGGGCATCTGCAGTCCGGAGTCACCCACCGCTAGCCTCTCCATGGCAGGACAGTGTTGCCTCTGGGCCTCGGGCCCTCTCCTCACCAGGACACCCTGGGCTTGTAGTGGGAGAGGGGAGTCAGCCAGGGTGACTGAGGGGCTCAGGGTCCACTCTCAGACAGACCCTGGACCCTCCCTCCAGACGGACGCGGCCTTACTGTACGACGCTGTCCACATCGTGTCCGTGTGCTACCAGCGGGCGCCCCAGATGACGGTGAACTCCCTGCAGTGTCACCGGCACAAGGCCTGGCGCTTTGGGGGCCGCTTCATGAACTTCATCAAGGAGGTAAGTTCCGGCGCCCCTCCCAAGGCTGCTGAGGCCCCAGAGCAGCGGAGCGGTGACGGGCCCAGGTTCAGACGAGGACGGCCTTCAGTCCCACATGAACGTGGGCCCGTTGCCTGGCATCTCTGAGCCTCAGTTTCCTGGTTGAAAGTGGGTCCTCCCGACCAGTCTCACCAGTGATTGAGAGGCCGACTCCTCGGACCGTGGCACATGCTGGTACGTGGGCTGTGCTGTCGGCAGACACAGCATGGGCTTCAGAGTACAGCAGATGAGGTCTTTGCTTGCTGGCTGTGTGGCTGGAAGCAAGCTAGAGAACCTTCCTGAACCTCAGTGGCCTTACCTGTAAAATGGGGGTATGAAGTGTGGAGAAGCTGTGGAGGCAAAAGCGAGGCAGCAGGTGCAACTGCTCAACGAGCTGAGGAGGCCGGGAAGGTAGTGACCCACCACAAGCTCATCTCCCACGGGGGGCGTCAGCCAGCTTCCCACCAGCCTCCCCGCTGGGCCCCTGCTCTGCTGGCAAGTGGAGCCCCACCCACAGAACTATCAGAGGACCCAGCGAGCATGACACCCGTCCTGCTGCCAAGATGACCACAGAAACGCAGTGTGTACCTTTCATTTCAAAGAATTCTCCACCCGCCATTGTCCCTGTGATCCGCAGCTGGTGGCAGTGTTTACCATTCCCATCTTGCAGGGGGAAGCTAAGGCCTGGACTTGCACCCTGGCTCCATCGCAGCCAGCTGGTCATGTGACGAGCCCTCCCATCCTCAGTGTGGGATCGTGAGAGCGCCCGAGTACATGCTTAGCACCCGGCCAGGGGCCAGGCCCAGCAGGTGGCAGACAGGGAAGGCTCGGGAGGACGAGGTCCAGGCAGGGTCATCCTGGGGCAGTGCCCATGTCCAGGCAACACCACGGGCAATGAGGAGGAGCTCTGCAGGAGGGCTCCAGGGAGATGATCCCTCTGTAACAAGCACAGGACAACAAGGCAGGCAGTGGCCCTGAGAGTTCGCTGACTCAGCAGCTCTTTGCTGTGGGCTGCTGGGCACTGAGCTCTGCCCGGGGCACCCACTCACCCTGCACCACAGAGCCCACAGCTGGGGGAGGGAGGCAGGTGTTCACCCAGTTACTGCATTAGGAACATAATCCCATTGCAAAAGAAGGCACCTGGGGACCTGCCACCTCTCACATGGGGGCTGGAGAGCTTCCCTGAGACCCCAGGTCTTCTGCTGCTTTGGGGTGAGGCCAACAACAGCCCTCCCACATGTCACAGCAATAGTAAAGGAACAGGGACAACATGTGCCCTGGACCTCGTCCCCACCTCTCCCAGCTGCGGAGCTTTAGACAGCTCCTGCCCATCGCCACATGCCAGTCCCTCACCCGGCAGGACTACCTCCGGCCCTCCAGGGGAGAAGCAGACCTTGGCCCTACCTCCTCACTCCTGAAGGGACTCCAGTATCCTCAGCTGCTTTGGCGTAAGAAGTTTGTGGCAGTCCCTTCTCATCCTAACCATTAAAACCACACAGAAAGTCCCTTGTCCAATGTTCCGAGCAGAGTGAGGCTGCTGGTGACCATCACTTGCTCTTGGGGAACTCTGAGACTGAACTCCCAGATCCCTGTGCCCCCATCCTTAGCAGGCCTCCAGCCGAGGATGTTGGTGACCCAGGCCAAGCCCTGCCCTACCCCTCCTCTGGCTCTGCAGGGAGATTTGGGAGCCTCGGGAGCCAGACGGAGGTGCCTTGCAATCTTAACCACTTTCTAGCTGAATGACCTTGGCCAAGCTACGGAACCTCTCTGTGCCTCAGCGTCTCTAACGTGGAGACCACTGCAGACATCTTTAGGGAGGACTAAGGAGTGGTGCGGTGCGTGGAGCATGTGCCAGCGCCCGGCACGGGGCTGTGAATAGCCTGGCCATCACCACTCCAGCTAGAGGGTCCCCAGACCATGCTGCTCCAGATCCATCCCGCTCAGCCCTCACTCCTCGGAATGAACCCCTGAGGGGAGCAGATTCACACTGCCCACCTCCCAGGGAGTCCCATTCTCCCTCCCCGGACTGAGTGGCCACGGTTGGGGTACCCTGACTCCAGGGCCAGTAACAGCCCTCATTATCAGCCCCACACATCTCCTCTCCTGAGCGCCAGCTTGCCCATGGTCCCGCAGCTGGCCACGACCAGAACCAGGTGCCCGCAGAGCCCAGCACACAGTCTTCCCTGGGTCCGTTTCCGAGTTGCCTGTCTCCCCATCCGACTGCGTGACAGTAAATCATTTTAAAGACTTGGCATTTCCAAGAGGAGCTGGAAAATACCAGGCCGGAGTTCAGAGCGTGTGAAGCATCTTTCATTTAGCGAGTCCTGAGCTGCGGCTGGAGGGGGCGGGCGGGCTGGGAAATGTCAAGGGGAGGAGCCGCCGTGGCTCCCTGCCCTGCCCCTGCCCACCCGCCCACAGACCGGCCGCACCTGCTGGCATTTAATTCCTCTGTAGCTGTCAGGGAGAAAGGCCCTCCCAGCCAGCCTCCAGGGCACCTGCTGTGATTTCCCCTGGGGGCCAGGAGGTAGCCTGAGGGTGTGGGGCCGCAGAGGGGAGGGATTGGGGAGCCAGCCTGAGGGAAGCAGAGCCTCCCTGCGAAGTCAAAAACTGTGGCTTTTACCTCCTCTGATGTGTCTTTTAATCTCTGTCCCTAGTCCCTTGGTTTCCAGCTCCCTGAGTTCCATGTAAGCTCTCCCCACCCCACATGAGTGCTGTGACCCCCAGCCGTCCAGCTCTGCTAGTGCAGCAAGAAGAGATTCTGTGCCCGCCAATATTGGGGATCTGGTCCCTCTCTGAGCCTCAGTATCCATGTCTGTGAAATGGGAGCACTATGAGGCCCAGCCGGCAGGACCTTGATGAGAACTCAGTGGGCTCCTGCGGGGAAGCTAATGGCTCTGTGATTAGCTTCCTCTGGAGCTGGCCTTGGCCCAGGTGACTGCCCCTTTCTCCCCAGCCAAGTGCCAGCCCTCATCCCAGGGAGCTCCATGCAGACTAAGAATCAAGCACTTGATACACGTTTTCAATACCTGTCTGTGAAGGGGGTAACTTGTCCCTTCCTGCAACTGGGAGAGGAGATCACTGGTCAAAGTTCGTATTCTAACCCCTTTTGTTTGGCACACCTCCCTGACCCCTCCAAGGCGCTGCCCCCTTCCTGAGCTAGGAAACCCATTTGTCCACGTGTCCATTCATCAGGATGATCTCACAGCGCCCCAGAGCTGCCCAGGTGCTTGGAGGGCCCCAGGGGCTTTTGCTGGGATCTGTAGGTAGCTAAACCTCCCAGATCTATGGACCTTAATTTGTGTGCTGGGCACACCCAGCCAGTGGCCTTTCGCAGAATCTGCAGGGAACCTGACAGGAGTGTGAACAGGAACCTGGTGTTGCCAAGCCAGGACAGCCAGGTGTCCAACAGTCAGCTCTTCCTTGGCCTCTCTCCTTTTCTCTGGAAACCTCGCCCCTCCTGCCACCTGCCAGCCCAGCCAGGCTGTGTGGGCCCCAGGTTGTGTCTTGCTCCCAAGCTCACCTTTGCTCCCAGGACTCCAGGATGTTTGGGGGCTTGTTTTTGTCCCAGACTTTGAAAACTTGAGTGTTCAACCGCAGAGCTGTGCCATCCTAGGTCCGGGGAGGAGCCAGAGGAAGGCTTGGCCCTCTCTCCTGTGCTGAGTGAGCTTGTGTGGCTCCAGCCCCACTCCCCCAGGGCCTGCAAGATGGGAATCAGGATGGCAGCCTGGCCCACCCCCAGGGCTGCTGGGGAGGTCACATCCGTGAACGGCATGAACGTGCCTTGTAGAGTTAATGCTCTAGGTCCCCAGGAAAGATGACTGGAACCAAGTCGGAAACCTCCATAAAGAGGCAGATAGAAAAGAAGTGTAGGCTTCACGGGCCAAGTGGTCTCTGTCCCCACATCAGACGTGTTACCTCTGCAGCTGCATGTTGAAAGCAACCAGAGACAGTCTGTGAACAGGTGGGCATGACCGTGAGCTAATCAACTATTTACAGAAGCAGCCAGCAGCCAGTCTGGCCCATCAGCCACAGCGCTCACCCTGGTCTAGAAGATGGAGCTTAACTCAGTTCTGCCCAAACCGCCACCTGTCTCTCTCTGTTAATAATTCTAATGAAAAATTTTTTTAAAATTTTTTAAAAAGATATTTAAAATACAATGCCTATTGCATTTAGAGTTTTTTGATGAATAATGACAAAAATCACTTCAAGTCTTAACTATACTTGTCTCTTCTCTTGGTTACAATGTGTAAATATGCTATTTCCTTAATAGTTCGTATATAAAAATATCATTTCAAATTTAAAAAATAAGTAAAATTTAAAAAGTGACTGTTTATCCTGGGTTCATGTTCTGCCAGGCACGGTTCTCAGTAGTTTACATGACTTATTTCACCCTACAGAATTTTGGTAATAGGGGTAGGTGGCGATTAGTTACATTTTATAGCTGAGGAAAGGGAGGTGACATGGAACACCCAAGTTCCCGGAGCCGTTGTAGTTGAACCCAGCACCCTGACCCCAGAGTTCTGAACCATGGTGTTCGTGGAGTTAGGACTGAGGGCAGAGGAGGCTTCTGGGCCTCCCCTGCCTCTGGGGGCTGCTTCAGGTTCCTGGTTTTGCATCCAGAGCCAGCTGGTCCCTTTGGTGTTCCTGCCTCCTGGCGGGTGTCGCCTGCCCCAGCGGCCCTGCTGCCTCCCTCACCCTCTCCAGGGGTTAGACACGGGCTCCCCCTTCCCACAGCTTCGGGGTGGGGGCTCATTTGAGCGCATCCGAGATCGATGTTGTACATGAGGAGGTGCAAACGCGAAGCTGGCTAAAGAGCATAATAGAATTTATGGAAATCGCTGGCTCGCACGGCGGCCCCAGCAATGATGGAGGTGATTATTAATTAATCATGGTCTTGGGGGAACAGTATCAGTGCAAGGAGTAATTAAAATGAAGCATTGTACAGTTGTACCGAATGATGATTTATGAGCCTGAGGAATTGCCGCTCTCTGCCCTCTCCCCTCCTCAGGCTCAATGGGAAGGATTAACTGGACGGATTGTTTTCAACAAAACCAGTGGCTTGCGGACAGATTTTGATCTGGACATCATCAGCCTGAAGGAAGATGGCCTGGAGAAGGTGTGTGAACTCAGAGAAGGAGATCAGGAGGGTCTTCCTCAATCCCCTCCCTCAGGCTCCAGGCAGAGGGCAGGACTCCTTGCCGCCCATGCTTGAGGTTTGACATGACCCTTGTGACCACTGCAGATCTATGGGCCCAGCAGAGATCACCAGGGGCAAAGAGCCCATTGACCCGGTTGTAGCAGGCACCCAAGCCATCACGGAGCAAGGACCGTCTGGAATGCTTAACCTAAAAGACTCATGGGACAGACAGACTGCCTCTGAGTCCCTGCAGGGCTGACATGGGACAGAGGGACAGACATATTCTTGAATAAGACAAGCATTCTAACCTCCGGGGCATGACTGCCCAGCGAGTAGTGAGCTTGCTGTCACTGGAGGCATTTAACCAAAGATTGATTGTTTGTCTGGCTGCCCATTGCGCTCGTCTGGAAGACTTGGAATTTCTAGCCCTGGAAAGAGGTTGAAACAGATTGAGCTCACGCAGCTTTTAAGGCTTCGAACTTCAGAGAGTTTGGGACAAGGAAAGCAAGCCCATCTGGGGCTGGGATAGGGGTTGGGCTCCCCATCTCACTAATATAGATATGTTTTAATGAGGTCAATCCTGACCCCTGGGAACCCCCAGCAAAGTCAGGCTGCTAGGCCGAGAATGGGTTTAATGAGAGCCCCAGATTCTCAGCAACCCCTGGGACATGGGGCGGGGAATCAGCCACAACTGTCCCACAGCAGACTGGTCCCTGGGAGCTACCCAGGCCCCTCTCCAACCCTGAGAGATGGCATATATAAAATGCAGGGAGCAGAGGCTGGAGAGTGGCTGGCCTCTGATGCTGCCTCGGAGGTTGATTCCTCTCTCTCCTCCCTGTGTGCCTGGCTCAGCCTCTGGTTTATTTTAAGACCCTATCCTAACTTCCCCATCTCACCCTTGAGCCCTTCAGCCGTCCCAGTACACACTCAGAAAGCTTCCCCAAGCCTCGCTTGCCCAGCTCCAAAACTGTCCTTGGCCCTCCATGCCAAGTCACTATGCTTCAGCCTCACTCAGGACTGGAAGGCCCTTTGACAGTTATCCTAGCTGGACCTTCAGGTCTGGTCTCCACTGCTCCCTAGACAAACCCCACTGTCCAGTCACACCCACGCCCTCCTGCATCTCTGGGTCTGTGCCCTAGTCTTGCCCCAGGTGCAGGCTGTGGCCTCTGCCCTTCATGCACAGACCTGGCTCTGCTCGGCTTGCAGCTCCTGTGGCCACAAGGCCTCCACGAACTCCTAAGCTTTCTGATGCATGGGGGCCACTGCACCGGGGAGGGGTTGGCCAGGGAGAGCTTACCATTCTTCCACAACTGTTTCATGCCATACATTGCACCAGCCCCCTAAGGACAAGGGCTGTGGCCTCTGCTCCTGAGATCACCAAGGCCAGTTAGTCCAACCCCATGCAAATGCTGAGTACCCATTTAGCAGGTTCCACTTCATCCCCTACCGTGGTGGAGAGCAGCCTTCTCAGCAGCACCTCGGTGGGTGCAGTATTCACCCGGGTTGCTTTTGTAGTTTTGCTCTCCCAGCTACCTGTCTCTGAAAATAGCCTGAAATTCTAGGGCTGGCAGTAGATGGTACCCACGCCACCGTTTCCTGCTTCTGTGCCCATGGCAGTCATCAGTAATTGATCACTGGCACGCTCTTTCCATCTGTGCCCACCTGGAGCATCCCTGCCCCAGCAGCCCTCTGGACAGCTGGCACACCCTGGCCAATACTCAATACTATTATCCCTGGACGTAGGTGGGCACATAGGGCACCTACCAGAGGCTCCTGGTCACAGCCACCCAGACTGTGAGCAGAGAGCCTCCCCCGTCCTTAACTTTCTTTTGGCTCCAAACCACCTGCTGTCTGGCAAGGCACAAAGTCAGAGCTCAGTAGAGCTTTCTGCAGGGAGGGTTCCTGCTGTTTGTGCAACCTCTGGGCAGATGTATGTTAAGTACCCTGACCCTGAGCTTGGCCCATGTGAGAAAAGAGCCTCTTTACTGCTGCCTGCCTGTCCCCTCTCCATGTGGCCCTGGTGGTCCCCAGAGGCAGAGATCCTGCTTGGAGAGCCTGCTGAGCCCCCAAACACAGCCTCTCTGCCTCTCATACCCTCACTTCTGTTTGCTAAGCCAGGTCAGAGCTGATCCAGGCAGCTTCAGCCAGTGGCTTTGGAAGGATTAAGGCAGAATTACCCAGGCATAATTACATATCTCTCTGCTATCTGCTTTGCACAGCTCTCTGAATGGGGTGTTTGCATTCGGCCTCTCTGTTTAATTGATTAAGTTTCCTGAGTACCCCCCAACTGGGCCAAGGACACAGTGGCCATGCCAGAACCTTCCTTGAGAGAAAGGGGCCAAAAGGGAGCACAGCTGGGCAGAGTTGGGTCAGAAAGGATCTTCCAGAGGCCCAGAGCTTTAGGCCCATTTATAAACTTGACCTTCCTTTCCTCCCTCCAGCCTCAAGCCCCATATCCAAAGGATACTGGGCACAGGGCACAGATATTTTGCCATCTTGGCCAAGGTATCTGCTGACTTTAGAAGTAATCACAAAATAAACTGTCTTGGAACCCAGTGAGCCACCCCCGGCCCCTGTGAAGTTCACCCCTCCTTATGCTACCAGCCCCAAACAGCTTCCAAGGACAGCCCTCCTCCCAGCCTGCATGCAGGCAGCTCATTGCTTGCTAAGTCCACAGTGGTGGGGGGCACATGGCCCTTATCCCAGGCCATACTGGGCTTTGGAAGGTGTCTGGCCAGTGAAGCTGGTGCTGAGACTAAGACCTGGTGCGTGAGCGAGCAGCAGGGTGCCCAGGTCTTCCAGGAGGTATCTTGGGCGGGGCAGGACCTGCCCTGACCCAAGGGCCCTAAGTCCCTCAACTCCTGTTTGGCATCTGCTCAGCCCAGGCTGCTTTCCCCGAGTTCCCTGGAGCTGCTTCTGCATTTCCTGTCTCCCTCTGAAAGGGGAGAATTCAGGCACATCGATGCCTTGGGGGGTCTTCGACCTGGAAGGTGCAAGGAGGGCTGCAGGGTTGTCATCAGAATGGTTAACTCCAAGCCTGCAGGCAATGACAGTGATGAGGACAGTGCTCCTTATGGCAGGGAAGCAGATGGAAAGTGCCCTCTCCCCTGTCTGTCTGTCCAGGTTGGGGTGTGGAGTCCTGCCGATGGGCTCAACATCACGGAGGTTGCCAAAGGCCGAGGCCCTAATGTCACGGACTCTCTGACAAACAGGTCACTCATCGTCACCACTGTGCTGGTAAGAGCCTGCAGCCCCTGTGGGAAAGGCCATCTGAGCTGGGGGACAGGGAGCTTGTCATCTAGGCTGGAGAGACCCCTGGGTCCTCTCCACCTGTCACATTCTGGGTATGTCTAAGAGGCCAGGTGGTAGCAGGGGGTCTACAGGAAGGTGGAAACCCTGGAGAATAGCTGGAATAGCCCCACTCCCATAGCAGGGGGAGACCCTGTGCTTGTGCACCCCGACCCCAGCCACTACCTGAATCCCTGCTGAGTAGGAAACAGGATGGAGGTAGAAGGAGGTGAACTTCCCATTGCACCAGGTCACAGACTGCTCCTCCTCTCCCACCTCGGTCCTTCAGCTGTGAGGGCTGCTGTGGCCATACCTCCCCGGCTGGGAGTCTGTTACCTGCTGGGCTCTGCGGCGTCCCCTCCTTGAGAGCTGACCGCCAGGACCAATCCCATCTCATCCTTTCTCCTGCCTTCCTGTCCTCCCATCCTCCTCCTCCCTCAGAAGGGGGCTGAATAGAGTCCCCTTCTGACCCATTTCGACCCAGGAAGTGGCTCTTGGGGTCTCCCCTGTTCTCTGCACCTGGCAGCTTGGGGCCGAGCAGGAGGACACACTCCGACCGTGGTACCTTCCGCCGGGTAGCACTGCAGCCATTCCATGGGTGCCAGCGCCTCCCATGGAAGGCCTCAGGGGTGTGCAGGGGTGCAGGACAGACCCTCTCAGAGTCACAGCTCTGCTCATGGGGGCCCTCGCCAGGCCAGCTTGAGGGGAGACAGCTCAGGCACAGGCAGATAGGATCCGACCCAAGATTTGAGGACAATTCTGGCCCTAGTCAGCCTCTCCCGTATAACACAGCAAATAAACCTGCGAGGACCACATGCTGAGGTGGTTCCGCTGCTCAGGAGGGAGTTCACTACGCCTGTTCTGGGTTAAGTAAGGGCGAGGTGGGAGGAAGCCTGGCATGGGCTGAGCAGCCCAGAGGCAGCGCTGTCCATGGTGCCCAGATGGGTGGGTCCCTCCTGCTTTCCCAGCAGAAGCATCTTGGTCAGGCCCTCCTGGATGGTCCCGTGTCCTCCGCTGTAGTGTGACTCAGAGGCTGGTTGGTGGAACAGGAAGGGATGCAATGGGGAAGCATCTGCCTTCTTCCAGGAACCCAGGGAACAGCAGACTTCATGGGTACCCGTGTGGTGGGGGGAGTTTCAGTCTGTGGTTCTTATCCCCAGTCCCCAGGGTTATGATTGCTGAGAGATCCCAAGTAAGGGGGACATAGGTCTAATGGAGATTCTGGGCAGGTTGCCGATGGAGCCAGAGGAAGAGGGCTGGGGAGACACCAGCCCCGCTTTTGGGGGCAAGACCCCCACTGGAATCTTCTCAATAAATATATATATCTCCTGCCAGGTTTTATGGATCCACTTCTTGTTAACTAGGCAGATATAAAAAATTCAAGCTGCTAAACCCAATAAGTCAAAAGATCTCAACAGGAGCAAGAGCAAAACCGTAATGTAAAAATGTAAAAGATAAAAATAAACAAATTTTAAAAAAGGAAAGGGAGTAGAGGGTTGCTGATGGGCAATTAGAGGAATATGGATGCGTTTAAAAATAGGATGGAGAATAGGAGAGCCAAATAGAAAGGTTAAGAGGAAAATAATGGAGAGAAAATGAAGGTAAGGAATGAGAGAGGAAGGCGAGATATTAAAAGAGACGAAAAATTAAATAATTTACAGCTCCGACGAGACAAGGTAAAAAATGTTAAACCAAAATGTCAAAAAGCAAAAGGATAAAAGTGTGACAAAGCTCAAATATAAAAGGGTAAAAATAAAATAATAAAAAGGTGGTAAAAGATTAAAAGCAGAGCTGCATTAAATGTGAGATATAAATAAAACACTTTTTGCGAGGCAAGATTAAAAAAAGATAAAACTAGTATGATTTAAGAGATTCGGAGGAGAGATGATTAAGTGAGCTAAGGCGATGGAACCGCAAAACAATCCTCGGAAAGGAAGAGGTGAGTGAGGATGCAGAAGACAGCCACCTCGAAAGGCCAGAGGGTTAAATTTTATTAAAATGGCAGCAGCCCAATTTCAAGGGCAAAAAACCTTCTGCAGAGGCACAAGGGATTTTCTAGGTCCTTCAGCAGAAGCACAGGGTTTTTCTATTTAAGCAGAGGCAGAATTGAGCCGATGCCCCCTGCTCTTGACCTGCCAGTATTCTGTTTCTTCGTTAATACTAGCAGCTTCTTGCAAAGGTCCCCAACCAGTGGTGCTCACTCCATCGTGGGCCGTCCCACCCCAGCCTCCGGCTGGCTCTCAGACACCCCAGGGAAGAGGAAGAGAAGACCCTCTGGCTCATACACTGGCATGGCAGCATCTGTCCTTCAGCCTTGAAGCATCTGGGCAGACAGGAGCCCAGCAGCTCCTTGACACCCACACTGTGACCAGGACGCAGGGGCAGGCTGTGCGATCTACAGGGCTTTGGGGATGAGTCCTGGTTTCACTTGGGTGTGACTTGGGTGTGACCCTGAGACGTTGCTTAAATGTTTTGTGCCAGGCTCTCATCTGAAAGGTGAGATATAATAGTTGCACCTAGTCCATGGAGTCAAGAGGATGAATGATTAATGAACATCAGCGTGGAGAGGCCAGCACTCCATGATAGCTGTTATTGTTATTCATTGCTATTGATTGCATATCCTGAGCCCTGAGCTCCGATTGAGCATGCCACTTGAAAAAGTTGGATTGAAAATCTCTGCTTCCGTCCACAGGCAGAGCTCTGAACTTCACCAAAGACTGACCACGGTCCCAGTGGTGATCACTGGCATGGGACACGTTGCAGTATGAGCTTTGCACTGTGTCTGAATGCCTTTCTGGCCCAGTGGCCTCTCCAGACCCGGTCACTCCCTCATGGGCATTGTCCTATGTGGGGCTGCTTCTCATCGCTTTGTTCCACACTGGCCTCTGAAGGCATTAGGGTTTGTGACCTGCCCAGGAGCCGATAGCTCTATCTCCTGCTGAGACGTAGCCCTGCAGATCACATAGCTGTCTCCTGATCCCCTTCCCTGGCCTCCATCTGAGCCCCTGGCTCTGACATTGTAACAATTCACTCTCTCTGGCCCTATTGCCTTGACCTCTGACATGGCTTGAAGCAGCTGTCCCACACCCATGGATGGCCACACTGACCATATTTCCACCATCGTGCAATATCAAACAGCCACGTGGTTGGGGCTGCGCCTGGTTCACCTCTCTCCATTCCCTGGGGTCAGCTCTGCTTTTCCCTGTAGACTCTGCAGTGAGACAAGCCTAGTGTTTCCTGGAGGCAGGAAATGGAGGGGGTGACCTCTGGAGGACTGTGGCATGGCCTTTGCACAGGTCTCCAAGAAATTGTGTGTCCTGCTGAAAGTGTCCCAGGAGTCTCCTGGGAGAAAGATGCACGCTCCTGAAAAGGGTTGACCTAGGACCACCTGGAAACCTAGAGCTGCTTCAGATGTTCCAGCGAAGGTGCCTGAAAGGCTCAGTGCCACCGAATGCAGGTCGGGAGCCCTGGGGGATGCTCCCTGTCTTGGGCTTTTTGGTACAGTCCCACAGGTTGTGAGGAGTGACCGGCCAGGCCCAGGCCCAGTGGCTCTGGCTGAAAACCCAGTTCCTGTGCTTGTCTGCTGAATGCAGGGCCAGCACCTCCTGCAGAGAGCACAGCCCCCTGCCGGCTGGGAGTGCGTTGTCTAGGCAACAGCACTTTGAGTGACAGGCAGGTGCTGAAGCCCAGGACAAGAACATCAAACCACTTTGCCTCTGGGGAACAAGGCCTGGAGCTGAGACCCCTGGTGAGAGGGGTTTCTTCCCTCTTTCTTTCCCCTGGAATCTGGCCATGCCAGACAGCAGCAGCTCCAGGTGGGCTGCCCCCAGACCTGCCTCCTCATCTCCTCTGTGCTAAAACTGGGCTTAGGTGCTAAGGGTGCCTCGCCCTGGACAGGCAGATGGACAGAAGCTGACACCACGCACCCTGACCCTCAGAGCTCCTGCAGCCTTGCCCATTCCTGCCTGCAGTGCCCCCTTCCCACCCCCACCCCACTCCCACCCACCCCGGCCTCTGTTCTGGTTCCGCTCTTCCACGAGGTCATGAA
Source organism: Glaucomys volans (assembly GCA_020662805.1). Taxonomy (NCBI): domain Eukaryota; kingdom Metazoa; phylum Chordata; class Mammalia; order Rodentia; family Sciuridae; genus Glaucomys; species Glaucomys volans. The sequence continues at coordinate 375,859 of JAJEJO010000299.1, forward strand.
AAATTCATCTGCCCAAACCTCAGCTCACACACAGAGAAAGCACACCCGGCCCACTCCTGGGGCCCTGCTTTTGAAGGCTCAGGGTTCTTTTAGCTGCTGATGTGAGCGGAAGTGTCAGCGTGTGGGTGTGGGCCCGGTTCCCTTCGGGGTCTGGATGCGCACTGGCGGTATCTGCGCTGAATGTACATCATGACCCAAATAGACCCCGGACCCCCAGCACCCAGCAGCAGGAGAGGGGACAAAGCCAGGGCCAGAATGTGGGCTGGGAGAACCGCCCAGGCCAGCGGCCAACCAGCAGCAGCCTTCGGTTCAGGGCCTTTGACCAGCGGGTCCCCACAGGGCTGGGCAGACAGACCACCTGAGCACAGGGCCCACCAGAGGCTTTGGGTGCCTGTGGTGGGCGCATGTGGACGTGGGCTGATGTCAGAAGTGGGGCGGGGGCAGTGACTGGGTGGCTGGCCCTGAGTGCCTCCCCACTGAGGGCTGGCCCCTGGCCCCCTCTTCCAACCCCAGGGTCCCATCACCTGGAGGAGCTTAGCGCTAGGCCCGGGGTTCACGTTGGTCAAAGTGATGGTGGAAATCATCGAGCAGCAGCCCTGGTGACGGAAAGTCGGGAAAGGTTATTTTTCTGGACCCCTGTTTTCTGTGACTTGTTGAAGAGAAATATTACCCCTGGTCCTACGGCTGTTCTCCCAGAGCAATAGGAGAGCGTGAAGTTATGAAATTGAGGGCACCTTCACTGAGCAATCGATTAGCAGCCGAGAGAGCTTGTGAATTGGCTGTCTGGACATTTCCAGTAATAAATTGTGAAATAGTCCATGAATAAGTAGTTGGCGGAGTTCAGAATTACCCCCTAGGAAATGTTGCAGGTCTGGAGACACATTACTAAGGCGAGCTCCATTTTAATGCTCTGGGCTTTGGCTGTTAAATATGTATGCCATCCGCAAAGCACTTCCCCAAATTAATGGCGTTTTACAGCTGCTCCGAAGGCAGCGTATTTATATGGAGATGCACAGATTCCGGGGCTGGGGGGGCTTCACAAATGAAGAGCTAATTTTAGAGGATAAGGCTGGAGGGGGCGGGGAGGGGGTCAGGAGGTGTGCTTTCTTGGGGACCTTTCCCAAGCAGTTCTCCTCTGCCAGCCGCGTGATTTTGACCCTGCGGTGGCACTGGGTGTGGTCTCTAGGTTGGAAAGGTCACTGCATAACTGGTCAGTCCGCACACAGGAAGACGATGATGGCGACCACAACAGTGTGGACGAGGCCAGTATTGACAGCTGACATTTGCCAAGCGCTTAGTGCTTCTCAGAGGTCGAGGCAGCTACAGCCTTATGATAACCCTGCAGGTTAGGGCAGGCTCCATCATTACCCCCATTTTCCAGAAGGAGGTAGGAATCTATACATGATGATGGTTCCCCTGGGAAAGCTGGTATCTTCCCTCTGATTCTCTCATTGAACTAAATAAAATCAGGGCCACCAGGTGCAGTAGTGTGGCTTGTTCACTGCACAAGCGCGCCAGCCGAGGATGAGTTAGGACTGCAATCCCACCCAGGTGCTGCTCATCAGGCCCCGTGCCAGGGTTCAGGCAGCATCTGCCCAGAGACTAATTTATAGGTAGGCATCGTCGTATGGACCAGTCCAATCTCACTTTCCTCCAGGTGACCTCAGCCCCTTCCCCAGGCTCGCCTGGTTCTTCCCTAACGTTGTTGAGCTGCCTGGTTGGTTGGAGGGAGGGCAGGAGAGGCACTGAGGTCAGGCACCAAGGCTGGCCAGAAGGTCCGGCTTCCCAGCTGTGAGACTGAGAAGTTTTTTTCTCAGCATCCCTGGAGAGTCAGGAACCCTTAGGTTTCAGATGCGCCCTGCTTCCTCATCCCAAGGGACTCCTGAAAGAAGAGTGAACCTGTCATAAGGAAGTGGGACTTTGAGAGGTGGCAGGGCTGGAAAACCTGGACCAAAAAGTGGAGCCCCTGCCGTAGCAGGAGCCTCACTAGAGGCTGCTGGTGGTCTCTGCTCCACACCAACCGCTGGTGAGAGTCTTCACTGGGACCTCCCAGCGCCCAGCCCACCCAGGGGCCCATGAGGTCAAGAGAACGGCCTCAGCAGTGGACAGGCCAAGGGGACACCTCCATAATCAGGCATGTGCCTTGTCGTGGGCAGGAATGGACACCCGCTTCCCAGTACAGGATCACTCCATCAGCTAAGAGCCCTGAGGCGTTCTGACGCAGGAGGTTGCCAAGCAGGTTCGGGGAAGGTTGGCCAACAGGAAGGCGCGGAGGAGCCACGGGCAGAAGCCAATAGTCCGGGAGCAGGCACTGGAATGGCAGCTCTGGGCCTGAGTCTGGGATCTAGAAAGCAGAGGAAGTTAGGAAGCTCTGACTCCAGGGAACATCAAGGAAAACAAAGCCAGGCAGGGTACTAATTGGGGAGGATTGGAACTGGACTCCATCAAATTGTAAGTCAATCCTGTGTGACTTTGGGCAACTTTCTGACCTTCTCTGAACCTCAGTTTCCTCATCTAACAGATGGAGATAATGTCACCTATCTTGCAAGCTAGCGAGACTTAAAACATTGGGTGATAAAAGCTTAAATTGGTGCCTGATACATAGCAGGAATTCATTAAATGTTGAGTTTTTTGGAATTCAGCCAGATCACCACGGACCTCAGCTCAGGGATGTATAGGTGAGTCTAGGGAGACAACAGCAGAAGCACAGGCTTGCCTGTTGACCTGGATTCCGGTCACTCTGCTGTAGGCCTGGATCTTGACACAGAGCCCCCCAGGTGAAGTCAAAGCAGCTCTCTCCACTGGCGTTTCTACCTCCCCTCCCAGTGGTTCTTTGCAGGGTCATCAGAGGTTGTTGGAATGAGAAGCCGTGTCTTACTCCAAGGCTCCAGCGCTTTCCTTCACCTGGAGAGGCGGGGCCTGTGGCAGGGGAACCTGACAAACCACCTTCTGAGGATCACTGTCCCCAGGGAGCAGTGCCATGGGGCTCAGGACCTCTGACACAGAATTGCACTCAGGGGTTACATCCCCAAGTTCAGGTCCCCCTTGGTGCCTGCTGAGTGAGCTGGGGCAAGTGGGGCAAGCCACTTGTCCTCCAGAATGTCACTTCCTGCCTCCATCAGAAGGGATCATTAGTACTCCCCTAAAGGGTCCACACTGCAGTCAAACCTGCACCCCCCGCTTCTGCCTGGTGAGCTCCGCCTCCGCTGGTCCTGGCTCTGCACTCTGGCTGAGCACTATCTCATTTGCTAATTTCCTAGCGCCCGGCTCAGCCACATACAAATGACGCTGCCTCTGTTATCAGTCATCGCTCACCGGCAGATCCTGATGCCCAGACTGAGGAGATCCTCAGAAAGAAAATGGTATCAAGAGTGTGTAGATCTAATCTTTTCTCCGAGAGTCGGGGAAGGCGCTGAGTGAAGGGCTGTCTACAGCACCATCCTCCAACTCAGCGACACCAGGATTCTCAGGAGGGCTATGGAAACACCCAGGGTTTCTGGCACAGTGGGTCTGGGATGGAGCCTGAGAATGTGCATTTCCAATAGGTCCCAAGGTCCTGCCGCTGCAGCGGCTCCGGGACCACACTCAGAACTCCCCCAGAGAGAACGTGGGCTTTGGGATCAGGCGGTCCCAAGCTCAAAGTCCTGTTCCACCACGACTAGCTCTGTGTCCACTGGGCTGCTGAGCCCATGATAACCCTGAGCCCCAGGAACTGCTGATAGCTCTCAGCGTGCAGGGCACTGACTTGGCTCGAGGGAAATCTGTCCCTGTCCTCACTAGTTGGCCGTTCATCTAAGCCACCCCAAATGTTGTTTGTTTTTTTTTAAAGTGGAGGTTTCCAGCCTGCCTCCACCTACCCACTCTGCCTTTGTCATCCCCTCTCCCATCTGTCCCATAGGAGGAGCCTTTTGTCATGTTCCGGAAGTCCGACAGGACCCTCTATGGGAATGACCGGTTCGAGGGCTACTGCATTGACCTGCTCAAGGAGCTGGCCCACATCCTGGGCTTCTCCTATGAGATCCGGCTGGTGGAGGATGGCAAGTACGGGGCGCAGGACGACAAGGGCCAGTGGAATGGCATGGTCAAGGAGCTCATCGACCACGTAAGCCCGACAGGGAGCCGGTGGGGTGGGGCAGTGCATGAGGACCCTGGGAGGCTTCCTGAGATGCCACTTGCAGGCATCCCAGCAGATGAGGACCCTGGTGGGCAGGGGGATGGAGATGAAGGTTGTGCCCTTGGAACTAGGGAAGTGTGCCCAGCTCTCCCAGGCCTGCCTGGCATACCCAGGTGCCCCCTCCATGCAAACACCTGTGCATTAGCCCCTCAGAGGCTGAGCGTGCCCCACCAGCATCTCGCTCGAAGGAGCTTCTCAGGGCCCTCTGCTCCTTTAAGAGCTACCAAAGGATGTCCCAGACATGTGGCCGGGTGCCAGGACAAAACATTCCACCAAATTCTAGGACCCAGGTAACTTTGAGTCTGAAGAGGAGACAGGTAGTCCAAGGAGCCAGCTGAGGGCTAGGATGAAGGGGTGAGCCAGACTCCACTGGGAGACGAGCAGCAGCCCCTCAGGCTGCTGGGATAGGAGAAAGGCCTGGGAAGCAAGGAGCCGCAGCTGGTAGAGGGGAGAGAGGGGCAGAAGGAAGAGGGGCAGCTGGTGGGAAGCCCGGAACTTGTCGGACATGCAAGGAAACCAGGAGCCACAGGCTGGGGACGCCATAGCAGGGGAGGAATTGGGGCCCTAGGCTGGAGTCCTGATTCTTCCCTAATCATTAGCATGGGGACAGGGGTCCAGTAAACCTGGGGTTCAGTGCCAGCTTTCCCACCCAACAGATGGGCGACAGGCACGTTTCTTCCACCGGAGCCTCCATGTCTTCATTTCCTCCATAGGAGTAATTAGAAAATACTGGAACCCCTAGGGCAGTTGCAGGAATACGAGGCCCCATCTGCACAGGCTCACCTGGCACAGAATAAATGCTCCCTGCCTTCCAGCTCAGAATCCTCCACCTGATGGAAGAAGGTGTCTACTCCACAGAAATCCTATCTGAAGCTAACCAATGCAAGACCTGGGCTGTAGCAGACCCCTTCGATTCCTTCTCTTACTTACCCTGAAAACAGCCCCCTGTGGTCCATGCTGTCAGTAGTGCCCATTTTGCAGATGAGGAGACTGAGGCAGTGAAGGGAAGGCCCAGGTGCAGCTGGATTCAAAGTGGTAGAGTCTCTCGGGGCTCTGTGCCTCTGTAGCCCAGGGCTGCAGCCTCTCCAAAGAACACGTCCTAACCAGGAGCCAGGGCAGAGGCAGTTCATGCAGTAGGTCTTTGCAACCCACAAGTGCCAGCCAATGGGTCGGACTTATTACCTCACCTCTTCAGAGAGGAGGCAAGCCAATCAGACCTTCTGTTACATGCCCCACCCCTGTCTGAGGGGGCTACTGCCCTGGAGGCTGGGAATGGGGAGGGAGGCTGGGAATGGGGAGGGAGGCAGAGCTTGGAACATGAAGGCTCAAGCAGAGCCTGACTCAGCGGACTCGTGTTCTAGGACCCAGGAAACTGGGCTCCTGTGAAATCCTGGTAGGAGAGGCTCAATGGTAAAGGGCATGAACTTGGGCTGGATTTGATTCTGCCACTTAGTAGCTGCGTGTTCCTGGACGGTTTCTTACCTTCTCTGTGCTTCATTCTCCTCATCCATGAAAGCGGCACAACATTAATAGGACCTGCTTCGTAAGATTGTCAGGAGACACATGTGGATTACCTAGTCAGCCCAGCCTCAGCATCTGCTCTTATAAATTGCATTTATTTATTTATTTATTTATTTATTTATTTATTTATTGGTATTGGGGATTGAGCCCAAGGGCTCTTTACCACTGAGCTACATCCCTACTCCTTTTTATTTTTATTATTTATTTATTTTTATTTTGAGACAGGGTCTTGCTAAGTTGCTGAGGCTGGCCTCGAACTTGCGATCCCCTTGCCTCAGCCTCCTGAGTCACGGGATGACAGTTGTGCACCCCTCTACCCATCTATTATTTTTATTTTTAGTCTTCAGTTATTCCTTGGAGGCTCGGGGAGGGGGGCCTCAGGAAGTCCCTTTGTCTCCCTGAGCTCCCATCTCCTGACTCCGTGGTGAGAGTAATGATACCTGCCCCATGTGCTTCGTGTTCTTCCCAAAGCGGTGAGGCTCCAAGGAGACAGCGGGTGGTGGAGCAGCTTCTAGGTGGTAGAATTTGCTGTAAGTGGTGGGGAGTGGTGTTGTCACTGTTATTAGTAATAACTATAATTATTATGGAAATTAGTCAGCAGGCCCCAGAGGCACCTCCATCTCTCTGCTCCCCTGCGCCTCCTGCCTGGGGCCTGGAGTCCGGGGCTCCAAGTGGGTTTGGAGCCTGTCATTCGCAGAGGTGAGCTGGGCAGGGGAGGAAGGGGGCATCACACGCAGAGCGGAGGCCATGTGCGACGTGAGCGGGGCTGAGCCGCTCTTGCCAGTCACAGCATCTCCAGTGGCCCGAGAGCTTTGAAGAGCCATTTTTAAAGGGCTGTGCAGAGAAAGCCCAGCAGCAGCCACATCTTCCCGAGCTGACCCTCAGCTGGGGAAGGGAGGAAGCCTCATCCAGGGCCTCTGCACAGCTGGGTGGCACTTGAGGAGGCCCAGTATCCATCAAGGCCACGAGCCCTGATGGGACATGCAGGGGACCTTGTTAAACCCGATTCCCTACAATGATGAGCCTATTAATCCTAGCTTGGTGCCATTTTTAATAACATCATAACCGTTTATTAGTGTCGTCAGATAATTAGTCTTCTCACGAGCTCATAGAAAGCATGGTGAAGACTCGGCAATATTATTACTTCATTATGAGGGATCTGAACGTAGGCGTAGAAATGATGAATACCCCCCTCTGTAAGTATCTGCCCCGCCAAGGACCGTTTGGAGGCCCTGGGTGGAGCCTCTGACCAGGAGGACTTAAAACATCCTTCCCTGACGCTCTGCTGGCCTCTGTCCCGTGCCACTTGACCTTCCAAGGAGCCAGGGTTGTGGAGAAGGACGGGTACCCGGAGGACACTTCCCTCACCTGCTTACGTACTTACCTTCCCTGGATTGCCTTGAACTTGAACCACAGGAGCCCCAGACACGATTGGACCAGGCAGCGATTACTGCGTCCATCATCCTTCTCCCTTCCAAATCAGCGCTCTCTGTGGCTGCCTGCTTGCTCTGTTCACCGTCTCGGAAGCCTTCACTCACTCCTGTGTGTTAAATGCCTCCCCTGTGTTTTGATGACCTTGGGATCCAATGGAAATGGATTTGGATTCTGGTCTGGCACATTTCCACTGACCGTGGGAAAGTTATCTAACCTCTCTGCCCTTCATTTCCACGTCCATGAATGGGAATAATACAAGAGCCTTTTGCCCTGTGTTCGTGGGAAGATTGAATGAGATATGGCCTCGAAATGTTCACCCGAGCCTGGTGTTGAGTAAGCACTTAGACCTGGGAACCATCCTGCTGAGTACTATTCTATCTGGGGGCAGCCCCCCTTCTAAAGTGTGACCCTGCTTCAACTTGGTGGCAGTGGCAGAAATGACCCATCAGCAGAGACCATCCTGCTAGGTCAGATGTGGCTCAGCACCTCATGGTCCAGCACTTAGACCTTACCCAACACCTCTAAACGGGCAGCTTCGCCGACCTGACTCACTGAGGGAGCTCCCAGGGAGCTGAGGCACACCCAAAGGACTACCCTGTACTTGGGGCACTGGCCTTTTCCAACACAGGGAGTCCCTTGCCGTCCAGAGCTTTGGTGTCCTGGGGCCAGGTACCCAAGTGCTTCTTTGGGGGGACTGGGGAGGCAGAGCCCCAAGAGTAGAGACCCTAAAGTCAAGAGGAGGGCTGCTGGTGGAGAGGGGTAAGAGGAAAGCTTTGAAGAGTCTCATGCACTAAACCAAAACCTGTGACTGAATCCTGGAAGATGCAGAGCCAGGGTGACATAAACTTGGCACTTGAAAATAACTCTGCTACTGGGCCAAACTGAAGCCATTCTGGAGGCGTGGCCGGGACCTGGGTGGGGGAGTGTGGTAGCCTAACTCGGAGCAGTTTGTCGGGGAAGTAAAGGCACAGCAAGGGACATTGGTGAGACTGGTGTTGACATTGGTGAGACTGGTGATGGGTGCACAGAGCAGGGGGATGGGAGGAGTCAGGACGAGGTGTGGAATTCCAGCAGGGCAGATGGAAGGAGGTGTCATTTCCAGTTAGCAAGAGACTAGGATTCAGGAGAGGTCATGAGATCAGTTGGGACATGTTGGGACCTGGGACCCAGCTGACAGCTGGCCATATGACTGGGTATCAGAGGAGACAGTAGGGCTAGAGGTTGAGATTTAGGGGAACAGTCCGCTCTGGCTACGGGGAAGCTGGGAGACAGGGTTGGGGAGTCTGCTCAGGAAGAGAAGAGGTGAGACCTGGGACAGGACCAGGAGCAATGGGAAAGGGTGGGATTCCCAAGAAGCCTGGACTGTCAAGGCCAAAGAGGAAAGAGGGGAGCCAGGACAGGCCTGAGCTGTGGGGAGGTGCGGGGTGCAGAGGAGCAGCACCCACATAACAACCTGAGCGCGGCCTCCCTAGGGTGCAGGCTGAGCCCAGGGTCCTGAGTGCCCCTGGCTGGGCCTGCTGCTCACCTTGTCTCAGGACCCAGGAGCCCTGCACAGCCAGGCTGCTCTCCCAGGCACTCGGGTACTTGATTCAGAGATGGAGGGAGAGGGAAGGAGCAGGAGGGGTCCTGACCTCCAGGGCATGGCAAACCCTTGGTTCTTTTATCTCTGTGCTCTTGCACCTCACTGTAATATGGACTGTGTGACACGAGGTGTCCCTGGCTGCTGGATGGCCTGGACCAAGATGGAGACAAGGAAAGGCATGTGTTGAGATTCACCGCGGGAGCATCGGCTCCAGGACTCAGGATGCAGGAAGGCTTGGAAAGAGCCTGGCAGGGATCAGGGTTGGGACAAACAGGTGCCAGAGAGAGCTTCAGGTGCAGCAGGTATGGGGGGCGCAGGGGACAGGCTGGAGTGGGCAGCCGGAAGAGCGCGTGCCTGCTGGGGCCATCTGTTGGTCCCTTCATTCAGCAGAGCCACATGCAGCATCATCTCCACCTGGGCTCCTCGAGAGCAGAGCCCAGACCCAGACCTGTGCTGTTACTTAATTCAGGAGTGTGACGCCCAGAAGAGGACAGGGCACAGGAAGTGCAGCAGGAAGGAGGGAAGCCCACTTCAGGAGCATGACGAATGGCTCAGTTTGTGACCCCACACCCAGGAAAGCTTTGTGAGGACCATGTTGTGGGGTAAAAGGAGGTAGGGGACAGGGTGACCCACTGTCCCTGGCTTCCGTGCATCCTGGGTTGGGCTGGGTGGATGTGGGAGCCAAAGAGGACCCTGTAGCCGCACCCACTGGGAGCCTTGAGGCTGGAAGGCGGTCTCAGCACCCAGGTGGGCAGGAGGTGAGGTGCCATCAGGTTGAGCCTGCATGAGGTTGGCTGGAGCCAGAAGGTCTTAACTAGTGCATGAGCTGCGACCGCCAGCGTGCCAAGCCCAGGACAGTGACGAGGGATGTGGGGATGACAGAGGCAGACGTGGTCCTTGCCCTCCAGGAACAGACCACAAATCAGATGAATAACATGTCACTAGGATTTTGGCCAGTGCTGCAAAAGGGAGTAGAGGTCGTCTGGGGAGAGAACAGAGGACAGTGACTAAGACTTTGCGGAGTGACTTTGAAGCTTCAGCTTGAAGAATGGTGCCCGACCATGATTAGGGTGCTGACCTGGTGGCTCCCGAGGTTGCTGACGTCTGCTCGGGTCAGGGGCTGATCGAGACTGCAGCTGGGTGCCCGCAGGCCTGCAGCATCAGCAACCCTGTACCCAGGCTGGCCCTAGACAGACACCGCCCATGGACGGGGAAATGTACTCTTCTAGGAATGGCAGCAGAGGGTGTGCTGTGTCCCTCCTAGTGCACCACGAAGCAGGAAACCTGCTGAGCCTCCCTGACACAAACACAGCACTGTCCCCAGGGGGGACCAGAAATCGGGGAGCTCCCCTTCTCTCACTGTTGGGATCCTTCAGCTCAGGAGGCCTGTGCGTGCCTCAGGTGCGTGACTCATCCACTGACACTCCGGAGTTTTCTAGCAACTGTTCTCCATCTGTTCAGATGCATGTGACCTGTTCAGAGTGCTGTGTTCCAAGGTGATCGACGCCCACAGTGCTAATCTGTCAGGATGACCTGCTGGCTGTCAGGTCAGCAGCAGACACCTCCCCTGACGTGGTGCACCCCGAAAGCAGTGATGCCTCACTCCTGAGGGAGGGCTTGCTGGGCGACCTCTGTGGAATTCCCAGGTTTACATTGATCAGTTTATTCAATCAATCTATTAAGTCAGGCCCCATGTTAGGTGCCAGGGGACAGCAGGAGCCCCTGCCTGAGCCTCAGCTCTTACATTCTCATGGAGGAAACAAGAATGTATGAACATAAGGATGGTGGGAGCATACAGCCGAAGCGAGCATTACAACGAGGGGACCAGGGAGCAGAGGGAGTCACTATGACCCATCCCAAGAAACACTGGAGGAAGGTCCTAGAAACTTGTGCATGGTAGCCGGTAGCCATTTCATGTCCCCTTGGCCTGCAGTCAGAGAAGTCCAGGGAAGCCATTGGTCCTTTCTGGTTCCCTCTGGTGCAGCAGAAGACAGTGACAGGGTTGGGTTAAAGAGGACATGGCCTGGAAACTGTCCCCCCACACCAGTCATGGCCATGGAGCTCTGAACTCTGGTCTTCCAGACTCCAAGTGAGACAGGAAGAGCTGGTTGGTGTCAAAGACACACCACCGTTGCCTTACTGTGTCCCCTCTGCCTCCCAACCAGGAACCAGAGCTGGCCTGCGTGCATGGGTCCCAAGCCACGTCTGCAGGCAGGGGGCCTCTACCTAAGCCTGCTCCCCAGCCCAGGGCAGAGTACTCGAATGCTGGGAGCTCACCTGGCATGAAACAGAATCCTGGATGCATGGGGGAAACAGAAGACAGAGGTGGACAGCCAGTTGCCCAGGGCAGTGATTAGGGAGCCCTGCGGAACTGAGGATGTCACCAGGTCCTTAGGGCTGGCAAGGGCTAGAGATCCACTGGCATGTCAGAGGGAAAAGGGTAGCAAAGTTCAGATTGGCGCCAGAGCACAAGCAGCAGGGTCCAAACTGAGAGAGTCATTGGGGGTCAGTGGGCAGGGTCCTTGTGGCTTCAGAGACGGGGTGCTGCTGAGAAGGCAACAGACCAGAGCTCTGCCCACTAGACTGGGGGAGGGGAGGACAGAACCTTTGAGGGTATCCTCAGGCTCTTTTTTCCAACAAACCTTATTGAACCTCCACTTTATTTCGGGCTTTGTGCGAATCCCAGGAGGCCCATCAGGGAGGAAAACAAACTGACTCCTGCTCTCCTGGAGTCAGATGCTGACAGAGCGGCCAGAGACCGAGCAGTGACTTGGATGTATAAATTCAGTTGCACTCAGGCCACCAAAGAACAGTGTGCAGGGGTGGTGGGAACACGTCACTGGGAGAACACTTGCAGTAATGGGAGATGAAGCCCAGGTACATGCATGCCAGACACCAGTCTTCCTGAGAGACAGAGGCTCAGAAGGGAGGCTTCTGGGACTCTGGAGTAGGGCCATTCTCCTGTTCGCTACAGCTGCCATAACAAATGTCGCCACCCCTCCTAGCTTAGAATGAGAGATTTTTTTTTCCTCTCACAGTTCTGGAGGCCAGTTCAGGAGTCAAGGTAACAACAGATCCTGTTCCTTTCAGAGGCTCTGGAGGAGAGTCCGTTCCATCTCTCCCAGCTTTTGGTGTTCCCCGCAATCCTTGGTGTTCTTGGTTTGTGTCTGCATTGTTCCAGTCTCTGCCTCATTGTCACTTCCCTGTGTGTATCCATGTGTTCTCTCTTAAATGGACACCAGTCATTGGGTTGGGGACCCACTGTGATTCAGGTGGGTAATTGATTAATGTAATTGGTTGGTATGGTTACAATCATATCAATTTGATTACGTCCACGCAGAACTTATTCCACATAAGGGCACCCGCATAGGTACCAGCAGTTAGGATTTGGACATGATTGGGGTCAGGCACAAATTCAACTCACTACACTTAGCTTGTATGATAGAGTGGTAAAATGTTGGACTTTGAGGTCACAATGAATTGAGTCCAGGTACTGGTACTGGCTTTGCCACTCACCAACTTTGAACAAACCTCCTAGTCTGATTGAGTCACCTCATCCTCATTTGGAATGCAGTAATGATGTCTACTGCCTCTTGGGGCTACTGGGAGATTGCATGAGGCAATGTACGTAGCATACTTAGCAATTGTCAGCATGTAAGAAGCATCCATTATGATAGCAGTTCTTACCATTTTAGCTCTCACAGGTCATAGTCTGGGCAACCAGATGCCCTGGGGGATCCCAACCAAGAGGCAGAGCATAAAGATAAGGAGTCCTAGTGGACAGATGCCAACAGGACACAGGGAGCAAGCTGGGGTTCAGAGAGTGGGTCTTAAACCCTGGGGAGGACCCCTGTCCTAAGAGAAGGCCAATCAGTGACAAGTTGGCAATACTTGGACCACAGTCCTAACCCCATTTTTAGAATGTGGTAGGAGGTAGGCCAGATTCCATCCTGGAGTACAAGGGAAGGGTCCAGCCAGCAACCAGGATGGTTGAATACTAACGACCAAAACATGGAGCCGGAGGGGCTGGGGTTGTGGCTCAATGGTAGAGCGCTTGCCTAGCACTTGTGAGGAACTGGCTTTGATCCTCGGCACCACATATACATAAATAAATAAAACAAAGGTATTGTGTTCATTTACAACAAAGAAAAAAATGTGGAGCTGGAGCTGGTTAGGTAAGTCTTACCTTTAGCTGTGGGAGCTGGGGCTGTGTGAGTGGTGCACCCCAGGGCTTCATGGAAAGCTGGAGGAACTAGGTGCATCCCAGCAGATTCTAGATAAGTGGCCAGCTGCTTGAGAGGAAAGAAGGTCCTGGGAACGTCACCCTTCCTGCTCTGGAGGGTTAGGAAGTATACAGAAAGTCCTTGACAAGGCAGAAGGGACCCCCTCTGGTCTTCACCTGTAAGACCATCAAAGGTGTGCAATAGGTCAGAGGTTTGGATCTATCCAAGGACATGATTTCTGTAAAGAGGAGAGTGAAGACCAAGGAGCTTCTGCAAGCCTCAGTTTCCCACTATGAAAAAATGTGGGGTTGGAACAGATGTTCTGGAAGGTCTCTCGTCCAGCTCCGACAGCCTGTGATTTTATGAATCATCCTCGAAGAGAACTTGCACAAGTGGGAAGAGTCTGCCAAGACTGGGCCTTTCATTCTGAGTAATGAACTGAAACAGCAAAGGCTTGACATCTGTTCCCATCTTTCAAGGGAAGTTGGACAAAATAATGCCTTTTTCAGGGAAATCGTTACCAACAGTGAAACGGAGTATTTCCTGCCTAAACCAAAAATGAAGTGGAGAATGCCAGCCTTCCTGAAGCCCAGGGGAGAACACGCATCTAATCTCCCGGTGAAGGTCATGTTGGCCAATTATCTTGGTCCTGTAGGCCCAGAATGCCACGGATGCGTCTACCTCCCAGCCTGTTAAAGCCAGAAAGCAGGAAAAAATGGCAGGAAGATTCCAAAGGCCTGAGAGAGTCTGGAGAAAGAAAGAGAGCCCTGCAACCAGCCTCCTCACCAGCCCCTGGAACATTCTGGTGGGGTAAGCATTGGCTGCAAACACCTTGATCTCATACAATTTGCTTTCAAGTTCATGGAAGATTCTCCACCCCTGACTTCTTAAAGGATATACCCCAAGCCCCACAGACCATTCCCGGAAACCAGTTCAAAATGCATATTGAGGGATGATAAGGAATCTGGAGTCAGAACCGAGTCTCCCAACATAATGTACTTTGAAGGGACCCAGCTTGTGGACACCAGGTTCTAGAATAAAAGGTCCACCACATTCCTGTCTAGAAAATTCTAGAACTTCAGGACTGAAGGGGACTTTTCAGGGTGTCTCACCTTGGCTCCTTCACGACCCAGGAGTCCTGTTATCACCCTCTACAGGGGCTCACTCGACCTGAAGCTGTGTAAGAGCAGGGACTTGCCTGCCACTGTATCCCAGCCTAGGCCAGGGCCTGTGCACACTAGGCTTTGAGCAAATCACCTTAGTCACCTGCACATTCCCTGGGAGTTCTCTCACCTTCCATTGCTTTCCTTTGTCCACAGCCTGAGTTGAGAGGGCCCTGGGAACTGGGGAGGCAGCAGCTGCCCGCTTCCTCCTTCCTTTGCCTTCAAAGCCAGGCAAGTTCCAACTTCCACATTCAGGAATTTGCAAAAGGAAGGTCCCAGGATAATAACCCTTTGTTGTAGACTCCTCTTCCCTGTCTTTCTCAGGCTCTGAAGTTCACCCAACCCTTAGGTTCCAAGTGTCCACCATGAGGTATGGGGACTGCAGTTAGGAGGAACACTGGGACATGAAACACCAGAGTTGTGCATTTCCCTTGGCCTGGGCTACCCACAAATGTGGAGTTCCACCCCTACCAGCCCATCCCTCCTTGCAGTCTAATTTCTACTTGATTTCTAGTTCCTGTTCTAAGTAGAGTCAGAGCTATTGTTAACAGCTACCCTTTACTAAATATTGATTAGTGTCCATCTTCCCTACTTAACTGTAAGCTCCATGAGGGCAGCAACCATGTTGGCTTCGGTCTGCTCTAGGTATCCCTAGTGCATGGTGGATCCCATAGAAAAATGGATGGATGGATGGATGGATGGATGGATGGATGGACAGATAGATGGACAGATGGATGACAGACTGGTGGGTAGATGGAAAGATGTGGGTGGGTGGATGTTTGGATGGATGGACAGATAGATGGGACAGATGGATGACAGACTGGTGGGTAGATGGAAGGATGTGGGGGGGGTTTGGATGGATGGATGGATGGACAGATGGATGACAGACTGGTGGATAGATGGAAGGATGTGGGTGGGTGGATGTTTGGGTGGATGGATGAATGGATGGATGGATGGATGGATGGATTGATGGGCCTGTTCAAGGCCAGCAGGTAACTGCCTAGAAGCATTGCCTTGGAAGAAGATTTCAGAGGCAGATTCACCCTTGCAATGGGTCTTTATATCTGGCCTTTAGGACCCATCCTCTCTTCAGCCCTGTCCCACCAGAGGAAAGGGAAGTGATAACTTTGTTGTCACTCTGAAGTATTAACACCCACAGAAGCTCTAGGGGAAGACTATTAACAAATAATCCCAGAACTGAGAGGGGGATTGGAAATGGAGAAAGAAAGCGTTGGCTGAGTCATAGCCTCGACTATACTCAAGAACTCACAAGCAGATTAGCTGGTGAGACACAGGGCATGTGACAGCACACACTGCCTTGCATGCCGAGGAGGCTCAGGTCTTACCATGGGACAGAGGACTTCATGGGGATTTAGAGCTGGAGGCTGCCAGGAAGGGTTTCTGGAAGAGGTGTCATGCACAAGGGAAGAGAGAAGGTGGTAAGAATTAGACCACAGGGAGAGGGCATCCTAACAGGGCATGAAACGGACCAAGCATGGGGTTGGGGAAGGAGATATGGGAAACAGGAGGTGGTTCCATGGGACCTAACTTAGGAGGCCACAGTGGGTGAGGCTGGAAATATGGGATGGGGAGGAGGGAGTTCAGATTTTTAATTAGGAAAAGTTCAAACCAAAGACATAGAACTTTATTAATTCCTCCCATTAAATTTTTGGGATAAAATTTATTAACATATGAGCATCCCTAGACCTCCTCACCTCAGCCATCCCCCTTCACACCACCTCCTGGGAACCAGGCCCTGGACTTGACTCTAGTTTCTTGCTCACCTTGACCCTCCAAGAAGGTCATCTTTGCCCAACTAGCTTTTGGGAGTTTTAGGATCTCTAGACTATCCCGCATGGGGCAAAGCCGCCCCGAGGTGGGTGGGAGGGGAAAGCAGATTTAAATAAGAGTCATTGTGGGTTCTGCGTCCTCTGTGAGATATTTGAAAGACACATGGAAAGAACATGAGCTATTTTTAAATGTTTGTAGGTTGCTGAACTATATTTGTTTGACAAAGCATCTTGAGAAGGGACCACACGGTTACAGCTTTAATAGGATCCCATTATCCTCATCTTTACATCATTTTCCTCTTCTCCAGGCCATGAACTCTTGAAGAACAAAGGTCGGGTTGAATTCCTCCTTGTCCCTTGTGTACCCTAGGCAAGGCCCAGGTTAGAAGGAGGGCTAGGAGACTGGACAGTGGTTAAGTGACCTTGGGCTCAGTCAACCTCACTCCCTCATCAGTCCTCCTCCAAGAACGGGTTCTCTGTTGCCTGCTACTCTGAGGCTTTGCTCCTTCTCTGTCTGTCATTGCAGAAGGCAGACCTGGCCGTGGCTCCCCTGACCATCACACATGTCCGTGAGAAGGCCATCGATTTCTCCAAGCCCTTCATGACGCTTGGAGTGAGCATCCTGTACCGCAAGCCCAATGGCACCAACCCCAGCGTGTTCTCCTTCCTCAATCCCCTATCCCCAGATATCTGGATGTATGTGCTCCTCGCCTACCTGGGTGTCAGCTGTGTCCTCTTTGTCATCGCCAGGTAAGGTAATGCCTTGGCCAGAACTCGGGCCCAAGCTTGAAGGCTGAGGGAGCCAGGAGTGTCTCCATATCCTCAGCCCTTGGCACAGAAGGCCAAGGCTCAGGCCACTACTGTTCCAACTGCTCTCTCTCACTATGTGGCCCAGATCCTTTGTATCCCTTAGGGAACATTCTACCCGCTTCCCCAGGCTTCGATCACCTGATCCTCTCCTGGTTTGTGTTTGGAACTCCTAGATGCAGCAGTTGCACCTGAGATTCCAGAACCAGACTTGAAGAGGCTAAACCATTTTGCCCAAAGCTGAACCCCTGGGCCAGGCACCTGGTACAGCAGACCCAGTGGGTGACTTATAACCAGGCACACGCACACACCTGCCTGTCTGGGCTGCGTGCTGGAGTCATGCCAGCACATCTGGTTATTCACATGAAATAGACACAGCGCCTCCTTGCTGGTAGGTGGAAGAAGGCCGCTAGTGGACAGAGTGAGCCCAGCGTGTCATGAGCTGCTATTTGCTAAGCACTCTGTAGCCATGACCGTATTTAACTCCCAAAGCCTCCCTCGAAGAGGAGATAGCCAAAGCCCAGAAAGGTCATACAAGCAATAAGTGGTGCATCTGGCACTTGAACTTGAGTCACCAAGGGTTTTATCTGCTATGTCCACCCCTGGCCACTGCTCTGGCCCTGCCCCAAATCCGTGGCTGTGTAACCCAGCCCTTCCACTCCCTCTCAATTGGGCCCTCTGCCTCCTCCCTCCAGGGCCCAGCAATGGCCCCCCGCCCTGTTTCTTTTTTTCTCTAAATCCTAACAAGGTGTGAAAAGAGACTTCTCTGGAAAGGTAATTTGAGATCCAAGGCCTTGATGGTTCGGCCTTTTTTCCTCCTGAGCCTTCTTTGAAAGCCATCCCCCCACCACCCGGCTCTGTTCACTCCCTCCTCCCACACGGGGAGAGACCAAAGGGAAGGGAAGGATGTGTGAGATGAAACCCTGCTACCTCCGGGCTTTGCTGCCAGCCAGCCTGGTGCTGCCCTGCCCGGTCGGCCAGCCAGCAGTCACCAGAGGCCTTCATTACCCCTCTCGCTTCACATGCTCTAACAAACCTTTGAAAGCTAGCAGCCACTCACGGGCACACTGGCCATAATTTTAGCAGCTCCAGCGGCCTCTCTGCGGCCACCAGCCTCTCTCAGATGTGAACGGTTCCTGCTTCAGTTCTGTTCATTTGGTGGTCTCCCTTCCCCCTCCAGTCCAGCCCTGGGAGCCACATTCTGGCCAAATCCGGCACAGATGGGCATCCCAAGGAAGAGAGGGTCACACCACAGTCAGTGTCCTGTCTACATCTCTGTGGCTGGAGTGTGACTTTCTCCCCCCAGTGGAGTCAGTGTCTCCAGGTCCACTGCTTCTAATTCCCATTTGATCATGAGCCACTAGCCCTAAATCCAAGGTCCATCCTTAACTTGATGTGGTACCTCCCAGCCTTGTCTGGAGACCTTCGTCCCCTCCTCCACTCCCCTGAAGAGTCTGGATCCTCCCACCCACTGACCTCAGATGGCTCTCGCCTCCCCCGCTGTGAAATGGCTCCTGGAGCTGGGAACCTTCCTGCGGTGGTGAGGTCCCAGCCTGTGACGACTCTCAATAACTGAGAGGCCCTTTTTCCAGAGCCAGTTCTTTTCATCCCAATAGGTAATTCCACCTCTGGGAATCTGAAACCACGCTTCAGAATCCAGGAAGCCTTTCACAGCAAAGTCCCAGGGACAAGGCCACACTTTGGTCTTGGTGTCCCCAGAGGTGCACCAGAAGATGTTCCTTTCAGCAGAGAATACAAGAGTGGGCAACAGGGTGCGGCTGGAGTGCCCACCACCAGAGGAATGGTTAAAACACCCAGGAAGTAGTTACAGAGCATGAGGTAGATCCAGAAGAACTGGCAGGGACAGAGGTTGGTGAATGATCAGATTTAAAAAACAAAGAAAAAGAAATCCAAGTTCTAGGATAATATACCCATCAGATACAGTCTTTGGATGTTAAAAGTTGTGTGGGGCCGCGGTAACTAGAACCTGGGAAGACTAGGACCCACAAGCTTCTCTCAGAAAGCCTCTCCTTTGTCCCCAGTCCTGGCACCACTGTGTTCAGGGCGCAGGTTCTCTCCATCCCATGAGAACTGTCAAGGCTGTGGCCTTTTGGCTCACTGCCAGGTCCCAGAAGGTCGAGGTATCACTCTAGACCATGAATTTGCGTTTCAGCCCAGAGATTGAAAGCTGGTCCAGTAGACCCCTCCCATCTTCACTCACTCATGGGACCCTCCTCCAGTCCCAGTGACCCCCTTGGGCAGGGCCTCCTCTGGCAGCCCATTCCACACCCAGCCCCTGGGCCTCGAGTGGCTGTGGTCCAGCTCCTCTTCTTGGCGACATCCATTACCTTTGTAGGGTGGGAGTCATGGTGGGCCTGGCTGGACTCAGTGGTGAAGCTCTGGTCACCATGGTCCTTAGGCTGGGTGGAGCTGGCTCACAGCAGGGACCCTCTTGCTTCCATCTACAAAGAGGTCACGCACCTGAGTCCCTCCCTGCAGCCTGCCCAGGTTCACCTGCTGGGTTATGGGGCGGTGCTCCAGCATCCAGGAAGCCCCCCTCCCTGGACTCGGGACACCCCACTCTCTGGAGGCTGTCTCCAAGGTGCTCCTCACACAGCCCCTCACCCCTGCTCTCCTGACTCCCCATCTCCACCCTGTGACTTTAGAGCCTCTAACCAGTTCATGGTCAGTTCCTTTCAGAATTCTCAACGTGGCTTGAAGTCTCACTTGGGAATTTCCTCTCCGAGGGATCTTCCGCTTCATGAGAACAAAATTCTTCTCACATGAGCATTCATGGACATGGAAAGGGACACCACAACCTCGCCTTTAAAGGGCAGCACACTAAAAAACAACAAAAATGATTGGCCCTGCCTCCCCCTCCACACCTCTCATCCCAGCACCCTGACGCTCCCGCGCCCACCTCAGCCAGGGACCCCAGGGACCATCAGTCATTCCAGCATCTTTGAACTTATGTGTTCCCAACTGGAGCCCCCACAGTCAGCCCAGAGTCCCTCCAGTAATCCGGAGTCCTCTCCCTTAGAAGGCAGTGGGGGTGCTTCACAAAGCAACTTTTTCTGTCATTTATGTGTTTGTGTATTCAAAGAGAAAATATGAAAAATTATAGACCATATTGTTCTCTCCAGGGGCCAGGATGCTGGGGTACTTTTGCTTTCTCGTTGTGTTCTTCTATGCTAGTTGAATATCTCATACAGTGTCTTTTACGTTTTCCCACTTTTTTAATTATACAAGAAATTCAGAAGCATCTTCTCATTTTTAAAAATTCATGTGATACATATAAAACAACAGTCCTCCTCAACAGATCTTTCTGCCAGGCAGACTCCCCTCCCCAGAGAGGCACAGTGACCTTCTTTACATATGGAACCTTCTAGACCCTTTTATACACATTCACATACAAATACACATAAAGAGCTGTAGAGTCATGTCTTCAGGAATGAATATAATGAGATTCCATTGTTCTTCTTTTTTATCCGTTCTTTCAGTTGAATGTGTGTTGAAGGTCTTTCCCTGTCGGTACACCTAGAAGTATCGGGTTCGCTCTTAACAGCTGTATGCTATGTCCGAGCGTGGCTGAGGCATGGTTAATTCAGTCATTCCTCTATTGAAGGACATTTAAGTGGCTTGCAGTTGTTTTCTATGACAAACACCACTTTGATAAACACCCTCCTGTGCTCTGCTTTATGTTCGTGTGTGTTTTTTCTAGAATGGATAATGAGTTGCACAATTGCCAGGTTGAAGGGCACATGCATTTTAATTTTAAGAAGTGCTGCTGAATTATTTTTATAACCAGGAAAGGGCACTAATGGTGAAGAACAAGAGGAGCTGTGGCACCAGCTGCCCCTTGCCTGCCTCCCGGCAGAACAATGAGGCAATGGATGCTGGAGCAAGCCACACCGACATTGGCTAAGCTGCCATCTCAGTGGCACAGTGCCCTTCCTTCTGTCTGCCTGCAGCCCAGCCTCACTGCCTCTCTCTCCTCTGGTAGGTTCAGCCCCTACGAATGGTACGATGCCCATCCCTGCAACCCTGGCTCCGAGGTGGTGGAGAACAACTTCACTCTGCTCAACAGCTTCTGGTTCGGAATGGGCTCCCTCATGCAGCAAGGTGAGTGCGGCTCCCTGCCTCTCTCTGGGGGCTGGCATCTTCTGTCCCCGTGGGCCCAGTGGCCTCTCTGGAGTCAGCAGAGCCAGCCCACCCTCAAGGGCAGCTTCAGACCCTGCCAAGCCATCAGAAGGTTGGAGACCCCTCTGAATACTTTGGAGTGTGCCCCCGTTCCCACTCTTCACACTGCTCTGGCTAGAGCTAGCTCAGGATCTGAAGCAGGTAAAAACCCCTGACCCATGGTACGCAGGACGCAGCTCTAGCACCTCCGGCTGTGTGAGTTGGACATGGAGCACCCTGCTTGCTGGAGTGGCCCCCAGTGACCTCACCACCATAGAATCCACCTAAGCAAAACTAAGCTGTGGATGGGGTTAAGGGCACTAGAGGCAGGGAGGCTGTGCGGAAGACCTTTGCAGGAACGAGATGAGACCTGAATGGGGTAGTGACCCAGAGGGTGGAGGACAGAGGTGGACTGAGAAAACTTCAGGAAGCAGCATGGTCAGGACTCGGGGGTCAGCCGGCTGTGGGGCACCTGGGAGCAGAAGGGATCAGCTGAGGCAGGACTTCCACCCAGGTACACCAGAGATGGGATCTATAGGATGATGGGATTCTCTTATATCCTTCAAAGGGAGGGCCAGTGTGCTGCTCCTGACCTGTGTGGGTGGCCCTTTGGGAGTATCCGCAGCTGCTTAAATATCTAGGAAGCAGAGAACTTGCTCTCAGTACAAGGTGTGAGATGCAGGAATATCAAGGGACTTGAAGATAGGCACAGAGGGAGGCCAGACAGAAAAGACCCCCGGGAGAACTGCGCTGCCCAGCCCACTGACCAGGAGCCTGTGGAGTTGCCTGCCCAGAGCTGCTTACCTCAGGACGTGGGCAGGGAACAGCCCCGTCTATGGTGTGTTAAGTCCCACTGAAGGAGCTAACCAGGGCAGGGGATGAGGGGGCTTCAAGGGACAAAGAAAATTTCCTTATCCTTCGCTCTTCTGTGTATCACCTCAAAGCCCAACACAAGCTCTGGTCCTCAGGAGACAGCCATCAGCAAACACCAAATGCACAAATGAATCAAAGGCCTTCTCCACCCTATGCTGGGTAGTTGCATGAAAGAGAAGAGAGAAAAATACATCTGTCCCAGGGAGACCTTTCAGCCATGCAGGGTCCAGGGCAGGGGCCTGTGCCTGGGCAGGGGTCCTAGCTGCCTGGCAGGAGCTCCCCAAGCAAACAACTAAAAGAAGCCACTCTCCCTTTGGGGGCACAGATGAAGCCCCAGGCTGGGAGTGGCTGGCTGAGGAGGGGAGGCTGAGCAGCCTCGTGGGCTCCAGGAGCTGGGAAGTGACAGACAGCTTTCAAGGGAAGTGCCTCAATTTGTCCCTACCATTAACGAGTGTCCTGAAGCCTCACCTTGCTTCTTTGCTATCATCTTTGTTCAGTGACAGCTGGGAAAGACCTGGAAGCTCCTCATTGCAGTAATAACTTCTCCTCTTCTGCCTCCTGCTGCTATTCAAAGTCCTGGCCCCCAATGCATTCCCTGCATGGTTTTGATTAGAAGGGAGAAAAATAGTTATGTATTTGAAAAACTCTCCCTTGAGTGATTTCTTTGAGAAAAAAAAGTCATCCATATCAAAGCAGACGCTTTTCAGATTGCAGGTCCAAATATTCTGGAAAGTTCAGGAGTCACTTGCTATTTAAATCTCTTGAAAGCCACCTAGTTAATTACTTCAGTTAGAAGGTTTCATCTGAATTGTGCTCCACACCCAAGGTCGGGGAGGAAGAGTGATATATTTTAGCAAAGAGCTTCCAAAAATGTTGATTTTTCTCTTCCTGCCAAGCGCCGCCTAGCAATCTTATATTTGTATACCACTTGTATTGGCGACGCAATTTCTCCTCAAATTATATCATTGCAGATCGCAGTATTTCTGAGAGCCTGGGACAGAGGAAGGATGATCCTTCATGCATTGCAGGGTCCCTGAAGGGGGAAGTGTCTGGCATAAGATCACAGAGAGTTGGAAACAGGATCCAACCAGGGGCCCAGGGATTCTGACCCTCGTGTGTTCTTAACCTGGGACCCCAGGAGCGGTTCCTGGATAGGCATCTGAGGGGCTGAGGAGCCTGTGAATTGTTGTGCCTGTGTGCTGATTGAACAGGTTGCTCATCCTGTGCTGCCCCTGATTCAGTAGGTCCTGGGTGGAGCCTGGGAATTCACATTTCTAGCAAGTTCCCCAGCAATGCTGATGGCCACACTTCTGAGAACCTCTCATCCAGGGAGAGGGTCTGGGCTTTTATGAGCAAGTTGGGGGCATCCATGACCCTGGGGCTTGAGCAGCGGGTTGTGTCACTCAGATCTCCACCTTGTAAGGCACCACCTGCCTCCTGCCTCCTCCCAGGGTCTGAGCTGATGCCCAAAGCTCTGTCCACACGCATCATCGGTGGCATCTGGTGGTTCTTCACGCTCATCATCATCTCCTCCTACACGGCTAACCTGGCTGCCTTTCTGACCGTGGAGCGCATGGAGTCACCCATCGACTCTGCCGATGACCTGGCCAAGCAAACCAAGATCGAGTACGGGGCTGTCAAGGATGGGGCCACCATGACCTTCT
The DNA here is from genome assembly GCA_020662805.1 of Glaucomys volans. Taxonomy (NCBI): domain Eukaryota; kingdom Metazoa; phylum Chordata; class Mammalia; order Rodentia; family Sciuridae; genus Glaucomys; species Glaucomys volans. Next base: position 399,269 of record JAJEJO010000299.1, read on the forward strand.
TCAAGGTGAGGGTCTCTCCTTCCCATTGCAGCACAGTGAGCTGGCAGAAGAGGAGTGGGAGTCAGGGGTCTCTGTCATTCCCTCACTGCTGGAGTGGAAGGGCCAGAAAACCCCAGGGCTCAGACCCTCCGTTTAGGGCAGTTGATTTGGGGAACTATGAAAATGTGAGCCATGAAGTTTGGTTACGGCCCATATTCTAGAAGTTTCCATACCTGTGATGTGAATCATCTGAAGAGGACAGGTAGAAAAAAGGAATGACTGAAAGGGTAGGAGAAGAGTGGTCAGACACCCAGACCCTGGGGCCGATGGGCATCCTGCACTTGGCATGAGGCCTTAGTGCCATCCATGTCCAAGAGGCTAGCCTGAGCTTGCAGGTGAGCGCTCTACCACTGAGAGGGAAGCAGGGGCACATCCTGGAGGAAGGGAGGGGACTTCACACTTCAGCAAGTGTTTACAGAATCAGCATGTTGCACTCTTGGAATGCTGGTGACCCCTGCCCACATGACTTTCCTCATAGGTGCCTCTGGCTGTGACTTTGTTGCTCTTCCTGCTTTGGAAGGGATGATTCACTTCCCCAGTGTTTTTCCACCTTCTACCAGTATAGCTCACTGCTGAGGAGTCCCAAGACTCTTCCACCTGGCCTCCAAGAACCAGTAGGGGTCAATGTGCTCCAGAAAGTCAAGTAGCAATAACAATAGCTACCAGCGCGCCGGGCATCGTGCTCAGCCTCATTTAACCTTTGCGACAGTCTGTGAGGTTGGCGTTGTCATTATTTCCATTTTGCATGTGTGGGGACTGAGGCTCAGAGCGATTAAGTGACTCATCTAACAACTCACAACTGGAGGAGCCAGATGCTGAGCCAGGTCTGCGCCCCCCCCCCCCCCCCCCCCGTCTGTGTTCTAAGCTAGTGGTTCAAGAACTTGAGTTTGCATTCAAATACCCGCCAGTACCACAGAGTACCAGCCCAGCCCTCAGAAGGGCTGACTCAGGAGGCCTGGGAGAGGGGGCAAGAGTGAGCAATTAAAATTTTTTTTTTTTTTTTTTTTTGTGATGCTGGGGATCAAACCCAGGTCCTCGCACTTACTAGGCAAGCACTCTACCACTGAGCTATATCCCCAGCCCCAAGAATGAGCATTTCTAAATGGGCCCCACCAGGTGATGCTGGTGGGGCCCATGGGGCCCATTTAGAACCACACTCTGCGAACCACTGTTCTAATTATGGTTCAGAAATGATCAGGATTTTGGGACTCTTGCTGTAGGTTCATTCATTTATTAACTGCTCTCAATCCTCCTAGAAACCTGGGGCATTTCTCTTTCCTCTGGACCCTGGATCCCCACCCCCTAGCCTTCCCTTGCCTCTTTCTAGTTCAAGTCTCCAAGAGATAGATGGAGCCCCCAGAGGGGCCTGGGTGAAGAGTTTGGGTAGGAAGGTCCCTAGCACTGACTCCTACCCAGCCTCCCTAATGCCCCTCTCTGATGTCAGAAGAAGCTCTTTAGGAAAGGGAAAGGAGGAGAGAGAGGCTCCCCTCCTGCATGCTGCTGCGGCCACCAGCAAGCTGCAAACTCACTGCCTAAGAGGCCACAGCCAAGCATGGAGAGTGAGAGGATGCCAAGCACTGTGGAGGTGTGTCCCTGAGTGTGGATGCCTGTGATAGTGTGCATACCATGCGTGGCTGCATGTGTGCACGTAGCAGCAGGGAATCCACGTCCGCCTGCATTTGTGTCCTCAGCATGACCACGTGTGCCCATGCACAAGAGTGTGCCTCTGTGGGTGCATATATCTGGGCTTGGGCACGAGTGTTTGCATCTGTGTGTGTGGCTGAGCACATGTGTGATGCATCCCTGTGATCTGGGCACATGGATTTGTGCCCCTGAGTGTAGACAGGTGCCTGCCAGAATGTCTACATGTGATGTGTGCAGAGAGTAAATGTGCATTTCACTGTCCTCGTGGGTGTGCCTAGGTAGGTGTGAAGGAGGCTGCATGTGAAATGGCCTGTGTGTGTATGTGTGTGTGTGTGCAGCAGCCTGCACATGCACATGCATCTGTGTGCGTGTGTACCTGCTCGTTTGCTCGCTGTCTGTCCCCGGGCTGCAGCCCAGCCCTTTGTGCCAGAGCCTCCTCATGCATTAGGCATGAGCCTTCTCTAAGCAGGGCTCCCGATCAAAGGGAAGCAGCATAAATAAGCCCTATGCCGGCTCATTGCCTCTGATTGGATGCCCCTGCCTCCCTCCATGCTAAGATGCTCAGATTGGCTTCCCAGAGCCTGGGCCCAGCTCCCCACCGAGCCTCTGTCCTCAGCATCAAGCAGCGCCTCCTGCAGCCTGCTCCGCCCTCACCCACCTTCCCTGCAAATGGCACATGGAGGAGGGCAGAGGAGGAACGAGGGTGCTGACACCCAGCTGGGGCTCTGGGGCTCAAGGGCCTGTGCTCACAGGGCCCATCGGCCAGAAACAGCAACTGCTCATCCCCTTGCAGAACCAGCTCCGCTTTCATGCTCTCCCAGTGGCCAATTAATCCCTGTCCGTGTCTGGCCACATTGTCTCCCACGTTCATGAGAAGCTCCTCTTACCCAGCCTTCCTTTCACTGGCAGTAGCAGCAGTGGGACTGTCATGGAGGCGGGGAGGAGCCAGAATGTGGACGCAGTAACAGCTCTGAGGATGAGCTGGGAGCACAGCACTCCCTGCCCAGAGGTGTCTGGACAGAACTACTTCCTCCCCACTCCTCTGCCCTCCGGAGTTGAACCTCTTAGTCACACCTCCCCCGTCCCCACCCAAGCCAGGTGGCAGTAGTGGAGGCTGCTATGAAATTCAAGGGTGGACTTGAAAGAGGGCAGGGTCCAAGAAGAGCGCACGCAGGAGGTGGCATTAAGAATTAGAACCGCACAGGCCGTCCAAGGTGTAGGGCAGGGGAAATTCACGTCCACGGGTGGAATGTGCCTGGGGAGGCTGGGAACGGCTTAAAGTGGAACACAAGGCAGAGAACCCTTCCGTCTTCAAAAAGGACCACGACAGAAAACAGGACATCCAGCTGGCAGGGCCTCCGGGTCCCTCAGCCCCATCCTGCAGCCTGGGAGATGCATGGCTTGAGGCAGCCCCATCTCTGCGAAGACAGTTTTGCTTGGAGAATTGTCAGGAAGCAGCAGACATCACAAACAGCGTCTCCTGTGTTGTCCTCCCTCGGTCTTAGAAGATAAAATTAATTAGGAGATGAAAAAGGAGGACTTTGAAAGCACTGTTTGGCTGTAAAATATGTAGGCAAAATGTAAAGGAGAACGTGGGAGCGAGCATGATCTCTGCAGGGCGGGCTGGGCGGCTTTGAAGGGAAAAGAAGTGGGGAGACAGCTTCTCAGCAGATCCAGCCCTCTCTGATGGGTGGGGCTGGGGAGCTGAGCAAGGTGGGAGGAGCCACTCCAGAAAGGGCCTGGACCCTGGGCATTGCCAGGCCCAACCCCCTGCACAGCCTCTGTCATAGCGTCTGTCCTGGAGGGCACCTGGAGAGGTCACCCCATCCTCCCCTGCCTCCAGCTACATAGCTGTCTCTTCCTGAGTTGCAGATGCTCAGCCTCCAGTTTCTCAGCCCCATCTGCTGGCCTCTCTTGGAGCCTTACCCCTGCCTTCCAGGCCAGAAGGACCAACATGCAGGGATCAGGCAACATTCAGTAAGGTCAGCTTGGCCCGTCAAGTAACATCAGTTTTAAAGTCAGACAGACCAGGATGTAAGTCTTGGGTGGTGTCTGTGCTGGGTGACCTTGGACGAGTCCCTTCAATCCTACAAGACTCCACTGGCTCACCCTCACAACAGGGATACCAATGCCCACCATGGGGTAATTTGCAGTTGGATTCAATTAGCTTCTGGACGCTGGCTATTCCAGGGCCAGGGATGCTCTTGCCCTGAAATCCCCTCCTGAGGCAGATGACTTCACCAGAGCACATTGGAGAGGGGTCAACCAGTGGGCACCGGGAGATTCTCCCTTCTTTCAGACGCCCTTGGACTGGACCTCCTGAGATTGGTGGAGAACATTGACTTCTCCTATCACGGGGGTCACCTTCCTCTGCACGGGACTGTGCACTGCAGAAAGAGCCCTGAGGTCCTTAGAATGGAAGAAATCCAGAGAGATCAGGTCAAAGAGTAGCAACAGGCAGAGGGTGAGGGGCAGTGATGGAGAAGTCATTGGAAATGACCTAGTAACTGACGGACAACCTCCCTGGACCTTAGTTTTCTCATCTGTGAGCTGGGTATAGTCCTCAATCTCATCGAGTCACTTAGATGGTTTAAGGGGTCATTCACGTAAACAGCTTAGAACATTCCCCGGCACCAAGTAGACACGCAGTCCATGTTAACCGTTTCTGTTTATTGTTGCAAACTGGTGATACCAAGGCCTGTTTGGTGCAGTCATGATCCGGGGGGCACGCAGGGCTTGTTTCTATGTAGATATCTCTTTAGGTTAATTGTCAGGGTTTTAAAAATTGGAGTCTTCAGCTTTTAAAAAAAAAAAATGTACCTTCTCAGCTTCTTGAAAATCTGAAAGATCCGGCACCACTGACCTGACTGTCCTGCAGGGGGACAATTTTCAGAGCTCAGAAGTAGAGTGTGCCTTCAGTTTACAGAGCCCCACCCAGCCTTCCTGAGCGATTCCCGGTGCCTGGCCTGGCCCCGTCGGCATCCGAGTTTTCTGCCCCTAAGTGGTTTTAAATCCTGTATCCACACTGCACTGTGGGAGATCATAGTATCCCCTACTTCTAAATGGGGAAACTGAGCCTTAAAGGGAGTTAAGGAGCCTTCAAGAAAAATAATGATGCCACCAACCACACCTGGAAACTTCGGAGCCAGGCTCTGGTGTCATAAGCACTGTAGGTGCCTTTTCTTGCTGAATGTTTACAAAAACGCTATGCAGTAGGCGTTCTTAAAACCCCCTTTTACAGATGACATAGGAGGCTCAGAGATGTGACATCACTTGCCTGTGGCACCAGAAGGAGCTAGCATTTGAACCCAGGTTGATGTGACACCAGAGGCCACGCAGCAGAGCTGACCCCTCCCTCTACGCACACTCCCCCGCTGCTGCCCTCACCTCTGGGCTCCCCGGGCACTGCCCAGCTATAGGCCTTCACAGCAAGCCTCAGGGACATGCACAGACGTCAGGAGCTATTACTGGGGCAGAGGGTCAGTCTGTCTGTCCTCACTGGGGGGTTCAGGTCAGTGGAAAGAGGCAGGAAATTCAGAGAGGCCTCCTGGTCCCCATGGAAATCACCCAAGAGAAGTGATTAACTGCTTGAGGACATGGATCCAATAAGGCCAAAGACTCCACATCCGGGAATAAGAAAGCTAATTAATTTGGGGAAAGGCCTCCTTTCGAGTATGGAAAACACCCAAGGTCTTGCATGGATTCACATGGCTGCTGTCTCTCTGCACATATTCTCTGGGATTCAGCTCCCTTCAAAATTGATATATATATATTTATGTATGTATATATAGGCCTATATATGTTCTCTTGTACAGAAATGTTAAATTCTCAAGATTAAGTATCTTCAGCTGGGGAAAATCAATTTACTTCTTTGAGGAGGCTGGAATTGAAAAGTCGTGAGCCTGAAACTTACTTTCTTGCCAATTTTCCTGATAAAAAAAGTATCTCCAATCTGGCAGATGGCCCTGTATTGGCTGCTCTGAATGATTCCATTAATTGATTTGGGTGACTGGCCCTGAAGTAAACCTCATTAAGGTTCCCACCAAAGCCAGGACAGGGCGGATAACGCAGGACCTGCCGGTGTGTGGGACTGTCTTCTCTGGGGGCGTGACGATAGCTCAGGCCAGTGCCGGGACCTCGGGGCTCTGTGCTCAGGCCTGTAGGAGGGGAGAAGCCTGAGATTCCAAGAGGGGCCCTGACTTTACCTTGCCCTGCCTCAAGGTGCCAGAGAGGGCTTTTCAGAGTTGTGCCGCAGAATCATAGAATTACTCAAAGGTAGAACTTAAGGGGAAGCAGAGACCATGAGTAGATGTCGTCAAGATTGGGGGCCCCATGATGCAGGCAAGGACAGTGGGAAGCCACCCCAGGGAAGATTTCAGTCCATCTGCCTAAAGGCAATGGAGGCGGTGAATTTAGGGCCCTGGAGTGGGAGGATGGCATGCCTTGAAGTCCGTGTCACAGCCAGCTTCTGCCTTGGTGTCACATCCTGTCTTAACTGGCCCGTGCTCTTTGGTGTCCTCTCCCATCTCCCTCGATCAGTTCCTTTACCCACTGGTGGCTTTGATGTGTCTGTCCTCCAGCACCATCTGCCTCAGACTCCCTCCAGCCCCTGAAGGAAATCCCTGTCTCCCTGCGTGGTGCTGCGTCATTGGGAAAAGTGTATGTTTGGGTGCCAGCAGGCCCATGTACAGGAGGACCGGGATGATGGCGAGGGAGGGGTAGGAGAGGTTTGGAGAAAGGAGCTGTTCTGATCCCACTGTGTGGGCTCCCTGAATGGTTCCTCTGTTACTTTGGCCAAGACTTGAGAGGTATGGATGACTGGCTGCCTGGGAGAGTGAGTGGGTAAGATGGGTGCAAAGGAGAAAGGGACCGATCAGTAGGTGACCTGGAGGCAGGGTGATGGTGAGTATCTGGTAATGAAGAGATAGCTAGACTTGGATAATTTGATTATAGGAATAATTGGAATTAATGATTATCTGAAAGGCAACTATTTTGGGAACAGAAGTAGTTCATGGGAATGTGTAGATGACAGAGTGTATTAGTTATCTACTGCTGTGTAACAAATTACCCCAAACTTAGTGTCTTCAAGCAGCATCTGGCCTCTCTATTTGTGGGTCAGGAATCCAGTCCAGCTCAGCTGAGCACTCTGGCTTGGGCCTCTCATAAGGCTGCAATCGGGTGTTGGTCAGCACTGCAGTCATTTCAGGGCACGACTTCTAGGCTCACGTGGTTGCTGGCAGGACTCAGTTCCTCCCAGGTTGTTGGCCTGAGGGCTTTGGTTCTTCACTGACCATTGATCAGAGGCCACCTCTGTCCCTTGCCATGAGGACCTCTCCATAAGGCATCTCAAAACTTGACCGTGTTTCCATCAGGGAAGAGAGAGTACAAGCCAGATGATGTCACAGTCTCCTCTAACTGATCTTAGAAGTCACATTCCATCCCTTTCGAGGAGGGTAGTTAAAAGTCATCCAGGAAGTTCAGCCCACACTCAAGAGGCGTCTGACTACAAGGAAATGGGGATCATTAGGAGCAGTTTAGAAGCTTCCTACCATAGGAGGAGCTGAGGAGCAAGCCTGCAGAGAAAGGACCAGAGGGGGCCCAAGAAGCTGGCAGCAGGAGAATCTGCATATCCAAAATTATCTAGAAAATAAGCAACATCTGGGATGTCAGAAGACCTGGAAGGAGAAACATCTTGAAGGGAAGAGGAGCTGGTGGGGGAGACTTGGGGAGGAGATGCGGCGGAAGAGTAGCCAGGAAGGTGGGCAGCTGCCTGGGAAGCGATAGCAGAGGTGGAGCGTGACTGTGGCCGGCTGGGAGGCAGGAAGAGTGGCAGGAGGAGAGGCAGGGCCCAGGAGGGACTGGGAGCAGCCCAGTGAGGACGGGACCAGGCATCTGAGCCCTTTGTGCCTTTGACTCTGGGGCAGGTAAATTTGTAGGCAGGGCAGTGGCTGCTTGTCTGCAAAGGTGCCAGATCCCCTGTGCCCAGAGCAGGTATTACTGGCATTCAACTGGCCCCATCTCAAAGGGCATGCCAAAGGGCATGCCTGCTGCCCTGAGCTCCCTCTGGTCCTCACTGCCTTCTTGCCCAGGGTGAGCTGGAGTCTCCAAGAACTGGTTTCAAGGGGCCATCCCTTGCCAGCTGGAAGATAGAAAGTTCACTTCTCCCAGTCTCCTCACCCACTCCTGGATCAGCTTCTTCCCCATCCACTGCCCATCCCCCAGTCCTGTGCCAGCCCGTGCGAGTGCCATGCTGTCACGTACACCGGAGCCGGGCTGGGTGCCAGTCAGACAGGCTGACATCACAGAAAGCCACAGCAGACTTGGACATAGCTACTACCATGGGGGCTACAGAGCTGCTGCTCCCCTGGGACCTGGGCCAGAGCTGATCCCTGCTGGGAACAGGCATCTGGCAGGTACTGAGCTCCCAAGCAACTTCTTGAACACCATGCACCAGGGCAGGTGCCACAGCGCATCCACCACACCTGGGCTCAGGGATGGAGGCTCAGCCCCTGCAACGGCATCCAGCCCCAGGGGCCCCAGACCCCTGCTCTGACCGCCCGCCTTGCCCCTCCGTGATCCCCACCCTGCCTCACTCACTGTACACAAGAAGAGGCTGGAACCCAGCTTCAGTCCAAGCCTTCCCCAAGACATTGTCTCCCGTGACTGCCCTCACAGTGGGTCCGGGGAGGAAGGTTGCTCAGCGGTGAGGAGCATGGTCTCGGCTCCAGAGGGGCTGGATTTGCAGCCTGGCTCTGCGATTTGGCATCTGGGTACCTTCAGGCAAGATCCTAGGCCACACCACCCCTCCCCGTCTGTAAATGGAGCTAATGATAGAGCCTGCCTCCTGCGGTCATGGTGAGGCCTGGATGAGTCCCTGCAGGTAAGGCACTTAGAACAAGGTGGTGCCATGCTAATAGTTTAACGTTAGAGAAAAAGTTATTTTTTTAAAAAGCCAGTCTGAAGGCCACTTGTGCCGTGGTCTTCAGGAAGTGGGCCTGAGTCTGAACCTCAGCTTCGTTACTCCTCAGCCATGTGTTTTGAGACCTTTCCTCCCAGGACCTCAGTTTCCACATCTGAGCTATGGGTGGTGTTCCCTCACTCTGAAGAGTGCAGACGAGAGTTCGGTGACCCTGCCAAGCAGTGCTTGGTCCCTGGTGGGCTCAGTAACTGTGTGTGTGTACCCCTTTCCCTTGTGCCCCAGAAATCCAAGATCTCCACTTTCGAGAAGATGTGGGCGTTCATGAGCAGCAGGCCCTCGGCTCTGGTGAAGAACAACGAGGAGGGCATCCAGCGGACACTGGCAGCGGACTATGCACTGCTCATGGAGTCCACCACCATCGAGTACGTCACCCAGAGGAACTGCAACCTCACCCAGGTCGGGGGCCTCATCGACTCCAAGGGCTACGGCATCGGCACGCCCATGGGTGAGCCAGGGGCGCAGGAGGGAGGGTGGTGGAGGAGCGGACAGAGATGGGCAGCCCCCGGGACACCCATCCACTCGAGCACATGGTCCCCAGCTCAAACCTAGAAGGGTGGCATTTCCCCAGCCCAGGAGCAGAAGGACAGAGTCACCTACTGCCGAGGACAGCTGTGGGAACAAGGACAAACAGAAAGAGGGGGGTCGGTTCCCAGAGACTCCACCTACCTCCCTCCTGCCACCCCTGTGGATGCAGCCCGGGGACATGGGGCCTTCTGAGGACCCGCAGGGACAGATATTCAGGGGGTTGCCAGGGGTGAACACAGGCCAGGCCAAACAGAGGCCACCAACAGCCAGGGGTCCCTGTGCCCTCTGCAGGCTCGCCGTACCGGGACAAGATCACCATCGCCATCCTGCAGCTTCAGGAGGAGGACAAGCTGCACATCATGAAGGAGAAGTGGTGGCGGGGCAGCGGGTGCCCCGAGGAGGAGAACAAGGAGGCCAGCGCCCTGGGCATCCAAAAGATCGGTGGCATCTTCATCGTCCTGGCCGCTGGGCTGGTCCTGTCTGTGCTGGTGGCTGTGGGCGAGTTTGTGTACAAGCTCCGCAAAACTGCAGAGCGAGAACAGGTGAGCCACCTGGGGGGCAGGGGTCTGCGCATGCGCAGGCCGGGGAGGGTGAATGGGGTCGCTCTCCACCCTGGTGCCCTGCAGCCAGTCCACCAGGAGGTCCTGCCAGCCCCACTGCTATCCTATCACTGTTGCTTCACCCCAGGCCAAGCCCCGGCACCTGTGGCCCGGACCCTGCTGCAGCCTCCCGGCTGGCCTTCCAACCTCCACACGTCCCTGCTGCCTCCACAGGTCAAGCCAGTGCCCTGTTTAAAACTTAATTTAAATCCTATCAGTTCCCTGGGTCAGACCCTGCAGGGTGGTGGTTGAAGCTGGGTGCTGGTGGCATAGGGGCTCATTATATTGTTCTTTCTACTTCTGTATAGATTTGGAAATTTCCATAATCAGAAGTTTTAAAAAATAAAGTTAAGAGGCCTGGACCAAGTGTGCAGACGGTAGAGTGAGGCTTTGCCAGTCTGATTAATTCAAGCATGGTTGGGCAGTGGTTCTGGGTCCCCGCAGCAAATTAGAACCACAGGGAGAGAGTTTTTGAGGGCTGAAGCCCTGGCCTCGCTCCCAGAGACTCTGTCTAATTGGCCTGCGGCAGAACCTGGCATTGGCGGTTCTCAGAAAGCCTGAGGGTGATTTAAAGAAGCACCTGAGCTGAGGCCTCTGGTGGGGATTCGGCTCCTGCCAGAGAGGTTCAAAGGGGTCTAGGTCCGGTGTGGCAGGGGACTGCAGTCGGATCACACCTGCAGGGTTGTGACAACAGGCAGCGTCTGTGTCCATCAAAAATGAAACAGATCCATTGATAGCCAGCCACCTCGGTCAACACGGAGGAAGGGAAGGCAACCCTGGGTTATGGTTAGCATGGGGAAGAAAGAGCCTCCCTCCTGCACTGCCCCGGGAAGGCTGAGCAGGGCATTTCCTCAGGCAGCTCCGCAGGATGCTCAGGCTCTTCAACTGGTCGTTTTTGACCAGTCAGTTTCTGTTTTTAAAACTGCACCAGTGGAAGTGGTCAGGGAAATGTGCAGTTTTACTATGAGGATGTTTGTTAAAGTGTGAATTATAACATAAAAAATGGAGAAATCATCTAAATGTCCAACAATTGGGAATGACTAAAAAAAAAAAAAAAAAAAAAAACCTGATAAATGCCTGTTAAGATTGGATTGAGCTCCAAATTCTACCAAAAAGCCCATAGAACTCAGTCCTGGCCCATCTCTCAGACCTCCTCCTTCCCATCATCCTCCTCTCCCTTACTCTGCTCCATACACACTGGCCTCCTTTTTAGCCCGTAACACCAAACATGTGTCTGCCTCAGGGCCTTTGCACATCTAGTCCACCTACTTGGAATGTTCTTCCTCCAGCACATCATCATATTCTTGGCACCATCTACTCATTCAGCTGACCTCCTCAAGTAACCTTTCCTACCTGTCCCCATTCTCGGCCCTTCTCTATCCCATTTCAGAGATGTGTTATCTTAAAAATATTTATCACTATCTGAAATTGCTCATGTATGTGTTTATTATCTGTTTCCATCCCATCGTCAGACCCAGGTCCCTGGGGGCTGGCGTCTTCTCAGTCTTCTTCCCTGCTACAGGCCCAACCCCCAGAACAGTGCCCAGGAGAGTCTCAGTAAATACTTGCACAATGAAGGAAAGCAGGTCAAAGAGGGATGGCATTGTGCCTTGCGTAGTAATGAAGGCCAGGCTGGGTGAGGTCACAGTTGGTCAGAGGCCGAGCCAGAACTCCAAGGCAGGTCTCCATTGCCCTGCATCCCATGACCTTTAGGCAGGTGGTCCTGGTGACCTGGCCTTCCTGGTAAGTTGAGGTCCCACCACCTTTCATACAACCACAGGACAACCCCTGGTGGTCCGTCTCCTGGAAGCCACTGCTGTCAGATCCCCATGGCAGTGCTGCGCATTTGCTGTCCCTCTTTGGCTGCCTACAGGGACCAGGGCCAAAAACTGCCACCAACCGCCCTGTAGGGAGCTGCCTCCAGTTGCCCACATTGACAAGCATGTGCTGGGCTTCCCTGAGGGGGAGGACAGCGATTCTTCCCCTTGGTTGGAAGCCCAGCCGGGCGAGGGGCCACCCACACATTCATCAAGTGTTTCTTGAGCCCTGAATCTGGGCCAGGCCTCGTGCTGGGGGTTGGGCTCATGGGAATGAAAATGACTTGGTTCCTGCCCTGAGAGATCAGGCGAGAAGGTCCGACAGACAAACCAGAGCTCCTCGAACTTTAATGTTCATGCCAACCAGAGCCTCTGTCTGCTCATCTGTGAAATGGGGATAAGTTGATACTCCCTGCCCCACATACCTTAATCCCCAAACAAGAATGGGGGTTTCGTAGACTCCTGTACAAACTAACCATCATGCGGAGGCAGAGGTGTGAGACAGATAGGGAGGCTTTGGCGCAGGCTCTGGGCGGAAGGAGGAGCTGGCCAGAGTTGCAAACAGGCTCACTCACGTGCCCACTTCCTCCCGCAGCGTTCCTTCTGCAGCACTGTGGCCGATGAAATCCGTTTCTCCCTCACCTGCCAGCGACGGGTCAAGCACAAGCCACAACCTCCCATGATGGTCAAGACCGACGCCGTCATCAACATGCACACGTTCAATGATCGCCGGCTCCCGGGCAAGGACAACATGACCTGCAGCACATCATTAGCCCCTGTGTTCCCCTAGGCTCAAGTGGGGTGGGGACCACAGGCCTGAGGCAAGGTAAAAGAAACTGAAAACTGGAAAGAACACCCCCATCCCCACTCTGGGCTTGGGGACCAGAGCTGCTGCCTGCATGTTGGGCCAGGAACTCTCTGCCCTGACCGACCAGGAAGCCAGCAGGCCCCCAGGCCAGCTGTGTGGGCTTCATTCTCCTCCTGTCTCTTCTGTGGGTTTCTAAAGCTGCCAGCCAAGATAGCCAAGGCCAAAGGAAGCACATGCCTCTCTCAGGCCAAACTCACCCACCCTCTACTTTCCTCTAGAGTCAGAAGTTTCTGCCATGGTCCTGCAGAGGCCTCAGAAAATGGGAAATAGATCTTATATTGCCACTCCTTTCACAAGAGCCCAAGCCTTCTTGGTCTTGACCAGAGATTGCAAAACTGGGCGCCTTAAGGATCTTTAGCATAGTTGTCCGTGGGAGCCACAGGATGGTCATCCCAAACACCTGGGTGAGAGGAGACTTCAGCCCTGATCTTCTGGACTTGGCTTTACCCATGGCAGACCCTTGATAAAGTTGAAGGCAGAATGGAAAAGAGGAGAGAAGAGAACGCACAGATAGAAGCCGCCATTTTGAATCCTTATGGCTAGTGTCCCAATGACTCCCACTCCTCTAAAAGGAGTAGTAGTCACAGCAAATTCTCCACTTTCTGGCCAGAGGAGAGAAGACCCCATAAATCTCTCACAAAGGATGCCCAAAGACTCATCTGATGTTTGAAACCCAGCACAGGAACACTGAATTCCATGAAACATCCACAGGCCCTTGAGCCAATGGACCTTACTTTGCTGGTCAGCAAGCTGTTTTCTAAACCTGGTTGGCATTGGGGAACCTGGCATCTTTGCCATCTACTCATCAGCAACTCCTCATGCCTAGCCAATTGAACTTGGCCTCACTCTCATCCTGAAAGAATAGGCTCGATTGAAGTGAAAATCAAGTTACCCCTTCTCAAAAGAGAGGTCAGTGTCCTACTGAACAGGCTAACTTTGGGGTAGGTGGGAAAATCCAGAGAGGACCCAAAGAACTCCTAGCCAAACCTAAAGATGCTGCCCAGAAACAGAAAGTTTTCAGGAGCAGGATAGATAAAGGCCCCCAGGGCAGGGAGGAAGAAGCTGCCTCCTGGAGAATTAACCAAAGACCCAACACAGAGACACAGGCCATCTTGGCCCCTTGTCTCTTCTCTGGAGCAGCTGTGGCCTCGCTGGGCTTGAGAGAGAGAGCAGAGTAAGAGCAACCAGTGGGGTGCCAGTGAGGAGGTGGACCAGATGACCTGTGGGTTTCAGCTTGCCACAATGGAGACTGGAGAGGTCTGGAACTCTAAGATTCTTAGAGAAGAATGAGGCGTGAAGGGTTAGGCACAAAGTGTCCTTAAAGAGAGCATCCTGGGGCCAGCAGGCCTCCCATGGCCAAGTGTAGTGGATAATTTCTGGGCAAGATAGAGAGGGCTGGAAATTCTGGACAGAGAAGCAGGGCACAACAGCCACCTTCCCCCACCTCTGTCCTGGTGCTGCTGGGGAGACCAGTGAGAAGAGCTACGGTTTTCCCTCCAGGACCTTCTCATGGGGGATGAAGCATCCTCTCTAGCAAAACAGGAGATCCCGAGGGCACATGTGATCAGTCCTGTCTCTCCTCCAGACGGTGAACTAGACCCACCAGAGGGTTCCCTGAATCACAGCAGCCCTGGCTGCCAGTCTGCACTGGAGGAGAGACCCGAGGCCTAGACTGCATGGAGCCCGGGGCACGGGATGATAGGAAAAGCCATGCTGTCGTGAGCTCTGCTGGGTGGGGGTGTGTGCACGGGTGCGTATTTGTCTTTGTAAGTGTGAGCTTGGGGGCTGAGGGGAAAAGACAGATTTGGACGTATAATGTCCAGGGCACACAATAATAGGTGACCCTTTTGGGATCCTGTATGTATGTGTGTGCGTGTGTGTGTGTGTGTATGCACACGAGTGAACTGGGTACTAGGGAGACATATCTGGACCAGCAATAGAGTCCCATCAATGTAAAAAACAGGAGAAGCCATGTCTGGTGAGGACACATAGGTATGCATACATGCACGTGTGTCGGCGTGTGTGCAGGCGCATGTGTGTGTGTGCATTCATGTACTGAAAGGCAGAGGATGGAAGGCAGGGTGAGGCCTGCAGCATAGCCAAATACATGTCAAAGGAGAAGCCATGTCATCAAGGGGTCCACCTGTGGGCGAGCGTGCACACGAGTGGGCTTGTGTGCCCAGCATCAAGCAGGAGGTGGGTTCAGCCAGACTGTCACGCAGCGTGGGTCCGTGAGCATATGGAACCCTCCTCATATGCTGTATGAGGAGCATATGGAACTGGAGTTTGTGACTGCGTGTGTGAGCATGCTCATGCCCACATATTTTGGACACACATGCATGTTCCAGCTCACAGCAAGAGTAGAGATGGACAATCAATCAGGAAGGCAGGACATCAGGGTCTGTTTGCACTCCTGTTACAAGAGGGACTGTGTGTTACAGATTTGGGGAAGTTGCATGGGTGTGCACCTGGGTGACAGTCCAGCGGGGGGACCCTGCAGGGCTCGTGGCCAGTGACTCCCTTGCTGTAGGCAGAGGACCCTGTTATAAGGGAAACAGCTTGGACTTTGCGATTCCTGATACCCGGATGCTAACGAAAGTGCTTACCAATTTTCTCTCACCGACCATAGTCATTCACCGCTGTCTGCTGTCAGATCCGACTTCATAACACTTGCCACATCCACACTCATGGCTCAAGCATGTGCTTCTGTGTGTGGCGCTCTATGTCTGTGTTGTGTTCTTCTGAGGCTATGCACTTGTGGAGATTGTGATAGAAGAAAAGGAAGTTTTTCATAAAAGGAGTGAAGAAAGGTTGATAAACAGGCACAATTCAATTAGGGCAGTTCCCAAAAGGTACTGAAATGGTTTCTAGATTCTTCTGTGGAGGTGGGATGGTGCGCTGCCTGGTCTGGCCCCTCCTAGCCTACATCCAGAAGTGTGACCAGTGTTCAGCCTCTGGCTGATGGTCCAGAGTCCAGCCCAACGGGCCAGGTGCAATGGAGACCACACTGCCCATGGTCAAGCCATCTCTCCCAGAGTGCCCATGGTGGTGCTCCACCTGTGAAGTGCGGTGGGGGGGATGCAGGAGGGAGGTGTTCTGGGCCAGGCGGATCACGAGTCCTTACAGTCGAGGCCTGTGAGGCCCATGGGGTGCAGCAGAGCTGGGACAGAGCCATGCACATGCGTGTGTCCGGGGTGCACTCGGAGTGACAGGAGTGACAGGAGGCATGAAAGCTGGTACAGATGGAGCAGAAGGTGGAAGGTGACTGTGCGGGTGCTTAAATGTCCCCGTCTGGTCCCATGTGCCAGCCCTGAGCAGAAGAGGGCCCACCTCTCCACAATGCCTACGCCTGTCCACCTACTCATGCTGGCCAAACTGAGGGGTGCCCACCCCACTGGGCAATGAGCCCCCCTCTGCCTCTCCCTCCACCTGCTGTGGGCAGATAAGCTCTGTTGGCCCTGGGGTGGCCCCACTCTGCAAGTGTCTCGCAAGAGGGAGATTGCCCCATTGGCCAGTAAGCTGGACTCTGAATCTTTGAGGGACGGAGTACTGCCCCTCCTCAGTCCAAACTCTCCCTCAGCTGGAGGAGCACATCTGGCCTCTGCCCCACAGTCTCACACCAAGATGAAAACCCTGGCGCAGGATGTGGGTGGGGTCCGAACAGCTTAACTCCTGGAAAGCCGAGGTCAGACCCATGCCTATGTTCACCAGGATTATCAGAAGCCCCTCCCTGCCGGCTTTCCAAGGAGGGCCAGGGAGCAGCCACTGCCTCCTCACTCCTTCATGCCTCCTCACTCAGCATGAAGTTGGCCCCTTCCTGAGTCACCCTGCTGTCTGCAGGAACATCAGAAAAGAAGCTCGACTCAGTGGCCCACATCTAGAATGGCCTGCATGGATACCCATCTGGAAAGGGCCCAGTGGTGTGGACAGACAGTTGTATGAATTTAATAACATCTGGGACCAGCCAGTCCCACGGACAGACGCGAAAACAGGAAAAACAAATGGGCCCAGCTCTGTGAATGGGTCTGTGGCTTAGACACATCTGGAGGTTCCAGGTTGGATGGACACATCTGGAATGGGCACAGACTCTTGCCACAGTGGAAGGGCCCTGCCCTCTGTCCCCATGCTGGTTGGAATCAAGCCCTTATTTCAGTCCTGATTTGCCCTGGAGTTAAAAATTTCAGAGCAGAGGTGGTACATGAAGTCACCAAACTGTTTTCGGTAGAAGGTTGATGTTCTGTACAATATATATATGAATGTAAATATATATATATATAACTGTATATATATATATATATATATGCACAGTGTATATATGCCCATAGCCCCTGTGTATACACCCCCCCACCCCCCGCACGTCTGCAGAGTGTACAGAACCCAGCCGGTGTAGGTGGGGACCAGGGGAAACATGGGCGCCACAGCAGCAAGGTCTGGGACAAAGGTTTCAGAAAATCCTAAGGGGTGGGACAGGCCCTTCATCCATCAGAGAGACTGAAAAAGAGGGTGGAACTGTGTAGGGCTGGCGGGTGGGCCTCTTGTGGGGACAGGAGGAGCCACAGGACCTTGTCTGCATCCAGGAGCCAGAGGCAGGAGAGCTGGCCTTGTCTGGGGAGCACTTGGCCCCTGGGCCAGCGCGCACTCTAGTCCTGAGCAGACGAGCAGGGAGGGAGGGCCGCGGCCCAGGCCTGCGATCGTGCCCGCCTGCAGAGTCACCCGGCAGGGGTCAGGCTGCACCTGTAATAACCCAGGGTCCTTCTGGGCAGCAAGGGCCTCAGAGTGAGGCCACCACACAAGGGCACCCACAGCTCACAGCTAGGTGAAGTGCTTTCTGAAGAGGAGGGCCTGAGGGCATTGCCAGCATGTCCTGATGCCCTGGGAGCCCCTAGTCCTGCCTTTAGAACATAGGGCCTCACGTCACCCCCTCATTTGTCTCTGAGGCCTCCAGGTGGGAGAAGCAGCCAGGGGCTCAGGAAAAGGCCAACTAAGAACTTGCTGCCCCTCCGCCCCAGACACTCTCCAGGGCCAAACGTCAGGAAATAACCAAGGAGCCAGAGAGGTGAGAGGCCAGAGGCAGCTCCTGTCCTCGCACAGCCCAGCCATCTGTCTGCCCTGTCCTCTACGATGTCTTCCCCAGACAGCAGTTGGCAGAGAGCCCCAGGAAGCCACAGACCTGTCCCTGCCTTGCTGGATCTCTGTTCTCTGCACTTCCCATTCTTTAGCCCCTTCATGGGTCTGAGCATGTCTGGCACGTGCAGGGGAGGACAGATCTGGAGTCAGCTTGGCGTCATGGTGTGCACCACCCACCCTCTGCTTCTGCCCCAGGCATCAGGCCTGCACTTAACTCTGGGGCCCTGGCCAAGTGCATCTAAATCCAGCCCCCAAGGAGGATCCTGTCCTAGCCCCACAGGGACCAGAGGTTCCAGGGGCCCTCATGCCACTGTGCTCCGAAACCCCAGCCCGCCTCTGCCTGGGCCAAATTCCTGGCTGGGCTTCTGTGATGGGGACCTCAGTTACCAGCTTATGAGCTGAGCCCCCAGACAGCACCATGGGCCTGTGAGAGCCCTGGCCTGTCCCACCACCCAGACCAGAGTGCCTGGACACCCCATACTCCATTCAACATGGTTCCCACACACTGGTCTCTGGGCCATTCAGGGGATGCCCTTTGTGGACATGCAGAATTTCTATGAATATAGTTTTTTGTAAACATTTTGTAACAATTTGGGTTTCATAGTAACTGTGTTACTTGCCAATCATTCTAGGCTGATGTAAATAAATTTCCAAACAAATCTGATTATTTTCCTTTTTAAGACACTGTGATATATCAAAGTGCACAGTTTGCTGTATGAAGTAATATGGTTTTAAATTTTAAATAAAGAAATGTTTCTAGAAAACAGGGCCCCCTTGAGATGTGTTTTCTGTTTCTCATCTCTCCTTAGAACCAGAGGGTGCTGGGCAGTTCACTTTGGCCTTCTCCCCTCTGGGATGACAGTGACGTGGTCGGAAGGTCCTGGTGCTTATGAGGTGGGCGTCTCTAGCCCCAGCTTCCTGTTCTGTTTTAGATATGGAGTTGGAGTGTCTGCCCTTGAGACTATTTGGCCCCTGTCTTCTCCTCTCCTCTCTTGAGCACATCCCTCCCCAGCTCATCATTCTCAAAGCTCAGCTGTGAATTGTCCTGTCTTTAAGTGACCCTGCCCCTTTTGTCACAGTTGGTGAAGTCTGGTGGACATCTCATCCAAGCTTGACTGGTCAAAGGTCTTGCTAGAGCTTTTTCAAACTGAAAATCCGAAAGCTCTCAGTCAGTCACTCTTTGGAGATGGAAACTGTCTGTATGAATCAGAGCTCAGTGTGGGAGACTACAAGCAGAAAGAATTGAATATAGGGGTTTGCAACATGAATACAAGGGATGGGAGTAAGGCCAGCCTGGGCCCTCAGGAACAGCTCTCAGGACAATATGGAACTGACCCACCGGGGGAGTGACATGAGAACTGTGAGGAGACACACTCACTCCAGAGCTGTGGTCCAGGGTTCTAGAAGTCTGGATCAAGAACCTGCTGGCATCACCACCCCATCTTAATTGCTTCTCATCATCCAACAAAGTTGGAGATGAATAGTGGGATGATGCTTCTGGAAAAACCTCATATTTCCATGACAGGCAGCCCAAAAGGGAGAAGGGAGATGGTCCATGTCACCTCTGCCTCCAAATCTCATGCAAATGGGTCCAACTGGTAGGAACTGACTTCCATCCAGAAACGTCCATGCTGTCCTATGACATCATCAAAAACTAACTGGTACTTATTGAGCATTTCCCATAAGGCAGGCACTGTGCTAAGCTCTTAGCACATGATATCTCTGCATTCTCTCCTCAGACTCTACAAAGCTCAGACCCTCTCTTTACATGACCTTTCTGTCCCAATGTCCAGGACCATTGGCACAGGAGCTATGTCCCGGTTATAATCCCAGTGGCTATGATTAGATCAGCTGGGATCCTGTGGTCACTTGAGTTTCAAGCAGCTGTGGTCAGAGGGAGAGAGAAGTCACATAATAGAGTCGTGTGGACCCAGACTCATGGCTTAGGACAATTGAAAAAGTTGATAAATCCACTGAAGACCGTGGGTTGGCAGGGCCCCTAAAAGAGGCACTCCCCCTTTCCATCAGCTGACAAGAGCCAGCTCGGCCAGGCTGAGGCCCAGAGATCTTGCAGAATGGAGAGGAAATGGGGACCCAGTGATCTTCAACGTGAGAGAGTTCTGGGTCTAAACTGCAACCACAGTCCAAGGAGAAGCGTTGGGTCCAAGCCAGGTAGGAAGTAGGGAGAGGTCCTTGGCTGAAGGGGGTCCATGAGCCACTGGAGGGCAGAGGTCCTGGGGTGAGCCCACTGGGGCTCATGGTTGACTCCATGTCCAGCAGGAGTGAGGGGATATGGAAGAGAGACAAGGCAGAGGCCTGTGGGACTGAGGCTTGCGGTGGGGACAGAGCAGCA
This sequence comes from Glaucomys volans, assembly GCA_020662805.1. Taxonomy (NCBI): domain Eukaryota; kingdom Metazoa; phylum Chordata; class Mammalia; order Rodentia; family Sciuridae; genus Glaucomys; species Glaucomys volans. The sequence continues at coordinate 419,220 of JAJEJO010000299.1, forward strand.
CCCAGTTCTTCATTCATTCCTCACAGACTGAAATATTTTGTGTTGAGTCCCAGTGCCACCGCCTACTGGCTGTGTGACCTTGAAGGAGCAACTGAACCAGCCCAGGCCTCCATCTCCTCATCTGTAACACGCATGACCAGGAGAGCCACCCCTGGTGGAGAGGTGGGGGTCAATGAGAAGAGCCAGTCAAGTCCTAGTGCAGAACCAGGTGTCCCACAAGCCAGCCTCAAATAAAAGCTGTTCTCATTTTTAAAAAGGAGGAAGGGATGGAGGAAAACTAGGACCTACTGTGTGCTGAGTCCTCCTCCTCCCCACAGGGGGGCTCACAGCCTGTCCCAGAAGCCTGTCTGAGACACTCATCCCTCTCCTGGTGTGGCCCTGATGGTCTCTGGATTGGGCAGCAGGGAGGACAACCAGGGCAGCCTCCCAGCCTCTCTGAGAAGCCCTGACTCTGCCTCTCAGAGCCCTGTGCACCTCCCTGCCCTGCCAGGCTCTCTGTCCAGATTTCTGCTTCCAGGAAGCAAGGAAATGGTGATGGTCAGGCCACTCCTGCACCCCACTAAGAGCAGAGTGGGAGGGAGCAGCTTCTCTCTACAAGTGCACTCTCGCTACTCCTGCCCCAAGCCCCATCACCAAGTGCTCAGTACCAGCAAGCACTGTGCCCAGCACTTTGCCCCCATCACCCACGGACTGCGTGAGGGGGTAGGCTGGTCTGCAGCTGTCCTGGCTGGGCACTAGCTGCCATGAGTCTGGCCATGTTTGCCTTGGTCTGTCCTGGCCAGTGCCCTGTATGCACCTTCTGTCTCAGGAACCAGGATGGACATTGACTCCTAGTTCTACTATATGGGGCCTCTAGGAATGGAATGTTCTAGAAGGTTCCTCAGTCAATGATTGCTGTGGCAAGGAACAGAAAACCACTCAAGCTCCCTGGAGGAAAACAGGGCTTTATGGTAAAGCATCTGCAAAGCAGTTCAGCCTCTCTCCCTCCCTCTCTTGCTCTCCTTTTCCTTGCTGGGAGATGGCTGCCCCCATCTTGGTTCAGGTCCCTCTAGTTCCAGGGCCTAACAGCAACCACAAAAAGTGAAAATGTCCCCAATCCAATCATCTGCCCTCTCCTTTCACAGAGAGCTGGGTGGGGAGGTCCTCACAGAGGGGCTGGTCTGAGCCGTGGCTGAGACCAGCACCCACTCCACCCGACCCCATGGAGAACACCGTTCCAATGAGGGCCTAGGCTCAGTCCTTCTGGCATGGCCTGAGAGGGCCTTTCCCACAAACTTTCAGGGACTTGGGGCTGCAAGACCACCACCAGCATGGTGAGCCTCTGCCCCTCCTGCTCCAAAGGCACAGCCCCCACCCACTCCATCAGGAGCAGTTCACTGGTGGTTCTGCCTCTTGTTCTGGGTCTTACAGTTTCAGAATGGGGAGACTAAGACCCTCCTCAGAAGGCTGCTGTGGGGATTCCATGACAGTGTGCGTGCCTGGCACCGTCCAGCTCAGCCAACGCTGCTAGCTCTGACCATGGAGGGAAAGCGAAGAGTGACTGGACCCCACAATACGCCAAGGGCCAGACTAGTCCCGACACAAGGAAATCACAAAACAAAGCCGGTCTTGAGACCCAGCTTTGAGGTTCAAAAGTCTGGATCCCAGTCTAAGATACAAAATTTCTGGAAGCTTTTACCACCTCCCAAATGAGACCAGAGATTCCAACAGGTGGGAGAAGGTAGCCTGGGAAGGACCACTAGGCAGAAATGGAGTCACCTCAGAGAGACCCCAGCTCCTTCCTGGACATGCCAGTCCAATTGCCAGCCCTAGAGAGCCCTGGGGAGGGGACCCAGCAGTCTCCACTTGCATGAGCTCAGCACTGGGCCCAGGAGACGTGCCTCTCGAGATCTTGCTCAGTGCATTCTTCAGGACACCTTCCTTGGCAGCCAGGGGCACACTGACCATCTTGCATGAGTAACATCCCATCTGTACCCTGAGGATGTGCTCAGGGTCCACTCTCCCTGCCCTGGGTGACTGTTTAAAAGAATTATCCAATGATACTTGTTGGATACTTGTATTCAGAACCGTTTCAGAACCGTTGCAAAAGACATAGGGACCATTGCAACAGGGTCTTGCAAGGGGGCTTGGCCCTACATGGGTGCGTGGGAATTCATAGCTAAGAGCAGGATGGCCGTGGGGGTCAGTGAATGGAAAGTGACAAGAGGGTGCATCAGGGCTAAGGGGGATTCTGGCTAAACTGACCTGGCCAACTCTCACTGAGGACTAGCCAGGGTGATCATCTAGCTCCTGGGGGATGGTGGAGGATGGGGAACCCAGTCAGACATGGAGGATGATCGGGCACCAAGAGTGGGGGTTCTCGCTAAACTGACTTAGCAGGATTCTTTGCTAAAACTGACGTGTCACAAGGAAACTGCTGAGCTAGGGGAAATTTCAGAAACCTAATGACAGTTGAGTCAATGAAGACCCTTTGCCATAGCCAGCGCCCTCTTGCAATGGATCAGGGAATCAGGGCTCCATCCAGAACACTCAGAGAGATGGGGGTGGGAAGGCAGGAAGGACCACCCACTCCTAGCCAAGGATAGCTAGGCCAGCAATCCCTGCTGAGATGGAGAAACAACCATTATTTTATTCATCATTATTCTTGTGGCCATTATTTGGGGAGCCCAGGCTAGGATGCAGGGAGCTTGGAGGTGATCTGACAAGACAGCTCTGGGCAGGTTCTGGTTGGGTCCTTTCGTGTCCTCTCAGAGCACAGAGGTCTGGGACCCTGTGAGTTGGCTCCCACCTGCTCCCACCAGTCCCCAATGCCTCCAGGTCGGGACCCCGCCCTCTCCCCAGCCACCTCCAGTGGTAACCAGTACAGGAGACAGGGACTAGAGGAGAAGAGTTCCAAGGCCCCTCCCCTGCCTCAGGGTTAAGCAGGCGACCTTGGACAAGTCGAGAGCCTTGGCTCACCTGTGCAGGGAGGATGCCCACTTCAGCTCCCTGGGGGAACTCACGCGAGAACGAAGAAATGATTCCTGCAGAATCAAGTGCTAGTGTGATGCATCGGGCTCCCTGTTCTCCAGGGTTCCTTTCTGCTCCTCAGTCAGGTCACGTCCCCCTCCCTCCCTTCCTTCTGTCCCCTGCCTCCTGCAGAGGAGTAAGCCAAGGAGCAGGGAGTCAGGGCCAGCCACTCAGGTATCCATTGGCTATTCAGAAAGCCACTCTGGGCCATGGCTAGGGCCTTGATGGCTCTCCCCCCAAGGCCTCGATGACACTTCCTTGGGAAACAGAAGCTCGGTGTTTAAGGAGCATCTGTCATTGTGGAAACAAAGTTGCCAGGCCATTTTTTCTTTTACTATTTTTACTGCGATTTCATTATCTTATGCAAATGAGGCCGCTGATGAAGCCTTTCTGCAGGGTGGCCCATGCTGGGATCAGCTCCACCAAGGGGATTTATTGCCTGCCTGGGCCTCCAGACAGGATCCGGGATGAGGAGGCCCCATGGAGACCGCTTCCGGAATGGCAGTCCCACCCTGGAACTCTCTGCTTCCCTCCAGAAGCCCCCAAGGCTTGCCTCCATCCCAGGAGTGCCCTCATCCTTTATCTTCAAAGGCCCAAGTGTCAGCCCTGGGTGGCTCAGGGCTCTGTCCTTAATTCCCCAATAGCTGAAGTCCCTTGGAGACTGAGATGCTGGTACCCAGCAGGACATAAGGGAAATGATCAGAAGAAAATGCCTAATCACCCCAAGCCCCACTGTGCCAGGAGTCAGGTGCAGTATTGTCCTCTGAGTCAGGGACCCTCCCCCACCAGGAAGAGGCCCCTGAGACAAGGACTTGAATACAGGCGAAGGTGCGGTGGGGATGCAAGATGCTGAGGGTGCAGCACCCAGCTAGCTACCTCTGTGGGCAGTCCAAGCTCTGTCCCATGAGGAGCTCTGGGAGCCAGCCAAGGGGTGAGAGAGCTGGGTCTGTGTACACCAAGTGCTGGCAACCTCTGGTCCAGGGCTGATTCCCTGAGGTGGTCAGCACCAGGTACCTTGGCATGTCCCAGGATGAGGACCAGGCCTCAGGCAGAGCAATGCCCACGTTAGGAGTGAGACATTGAGTGGCTTACACAACAGTGGTATGGGCAAGGGATGTGAGGCATGGACAGCATAGGTTATGATCCCATTACACAGATGAAGAAATGGAGGCACAGAGACCAGATAACTTGCTTAAGGTCTAGTGAGTCAGTGCAGAGCAGTCTAACCCAGGACTCTCTGCCTCTCCAGCTCAACAAACCAATAGTGCCTCGCTGCCTCCTGGCCCTCCATATCTCTCTCACAGCTTAGGCTCCTTGGGCACCTGTCCAGCCCTCACCCTTCCTATAGCCCTGGCCTTGCTGACAGCCCCCACTGTCCCTGCCAACTCCAGGCTGTCTCCCAGGCCAATTTCTCCCAGTGTGCGGTACACTGGCATAGCACACACCTTCCCCAGTGAGTCCAGATGCAGAGAGATTTTTCTAAGAGGCTGCAGGCTTGTGCCCAGTCCCTTGACCTGAAGCCTTCACTCTGTTTTCTATAAAGATTAGCTTCCCCTCTGTGTTAGTCAGCTTTTTGTTACCATAACACAATACCTGAGACAAGCTAATTTTGTAAAGAAAAGAGGTTTTCTCAGTTCACAGTTTTGGAGGCTCACGTGCCTGCCAGTGCATACTCACACATTCAGGTGCATCCTCCCTCCCCCAATCCAGCCTTGGGTCACTAAAAATTCTCTAAACTCTGATAAGACATCTGGGACAGGAGGAGAGCTCAGCATTTCATGAGAACCTTCTAAGCATGGTACCTGGAACGGGCACTCTTTCTGTTGGGACGTCTGACTCAGCTCCTTATCTCCCAGGGGTTGGGTAATGGTGAGAGTAAAGATGTGGAAAACCAGAAGTTTCCCAGCCCCACTCACCTGTGGGTAAAGATGAGGTCACAACAGTTGCCAGGACCAAATGTCACTTACTCAGTGCCCTCTTGCATGACCCAGACTTCCAGTGCCTTTAGTCCAAGGGACAGGCCCCTCTGAACTTGGACTCACCCTCCCATCTGAGGACTGCAAGCTGAAGACCTCTTGGGGTGCAGCCTTTTCCGTTCTGGGAGGAGTTGTCCTTGACAGTAAAAATAATAGGTGGCAGCTAGTTGAGCCACAGCTCCAGCCCTGGCACCAAGCCTAGCTCCCTTCATGCTTCATCTGGCGGGACGCTCACCCTGTGAGCGAGGAGATGTCGTCTCCCTATTTACAGACATGGAAACAGGCTGAGAGAAGAGGAATTACCCACCATCACCCAGAAGCAGTGGAAGGCGGCCTCCAGTCTGAGACCTCTGCTTCATGGTTTTGGTAAATGAGAAAATGAATAAATGAAGGAGTGAATCAGAAAACAGACACAGAGAAAAACAGCTTATAGAGGGAAAAAAAATCCAAACTTGATTGAGCCAAAAACGAGAATTACTAATTACAGTCACTCACAAGAACGACCTACCATTTATGCCTAATTGCAGTGCGGTCCAATAACAATTATGCACATCAATAAATGTGTCAGATTAACTTGGTTGTAAGTTTTATTTGATCACGACACTAAACCCCGTTTGTGGTCGCTCAGACGGGGGAGTGTGGCCATCGTGCCTGGTCCTGGTGGTCACTTCCGGCTACACCAGGAGGACGGTTGGTGCTGGAAAGGAAGTGGAAGGTGGGAGAGGAAGGACACATCTCTTTCCTCTGCCACAGCGCATCTACCCTGGCAGGCTCCGGAAAGCAGTTTGGCAGGGGGTCTTTGCAGGGCGTGCAGAACGCATTGCGAGCCTCCCTCCCTTCCTCAATGCCAAAGGCAGCTTCCTAATTAGAACATCCATAACCCTCAGCATCTGCTTCAAGAGAATTCAGCTGCTGGAAGATGGGGAAGTCCATTAACTTTATTGCACAAAACGTCGGACGTGCTTTTAGACAGAGGATCTCTGCCAAGTGAGATAAACTGCCGGGACCTGCCAGAGGGATGGGCCAGGACTCCCTGCAGTCCTCAGCTGGGTCCTCAGGACTCCCCACTCTATCCGAAGCCCTGGGTGGTGCTCTGTCTCTCTGGGAGGTTGGAGCCAGGGTAATGGTGACTTTCAATGCAGGTGCAAACCCGCAGCTTGCTGGATGTCAGCACCAGACAGGGAACACCTGACTCCCAGAATGCACCAGGATTCCCTCCCCATCGTTGGGCAGCTGGTTCCTACATCAGCAGGAGTTGGATGAGCTGGTGTCACTAGAAGCAGTAAAGTGTGGTGGCTTAGAACAGGTTTTGGAATCAGATATTCCTGCAACTGAATTTTGCTCGGCTCTTTAGGAGTCGCTGTAAAATCTGGCAGAAAGAACTTACCATCTCAGGCTATTCTGTAAAATGGGCCAATGCCCAGTTCTGGGGTGCCTAGAAGCTTTAGCACAACGCCCGATGGGTAGTAAGGCTGTATAAATGAGAGCGGCCCTCCCAAGTCTCCAGTGAGGACACCCATGATGGGTGTGGCCACAGTGAGCTCCCTGGGGAGTCAGACAGTCCTGGTTGTGGTCCCAGCTCTTCCCTGTGACTTAATCCCTTAGGCCTTCCATCCTCTTCTGTAAAATGGGCTTGTTTTCCCTGGACTCTTCCTCACAGGAGAATCAGGAAGACACGGAAGTGTTTGAAGGCTATTATCAGGCTGTCCCAACGAGCACCATTATCCCTCTGGTTACTGACTTTGGGGACCTGATGTCTAGCACTCTCTAGGATGTGCCAGGCCCGCAGCTGGCTCCTGGTTGGGCTTCCCCAGCTCTGCTCAACACGCCTCCGCACAGCCTCCTGCCTTCTCCTGGGCCGCCCGGTCCCCGTGGGGCACAGCCACAGACTCCCAGCCCCTAATGGATGTCTTCCCAAGTGGGCTTCCCAGGGCCTCTCTTCTCAGACTCGCATCCCTTCCTAATATGAATAATTAGCAGAAACCCTCCGAGGGGGAGGCAGCAGCCCTGGCAATCGACCCCTGTGATTCCCGAGCCACGGGGAGAGCCCAATTTCACTCCGATCCGAGGGCTGTAAATTCCCATCAAGCTAAGAAAATATAGTGCAATTTAGAAACACTGATATGGCAATAAAACACAGATCTCCCGCAAATGGAACTCGGCGACATCTAAAAATGGAGCCATACATTACCAGGCCCACGAACGCCCTCCAGGGATGCGGTGCTGGGAGAGGTTGGGGGAGCTCTGTGTTCAAGCGGATCTTTTTTTTCTGGATGAAGGCAGGGCCCCCTGCAGCTGGCCCCAGAGTCCCTCTTAGGCAGGTTCCCTCCCTGGATCCAGAGAAGGGTCAAAGCAGAGCTCCCCAGCTGGAGAGACCTGTGGCCTGCTGGCTCTCATGCCGGCTGCTGGAGATAGCACGCTCAGAGTGTGGCAAGGGAGGGAGGGCAGCGGGGAGAGGAACAGACTGTGTGTCACTGAGTCCCCACAGGTGACCTTCAAGGGAAATGCCACTGTTTGTGTTTTTCAGATGAAGACATGAGCATCAGGGCTCATTCAAGGTCACCCCTGCAGAAGGTAAAGGCTAAACTTGAACTCACATTCGTCCGCCTCTTGCTAGCCATCCTGCCGTCTTTTGCCCAGCTCAGGACTCAGCCCTTCACTCCGCAAAAGCTGAAACTAAACCATACAAAGCTGCTAGTGCCTTCTGGGCCAGCAGCATGGTCCCTGGAACTTGGAGGGACACAATCCACAAGCAGGCACGTGGCCCTGCCTCCCGGGATCTCTCACCTGTGCTCTGTCACCACGTGTGGGCCTGAAGAGGTACAAGACGGCACCGCCTGCCAACAGAAGGCTGGAGGGCCCGGGTCTCCCGGGGAAGATAGAGCTGAAAGCAGGGGGGCTTTTGGATGGGTGAGGGCAGACCACAGCCCCCACTGACCCCTATACTTCCGGTTCTCTCTTGGAAAGGCCAAGGGACCCCATGGTCTCTGCCCAGTACACACCCAGCTCCCTCCCATCAATACACTGGCCGCTCAAGCCAGGTCAACACCCCGCTCAGCCCAGGCCACCCCGCCGAACAAAGGCATGTGCACACACGCACACACACACACACACACACACACACACACCCTCCTCAGCCTGACTCCCACGCTTTTGCTTAGCTTGGTCTCTCCACCAGCCTGGGAACTTCATGGGAACAGAGACTGATGTGTTTGTGACCTTTGACCGACTCCCACTCATCAGACTAAGCCCAGTTCCTTGTTTGGGCTGCTCTGGGAACAGCTTTCACAAGCTTCTGCGGAAACCAGGGCACCAGGAGCCCAGTTAGGGAGGAGAACCCAAAGTGGCTTCTCTACAATCTGTGTGTTAAACTTACAGCTCTGGAGTGAGAAGAACTCCCCAAAGATACCAAAACTGCAGATTCTCAGGCCCCTTCTATGAAATGACCCAGCATTTGCACACACCCTGCACAATCCTCTCAGATACTTCCAGTCATCTCTCGATGACTTACACTGCCAACACAATGTCAGTGCCGTATGAATGGTTGTTATATGCTACTGTTTAAAGAATAGTGGCAAGAAAAGTCTGTGCATGCTTAGCAGGGACGCTGTTCCTTCCTGTTTCTTATCTGGGGTGGCTAAATGCATGGTGCAGAGTCCGTGGCTGTGGAGAGCAGACTGTACTGGACAGCTGGCAGGTGACCCACAAATGCCAGTGGCAGTGGTCAGGAGAGGGCAGGCGATGCAGAGACCACAGCTGAGCCCAGCGTCTTGGTGGCTCAACACGACTGTCCTTATTCCTCCTGCACATTTATTCCTCTGTGGGTCTGACTGTCCCCCATGTGGAAACCCGTGGCGCAGGCTGATTTCAAGGGTGGAGTCAATCTTGTGACTCGACCGCCTCAGCCTAGAAGTGACACCTCCTCCTTCCCTGGCATCTCAGAGGCCAGAGCTGCAGGGGTGGACCTGGGCTTCCCCGAGCCCAGAGAGCCTGGTGGGCTCTTCCTCCGTGCTTCCTGCTGGGCTCTCTCTGGCTCCCTTCCACGCTGGTGTCTGAGCGCAGAGCCCGCTCACACGCTGCCCCCGATTTCCATACTCCCCGCTTTTTTCTGTCCTGTGTCTTCCCAAAAAGCAGCAGAGGAAAACGCAAGCTACCCGCTGCCCTTGGCTGCAGCCCATGGTGGCCCCAGGGTCGAGGCTCCTTGCAGGAATGGGCTGCTTCTTTCCTCTCTTTCAAGGGCCAGCATCAATCTGGTGACAACCCAGAATTCAGGCCTCAGCCTCTGATGGCAGTTGTGCCTCAGGGGGTCAGGGAGAAGCGTCTGTTGTCCTAAGAAGGGCCGTGCTGATGGAGGTGGTGGGGAGCTCAGATCTCTCCCCAGTGAGAGGCCTTGTGTGCACAAGTCGGGAGTTTCCAGCACCTGGCAGATGAGGGATGCTGCCTGGGACAAGAGGCAGGGAACCAGAAAGGAGTGACTTCCCTGGGTGAGAATGTTCTGGAAAGTGAACTTGGCTGCACAGAGGTGACACTGAAGTTGGGCAGAAGACAATAGGGTCCCTGAAAGTGGAGTCTGTTGGACTGACAAGTACAGGGACAAGAGCATAGCGCCTGTAAGGGATTTGGAAGTTCTATAGCCTAAAAGCTGTGTGACCTTGGATCCATTACTCAATCTCTCTGAGCCATCTTAGTAAGATGTGCTCAGAAGCTCTGCCTGTGAAAAATGCAGTGAGATGGGTGTGAAGTGTGCAGCCCCTTGGGTTTGGCCCTCAGTGGGGAGGCCTGGGAGTGGGAGACAGGGGCCCATTCTGGAGGAGCTGGGCCACTGCAGGGGGCAAAGGAATTTCCCTGCCCATCCCTTCCTTTGGGCAGGGCGCTCATCCCTGGCTGCTGTGGGTGTTGGCTGGTCATGGCTCCCAGCTGTCCCCTCCTGGAGCACCTTCTCCCAAATAAGGTTATGCCTCCAATCTCCTGCCACCTACAGGAGGCACCTCAGCCCGTGGCCTTAGACATGACCATGCGAAAGGCCTCCCCACTTCCTCAGGATGGGACCTGTGCTCCAGAGCCCCAGGTGTCGGACTGAAACTAGACTCCTGCCCAGACCTCAGGCCCTTTGCTCTTGCCTGGCCTTAGCTGCTCCCTCTCCCTTTCTCCCCAGAGCATCCCTGCACATTTGGAGAGCCCTGCCCTCTCGGGCTGTTTCTGAGACAGGCATCCAATGGGGTTCCAGGGAGCAGGGTCTGGGGTGCAGGGGGCCTGACCTCCAGCTGGCCTGGCTGAGCAGCCAGATGGGCCTCATGCTGACACAGAGCCGTGTGCCAGGGAGAACTCTGCTCCCCTGGTCTGGGGACACTGGCCCCAAACCACTGCAAGTCAGGAGGGACTTTGGGTACCAGCTTCAGGGAGAGAGAGGGGCAGAGCGGGAGGAAGAAGAAACTCCAGACTCTTCCTATTTCTCTATTTATTGCTTTATTCATGGAAGGCTTATCCCCATGTACTTAAACAGGATTTGAAGAGCTTAAAACTAAATGCATTTAAAAGGGAACGATTGGAAAAGCAAAATAGCACAAGAACCGTGTCAGACGAGGGCAATATTTTATTTCCTCGGAGGCTAACGGGGATAATGAAGGCAGAGCCTCTTACTTAAGCCACCAAGAAAGCGGGATGCTAAGGAAGAGTCATCAGATCTCCCTAATTCCCTGGGAACTCCTCCAGGTCCCTTGCAGATGTCCTTCCCATCTAACCCCAGAACTGTGTCCCCCGTGCTGTAACCTGAGAAGGCAAGGAAGCCAGGCTCTAGCCTGGGCACTATGTAGGGCCTCAGGAAGTCCCTTCCCTCTCTGGGCACTCAGAGCACCCTGGCCCAGAGAGCGGGCCAAGTCTGGAGACCCCTGGGGCTTTCTAGCTCTGGAGCTCAAGGACCCCATCTAAGGAAGTCAGCAGCCAGCAGCACCCGGGGCCTTGGGTGGATGAATGGGGCCCAGGGCGGGAGGTGAGGTGTGGGGAGATGCCGAGGGCCCAGCGACAATCAGGAACTGGTGGGCAGGAGCCAGGGGACTGGGTCCAGGCTGTGGCTGAACTGGGGGATGATCCAGGAAGAAGGACAGGGAGGGAAGCTGCCAGCTCAGAAGAGGGCTGGGACAACTGCTGGGTGGCCCGTGTTCCCTGGCCTGGGCTGGGCTTAGAGTCAAGAGAGCAGAGGGCCCAGGAGCAGGGAGACCACCCTACCTGGGCTGAGGGGTTCTGGGCACATCTGAGAGAACATGGCCAGAGCTCAGCAGGGAGCCCCAGGGTCTCCGAGGGCTGTCAGGGCCCCTGGAGGCACAAACGCCCATTTAACCCTCCCAAGGCTCTTCAAGATGGCCCGATGGGCAGCTCCATTTTAGAGGTGCAGCCGGTGTGAAGACCCTGCCCAAAGGCCACGCTGCTGGCAGGAGGCGAGTCCGGCTGGCCCTGGCCACCTCTCACTCCACGCCGGCCCTCTGAATGGCTTCAGTGTCTCCCTCGGGGACTCTGTTCCCGGTCCTGCATTGCTGAAGCGTTCTTCACAGCAGACATGGCATGTGTCCCTACGCACGGCCTTCCTGAGTAAAGCCCTGCGCCCGAGGGACACAGGGTGAGGCTCCACAGAATGTGGGGCCTTATTTCAGGACAGATTCATGTAAAGTGAGGCCTTTGGCTTCCACAGATGCCACCTACCAGCAGGGCCCCCTCGCCAGTCTAAACCCACACCCACCCCGTGTCAAGAGCTCTAGCTTAAGTGTCTCATCCCTCGGGACCCAAGAGGCCGTGTCCTATCAGAGGCGACCAACAGAGCTGGCAGCAAGTTCTCCTGCTGGCAAAGGGAGACCCAAGCTGCATCTGCCACTTCAAAAGCGTGGCTGAGGGGTGCAGAGGCGGAGGAGCCCCGCCTGGGCGTCTGTCAGCGGCACGTTGCTCCTCCTTCTGCAGGTAGCCCCGCCCAGTGCTCCTGGCATGAGGAGCAGCCCTGGAAAGGAAACCCAGAGGAGTCCAGCAGAGCAAAGGCTGCCGTGTTCCAGGCAAGAGGCACAGAATGCCCAAGGACCCAGAAGCAACCGGCCCCCCAGTGCAGGCTGCAGACTGGCAGCAGAAGCCAGGAGAGCACCCCTCTATCCCACCAGCACTTCAAGGGACCCAAAGAAATTGTACAGTTTCCACTGTGACAGTCCGTAAGATTGGTACTCTCGGAATCCCTCTTCAATGGTGGGGGAAACTGAGGCTTGAAGGAGCAGAAACAGTTGAGAATGTGGCAAAGAACACAGGTGCTGAACCACTCTGCGTGGTTCCATTCTGGCCCCACGACCTTTGAGCTGTGTGTCTTTGGGCAAGTCCCTTGGCCTCTCTGAACCTTGATTTTTCTCTCCTATGAGAAATAATGACTTCCCAAAGAGGTAGTTATGGGAATTAGATTGGAAAATGTCACTGAAGTGTCAGACCCATAAAACATCCTCAATATATAGTAGCTTTATTAGAAGATCATCCTGATCAATTCAATATTTACAGAACCCTTGGTAGAATTCATTAAGGAATGCAGTAAAAATCAGCCAATGCTCCTCTCCTGGCTGATGACAACACCACGCTTCCCTCTACGGCCAGTGGTTCTGGTGTGGTGTGGTGTGGTGTGGTGTGGTGTGATGTGGTGTGCATGCAGCTACCGAACATGAAACTCTGGAGGGCAAGGCCACCCAAAGCCACCTGCCCCTCTCTCCATCCTGGAGAAGGGATGGTGAGCTGTCACACTATGCCTGAGGTTCTGCCTGAGTTGGAAGATGTTCTTCGTCTACACACACACACACACACACACACACATACACACTTCTCCATACAATTCTGGAAGCCAAAAGTCCAGAATCAGCTTCGCAGGGCTACCGTCAAGGTCAGGCATTCTGTACCGTGTCTCCCTGTCCCTCAGCTCCCCCATCCTCTTCCCTCCCTTCTCCAGATTCACCCACCAGGCTCCCTGGCAGCCCTGAGCAGCAGGAGGGCAGGGCCACTTAGCTTCGAATCAGCCCTGCCGCAGGAAAACGCCTGGCAAGGGACATTCCCTGCCACCTGCTATTCATAAATCCTAGACACTTTTATTGAGTGCTGAGCTCTGAGCTTCCGTGGAAAGGATCCAACACTGAGCCAGACAGGGGCAGTCAGGGACCTGCCTTCGGAGACTCTGCCACCTAGCAGACTGTTCCCAGGCCGCTCCAGGGCCGCAGAAGGCCGGCCCCAGCCCTCCCAGTTCATCATCCATTTTCTAAGAATGCTCAAGTCAGCTGTTGCATGCATCCACTGTAAAAATTAAATCGCATTCACTCATGGTAAAATAAATCGTGTTGGAAACAAAGGTAATGAGCTCAAAAGCCATCATGTCAGTGAATTTGCAGTTTTTCTGTTTTCTAGGCACCTGGGGTCGTGGACACCTGAAGAACCTGTGGGGCAGAGAAACTCTGGATGTGGTTGTGGCTACGACTCTCTTCCCGACTCCACGCTCAGGGGCTGTCAGTGCTGGAGTTTTGAAACCAGAAGTATTCACACCACCAAACCTGGCAAACGCCACTCAGCAGGCTTTTTTTTTTTTTTTTTTTGAGAGTCAGCCACTAATCATATACAGCACACTGCCACCTGTTCCTCGCTATGGAGTCCCCACCATCTTAGGCCACCTTGGCTCTTGGCTGGAAGTTGTGGGGCAGGAGGTGGGCGCCTTGGTCGGTGACACTGGGAGCCCTTCATTCCATCCTCATCATTCCATCCCCTCTGAGTGGGGGACAGACTCACAGGCCCTGGGTGTCCATCTCCCAGGCAGGAGGCTCTTGCCCAAGGTTCCGGCCTCACCTCCTCCAAATAAAATCCACCCGTTGCAGCGCCATCGGAAGACAGCTGTTCCCCCAAAGCTCGCGGGGCCTAATTCTGATTGCAGACACAGCTGGACCGCAGCTCCCAGGACGACGGGCAACTAACTTTCACTTTACTCACATTCTCAGGAAAATTGACGATTTTCTGCCGTTTTATTACACTTGACGATAATTTAAAAGGCAGGTTTAGTGCGTCCATAAAACCCACTTTGCAACAAGCTTGTGACGGTGGAAAAATATATTTGGCCGAGGTCTTTTGTTTGGTGTCGAGGAACAGAGGCCAGGACGCCCTCCCAGAGCATCCTCCTCTGCTCCTGGAACCCCAGTCCACTGTCATCTTGTTTCTGGGAGGCAGCGGGGCTGGCCTCGGCCTTTGTCCTGCATGTCCCCAGCTCAGCTACACTGAGCCGAATGAATGACACGGGCCTCATCCCTGAGGATCGATGCCCAAGAACCACAGCTCCTGGGAAGTCCATGTGCCGGGCACTTGCACACCAGGCGACCCCTCCATCGACACCCTCCAAGGGCAAAGCTGGCTTCCAAAAGGGAATTTATAGCCAGCTAATCAAAGCTTAATCACAGCAGCTCAGCGGGTTCCAGCAGGAACTCAGGCCAGAATGGTTTTGCTCGGAAACTTTTTACGAGCTTAAGCAGAAGCAGCAAATTAGCAAAAGCAAGAGGAAACTCATCTTGCCTTCACCATGTCCCCAAGCTGGGAATCGGCAGTCACACTGCAGAGTGATGGGGAGGTGGAGGTGGGGCGCAGTGAGCAGCCTGGTGTGGTCCCCTGTGGACACAGGCTGGTGCTGGTGCTGGAGACAAGCTCCTGGCCCCTCACCAGGGGGACCCTGGGGCAGCCTGACATCTCCGCCCCGCTTCTCCCTCTCTGCAGCCACCGGGCATTGTTAAGGGACATCATGCTGTGGTGGCCTGGAATCCCTTCTCACTCGGAGGCACCCTCTCCCCTGGATTCTTGACTCCTGCGGCTTCAGATCAAAACCCTCTTCTCCCTCTCTGCTCCATGTTTCAAAATTCCTCTTCTCTGCACAGATCTCTACTCCACCCTCTAACTCCACTCTTGTTCCACCAAGGAACTGTTTGAGGTCGGGGCATGGGATGAGAGCCAGCAGTCATTAATCAGAATCAGGATGGCCTCCGGATTCCCACTCTGTACCCCTGGGCCCGCTCCCTCCTGAACGCACACCCCACTATCTTGGAGAAAAAGCAAGCTTGTAGTCAGGAGCCAGACAAGCCTGAGTTTGAACCTTATCACTGCCACCAAGTGCAGTGCTTCTTAGACAAGTAGTTCAACCCTTCTGAGCCCGAGGTGAGCAGGGGTTCAGGGGTTCCGTTAGGTAACTCACAGCAGGCGACACCACACCTGCGGGCACAGGGCAGCCCTCCTTAAGCCATGGGTAGACACTCAGATTATTCAACAGAAAGTCCAAATCCAGAGATTACAGTGGCCTCCTCAAGAGAGGACCTGGGGTTCCAGAAAGGAGAGCCCCAGACCCCGGGTCTGTTATCAGCGCTCACTCCCAAAAGGCGCCAACTCTGCAGCCAGAGTGGGGAGCGGGTCCCCCGAGGAAGGGCACAGGGAAAACAGCATAAAGCAGAAGGTGGCCTGGGACAAAAGAAACGCAGGGTCCCCGCAGCGTGTGGATGCACAGGGCAGGGGACTCCTGCGGAGAACGGTGGGGGCAGGGGGGTGCAGCGTGCAACTAGGGCGCGTGCGCATGCCGGGTCTGCGTTGCCGGGAAAGGGCTTCTGGAAGGCGCGGTTGTAGTTGCGAATCACAAAGGGACTGCCACCGCCCACGTCCACGCTTCCCCTCGACTTTATGAACTTCTCCGACGATGAATAAAACCGCTCTGGCATGACAGGCTCCTGTATTATTCTGCGCGGCTCCTTTATTCCTAATGTCATCAATTACAATAATCAGATCGCGGCGCACGGGCTGGCGCGGAGGGGCAGGCGTGCGAGACCCCGGCCGCTCGGCCGCGCGGGTGCTGGAGCGCCGTCGGAAGGCTGGAAATGTGATTGCCCTTAAGTTTTAAATTACCTGCGATCATTAAAATAATCTAGTTCATATTCATAAAGCTGTGATTATATTTTACATACCCAGTAAACACTTTATGAGAAAAACCGACAATTCTGAGACCAAATAAAGAGGCTCGATCCGGCGATGTCAAAATGCTAAGTCGCAGTTGGCCTGAAATCAGCCCAACACACCGAGGTGGGAGTCGAACGCTGTCCACGGAACAGACTCCTGGCCTGGTGGTGGGCGTGGGGTGGGCTTGCAGAAGGATATTAGGGGGACAGGGAGAGAAAGGATGGGCAAGGGGAAGTCAGCCCATATCCAGAGCTTCTGTGTGTATCCTCGGTTTGGATATCTGGGTGACATCTGTCCATTTGACTCACGTGACGGGAAAGGTCATGTGGCATGCCCAGCATCATGAGATGCACATTCCTGGAAAAGGAAATCTTGTTTTTCTTATTTGATAGATGGAAAAATCGAAGCTCAGAGAGGTTAAGTGATTTTCCTAAGATCACACAGTAAGTGAGGAAGTCAGACTCCAAACCCAAGCCCACACCCCACAATTGGTTAAGTGCCAGGTCCAAAGCCACTGGTAGATGACAGCAGACTGGTGCCCTCCTGGCTGGGGGATGTAGCTGGCCTTGCTACCTGACTACCCCAAGATTCAAGCATTCTTTATTGTGCCCCATCATATTATGATAGGGTCCCCTTGTCCTCAGTGTTTGGTGGGCCATCCTATGTGAAATGTCCAAGGTATTGCCCATTAGACACTGGATCTGAAACCAAGCATTTTGCAAAATACCTTGACTTTAGAAAAAAATAATTCATTTCCTTTTTTAATTTTTTAAAAAGATTTTTTTTGACAACAATGATTCTTAAGAAATGATTCTTGTAGTCTGGCTCCTGACTACAAACACCCCTCTCTGCCCAATAGACCCGGACACATGGAGATGGGGATTGCAGCCCTTTGGGTGTGAGAGCCGTGTGGTCTTAATAGGATGGGGCTCATGAAGGAACTCCCCAGCCAGCTGCAGTCCTCCCTCCCCTGCAGATTCTGCTTCCCAGAGGAAAGAGAGAGGATGGCAGGGCCTCTGTGCTGGGAGGGGGAACCCACAGAAAGCAAGCGCCCCGGCGGAGCATGCTCAGCCACACCTTCCCTTCTGCGAGCTCCCTTGACTGCTCTGCACATTTCATGGGACTGCAGATCCTGGGCACAGGCGTGCCATTCAGTGCCAGCTGTGAGGGTCTCCAGGGTGGCCCAGCCATCATCATTGCCATACTCACCAGCTGGCAGAGGTCCCGTCACTGAAGCACAGCCACTCATTAGCAGGGGCCGGGCCCTCCCAGAGGGGTGATTACGAGAGCTCTGTGGCCATCCTCGGGGACCTCAGCTTCTGACCCAGCCCTGACCATTATCCCCCAGGGTGGCCATCCACCGGCTACTCCACCCAGTCCCAGTACGACCTTGGCTAGGAAATGATGACAGGCCCTCAGAAAATCCTTCTCCTTAAAATTCTGGGGATGGAGGGGTCTTTTTCTGATGTGCACTCACCCGGGACTTCAGTGAATGGCGGTCATTGTGAGGCTGGGTAGAGCGCCACGGACCAGCTGCGAGCAGCCTTGGCCTGCCCCGCTGGGGTTCAGGGCCACTCGGGGGTCTTCCATATGTCAGGAACTTCTCTGCACACCTGCAGCCTGTCGGGAGATCCTGGGGGCCCAGGGTTGACATCCCAGAATCCCAGAGGGCAGACAGAACAAGTGGCACTGAGGCTACAGTTGGAACCGTGGCCCTTCTCCAAAACTCATGTGACAAGACCTAATTGCCGAGTGACAGTGTTAAGAGCTGGGGCCTTCAGGAGGTGATTGTCTTGAGGGTGAGATGGCACTTACTAAAGGGCCCCCCACAGCATCTGGCCTCCTCGGTCCTCTGCTTCCACCACGTGAGGGCCAGAAGAAGCTGCCGTCTTGGAAGCAGAGTCCAGTTCTCTCCAGACCACAATGCCAGCACCTTGAACGTGAACCTGCAGACCCCAGAACTGTGGAAATAAATTTCCATTTTTTATAAACAGTACCCAGTTGGTGGTGTTTTGTTTTGGAAGCATAGCAGACTTACACTCCTGGCTGTGTGGTGGACAGCGGCTCAGCGGGTCCTGACAGGTGCCCGCACACCAGCCCCAGAGGCAGCTGGACCCAGCCAAGTAACAGGTAGAGTCTGTCTCTTGGGCCAGCTCTGATCCGTTCTCGTGGCTGCCCGTGAGCCGAGCTGAGGAGGATGCCGAGACTTCCCAAAGAACAAGGCTGGGCCCAGGTTCTCAGAAGTGCACCAGGTTCTGGCTCTGTCCCTTAGCCCCACACCCAGGCCTCCGCCAGGTCCTGACATCACTCTCAGATTTACCAGCCTCTCCCGGTCCATGGCCTCCTCCGACCAGGCTGCCACCCTCTCTCCCCGAGGTCTGCCAGCCACAGCCTCCTGGCTGTTCTTCCTTCAGCACCCTTGAATCCCCAGGTCATCCTCCTTCCAGAAGGCCGTCTAAAACCACCAGTCCATCATGTTTTAAGAGCCTCATTATGGCTCCGGGGCCCAGTGTCACCTGTGCCCTGTCTACCCCCACCTTCACCTCCACCTCCCACCCAACACTGGACCAGGCCGTGTCCTTCCCACAGCCACAGAGCGTGGAGGAAGGACGGGTAACAGTCCTCCGTGTTGAGACTCAGGCTCTGGGGAACCTAGTGCAGGTAGGGAAAAGGGCCAAACTGAGCGAGCTCAGTCTCCAAGTCACCCACTGTGTGAGTCTCTCCTAACTCCTCAGGGAGGGCAGAGAGGAGCATGGGGACAGAAGGGACAAGGCGTCTCTCCCTGAAGAGGACATTCCTCCCTGGAAATACGAGGACAGGGGACTAGGAGTCTCCTGATGTGCTTCCAACCTCAGGGCCCTCATGAACACTGGCCCTGCAGCCACCAGCGCTTCCACCCTGACCCTCTGCCTGCCTGACCCTGCCCTCCTCTGGCACTTAGCATGCGTCCCTGCAGCTCCAATGACCCTTCCTGGTTCCCATGCCAGGTGCCCCTCACCCCCTCCTTCAGACCACTCATCATGACTGAAATTAGACATAAAAGCTGGGCACAGTGGCACACGCCTGTAATCCCAGCAGCTCAGGAGGCTGAGGCAGGAGGAGTGCAGGTTCAAAGCCAGCCTCAACATCTTAGCCAGGCCTAAGCAACTCAGCAAGACTCTGTCTCTAAATAAAATACTAAAAAGGGGCTGGGGATGTGGCTCAGTGGTTAAGCCCCCCTGGGTTCAATTCCTGGTACCAAAAAAGAAAAGAAAAGAAAAAAAATAGACATATAATTGGGAAAGCTGCCACTGAATGTCTAAGTCCCCTTAAGATGGAAGTGCCACATGGACAGGGCCCCTGTTGGGCTGTTTTCCTGTGGGACCCCCAGGCCGCGGGTTTGGGCGGCACCCGTTCAGCATTGCTGAGAGACAACTGGATGAGGTCTTCACTGCAGTGTCGTCTACACCAGCCAGCAGAGGCCAAGGCAGGCAGCTCCAGCCTCCAGGGCTAGGTCTACGCCGGTCCTGCTGTGGGCTCCTCCCAGACGTCGGCCTCTGGGCCTCAGGCTGTCGGAGCCGCCAGCAGTGGTTCATTGCTGGTCACTGTGCAGAGGAAAGACAGCTAGTGAGTGGCCCGCCAGCTCCTGCAGCTTCAGGCATCACCTGTGCAGGTCACCTGTGCTTCACTAGCCAGTCAGTCCTGTGATCCCCGGGCCAATACAGTCCCAGGGAAACCCGAAATCTCTGGGGGGCACCACGACCATGCCGCCCATTCAGTCCTTGCTCCACAGCATGGGTCTGGCCCTGTCTGGGTCCTGGGCACAAACCTGAGTCCCAGGCTGTGCTCTCTAGAACCCCATCCCACATGGCAGCCACAGGGCCCTTGAAATGCAGCTAGATGGAATTCAGATGTGCTTTAAGTGTGAAAGCACACGCCCAATCCCAAAAATTCCTCTAACAAAAGGAACGTAAATGTCTCCATGAGTGTTCAGCTTTGCTCTAGTTTGGATCCTCAGTGTCCCTAAAGGTCTATGTGATAAAGACTTGGTCCCGCCCAACACTGCAGACACTAGGGGACAGGAGCCAGTGGAAATTTGATGAAGACCTTGGGGGAGGTCTTCAGGTCACTGGGGCTGTGCCCTTAAAGGGGGACTGTGTGACCCCACTCTCTTCTTTCTCTCTTTTGCTTCCTGGCCATTAGGTGAGCAGCTCCCTGCCCCACCACCAGCCTGAAAGCAAAAGGGCCCGAAGATCACAAACCAAAACCTCCAAAACTTTGAACCAAAACAAACCTTTCCTCTTTGTAAGTCAACTATCTGGGATATTAGTTACAGTGACGGAAAGCTAACGAACACAATATTGAAATGACATGTGGGGATCTATCGGGTTAAGAAAAGATTTTATTATTTGACGTTACCTGTTTCTTGTCTGCCATTTTAATGTGGCTGGTAGAAAATTTAAAAATTACATCCATGGCTTACCATCACAGCTCATAGCAGATTTCTTTTGGGACACTGCTGCTCCAGTGCTTCTGATCCTGGCCAGGATGCAGCCTGAGTGTGGCCATGAGCCTGGAGATGAAGTCAGGCACCCCAGCTGTGAGAGGGGGGAGCTGGCAGGCACAGTGGGATCTTCTCAGATGGGGCATTGCCTGGCCACGGCGTCCGGTCCTTTGCAGAACCTCAGCACCGCCCCTCCACTGCCGCTGCCCCAGCCAGGCTGGGACCCCCTTCCCTGGGTCCCTTGCTGACTATGACAGGCAAGCTTGTGGCCAGGAGCATCCCTGCCACAGTCGGGTGCCCAAGAAGCAGCAGCTAAGAAAACGCTCCCGCCTGCGGAGAGGTGTTAATAAATATTTACCGAGCCCTTTGACAGCCTGGAGGGAGCTCACAAATCAACCCCATGGGCGCTGGAACGAGCCTTCCCCAGGACTGGCCAAGGCCCCACTGCACAGGGCCAGCAGCCCCTGACCTCCGCCTGCCCACGCCTACCCTGAGTGGCCCAGCCAGCCAGTTTACAGAAGCCGTGAAATAGGACCATCTCTCACTATCGATTTTGTGCCTCTCCCTGTGACCGCCGCCCTGGATAACTCACGCTGTATGGATTTTTCTATAAACCCCCAAATTAATATCTGCAGCAGGTGGGAATAGACTCCTGCTGGGTGTCGGGCACCTCCTGCCCCCTGCCCAGGTTGGGCACTAGAGGATGCAGGGCCTGCCACCCCTCCCGTGCCTGGACCCTCAGGCTGGGGTCTGCATGTGAAGGAGGTCATGCCTGCAGGTGGTGTGGATGAGGTCACTGAGGACCCCACAGTCACCAAGAGACTCTCCCAATAGGAAGGAAGGAGCAGGGTCTTTCATTCAGGGCACTTCAGTTGACTCTCAGCTCCACCAACAACCTGCTGTGTGACCTTGGGAAGTTGCTTATCCTCTCTGTGCCTCAGTCTCCCAATCAGTAAAATGGGGATAATGTGATATTAACATTGCAGGGTTGTTGTGGAACTTATTTACTTACCCAACAAATGCTAAATTGGATTATTTTTACATGGATCAGAGCTATGAGAGACAAGGGGGGGTGATGACCCAAAGTGTAACTTGCGATGGCCCTTGAGGCAGGCAATCAGAGAGGTGTTTCTGAAGAGGTGACATATGAACATAGACCTGAAGGGTGGGAAGGTACCAGCCAAACTAAGAACTGAGGCACAGCATGCTAGGCAGAGGAAACACATGTGCAAAGGCCCAGAGGCAAGAAATAATAAGGGGAGGTGGCCATGGGAACATGCCCAACACCTTTCCCACAGGAAGCAGGAGGATGTGAGGTCCCCTCTTTTGCTCTGACACCCATCAGGACAGCAAGTGGGACGGGGTCATGGGTAGGGAGAGGGAGTGTCCAGTATCTGTGCTTCAGCTCCTCTCTTCTGGGTTCAGCCACAGACTTATGAGGACCACCCAGTCCTGGGTAGGGGACCCAGGGCCAAGGCACTGTCCCCGGGAGTGGAGAGGAGCTGGGTGAGCAGTGGGTGTGGCGAGGTGAGAGGAGCGAGCCAGCAGGGTGTGTCTAGCAGGCCAAACCCCTGAGGACCAAAGACCTAGCGGGGAGCAGGCTCACGGAGGAAAGTGAAGAGACCCCCAGCTCAGCCGCAGCACCGTCCTGGCAGCGGACGCCGCTACTCCCATGGTTTTTAATAAAACTGCTAATTGGGCTTGGGAGTCTCCATGGGGCCTGGCTGAGCTGCTCCCCAATCCTTCCCACGCCCGGTACCTCCTCTGCTTCCGCGAGTTAATCCAACTCCACATTCTGGGGATGCAGAGGCCGACCATGGGTAAAGTGGGAATAGCCGCTGGCTGGGGCAGGCAGGAGCCGCAGTGCCCCGGGTGTGGGAGCTTGCTGTCAAGCAGGACATGAGGCCCAGGTCTGCCACAGCCACCGGGGCTCCCATCACAGAGCCCTGCACAGCCACACCACTTGCCCGCCCGCTTAGGTTGACCCCGCCGAGGTCACCTGCGTGAAGGGCTCAATGGCCGTGAGCACCTGCTCTCTGGCCTGCCCCAGGTTCTGTCTTGGCTCCGCCCCAGTTTCCTATCAAGGACACAGGGTGTGCGCCCCCCAGCTGGGCCTGAGTCCCCTGCTGGACCTCACCCCTTCCCCTGCAGGCTGCATCAGCTGCCAGTTCCCACCTGCTTCCTGGGACAAGTTCTGTTCTCATCCCCTTGACCTTCCAGAAGCAGCTCAGGCCCTGCCACTGACAGCATCCTCCATCAGGCTGGCTTCCCAGCCCGCACCTGGCCCAGCAGGGCAGCTCTGGGCTGCAGGAGGGAGAGTGACCCAGGTGCCCCACGCCCAAGATGGTTCCCATTGACCATACACCTATGTGTGTGGGAGGGAGGTGGTGGGGAGAGGGAGAGGCAGAGGGAGGGGGAGTGCACACATGAATGTGAGTCCACGTGTGTGCAAAGAATCTCCCGGGAGGTGAGAACGTGCTTGGGGGGGGATGCCACTCTAGTGGCAGACAGGCTACAAAGCAGGCAGCAGCCACCGTCCTCCTGGATGGGGGCTCAGACAGGGAGTTGGAGGGCACCAGGAGGGCCAGCCTCGGTGGGGAAATCATGCCTGAGGCAAGGCTTCAGCCCAGGCAGGACAGGGGAGCAAGGACAGGCCTTTGGAGCGTGGAAATGCCAAAGCAACTGAGCGTCGGTGGAGGACCAGAAAGCCAGGGCCAGGCAGCGGCTCAGGGCGGCAACCCCTGAGCACAGGGAGGGAGCAGGAGTTGGACCTGTGCATGGCTAGACCCTGGTGCTCCCGCCTGTGGCCCCAGTGAGACCAGGGCATCTGTTCAGGTCCTGTTCAGGCTGCAGGGTCACCTGGTGGAAGTGGGGAGAGGAACAGGGAGGTTCGATGCCAGGTTGGGCCCCTCCAGCACGTGGGGGGAAGCCAGGGAGAAGGGGTGCAGGGGCAGGTGAGCAGATGGTCAGGTGACACCCTCAGGGCTTCAGGCTGAGTTAGATAAAGGAGAGGCAGGGGCCGAGGAAGGGCACCACAGAGGGGAGGCAGAAGCCAGAGCCACCATGCAGGGGCCCCTCCTAAGTGCCAGGCCATCCCCAGCCCCTCAGCCCCTGCAAGGCAGGCCTCCTCAGACCTGCTGCAGAGGTGGGGAGCTGGGGCTCAGGAGGATGGAGTGGCCTGCCCAGAGCCACACGGCTCACGACGTCCACGGAATCACTCAAAAGGACACTTAGAGGATGGGAGGCTGTGGATAGACGGGGTGGCCATTAAAAAGTCAATG